>OX453084.1:4572077-5172077 GCA_949699795.1 Spicauda simplicius
GTCGGGTGTTTTTTAAGATATTATCGAAATGATAATCACTCTACTCATATCTGTCAATAAAATATCTATAACCATTGACACCATGCACCCCACGCTTTTTTTTAAATAAAATAATTTTTAGTTGTGATTTTTATATTGAGATGTAAGATTTTGAGATATATTCGATATTGCGACACATTTCATTTTGTTGTATTCCAGCAATCGATGTTCCCGAAGGGTTTCTACGTGGTATTCATAGTTAAAGAGAGTGACGAAGAGTGCACCGGGGTGACACAGAGTCCAGAGGGAAACGGGAGCCAGGTTCATAGAGGGACACCGAATGGCCGGGTTAAGAATTTCAGGTGCGTATGGTGTGCTGGGTTGTTGGTAACGATTATTGAGGGGTGGATTGGGGGGAAGGTGTCCCTGGCCCCCTGTTGGCAAGGATTGTCCATGGATTCCTTTCTCCAAGTTCATGGGATTCTCTCATTGGGAAAGAAGTCCATGGGTGTCGGAGGATCTCCATGGCCCGCTCGTTGGCAAGGATTATCCATGTCCATGGGGGAGTGTATTCTTGTTGGCAACGATTATCCATGTCTATGATTTGATTGGGTGTAGGGGGGGGGGGGGGTTGGCAAGGTTATTCATAGACTCCAATGCCCCAAGTCCCCGAAAGGCCTCTACGTGTTCATAGCGAAGGAGAGCGACGAGGAGTGCACCGGGGGCCAAGTGGTCCATAGAGGGATGCCGAATGGTTGGGTTAAGAATTTTAGGTAGATATGGCGGGCTGGATTCAAAGGATATTTCTTTTTTAATTTTAATTTTTGTATTCAAATTTTGGATTCAGAGGGCACCGGACCGGTTGGAGGGACGTCATTTAGGGGAGGCCTATGTCGGGATGGCGGGCTGGGTCGTTGGCAAAGATTATCCATTGACTCCTGTGCCCAAGTTTCACACAAGTGGTGTGTTCCCCACCCGTAGAACCAAGGTTTTATCTCAAGTCTCACAGTATATGAAAGCAAACCGGCAACTACACCATTCCACCAAAACGCAAGAACTGCTTTACACTAGAAATAGGTGTGGTTAAAACTACTAATAACCCGACTATGGGAGCAATGTCGAGTTATGTGGGATTTTAACCGCACCCCCCCTCCCCCGGGGGCCGCCCTCAACGCCGCGTGGAGGACTCCGGGATCTCCAACGGAACACAACCAGAGCCACGGTGTGCGTTTGCGCTCACCGTGTCTGGTGTTTACGACAGCATGCGACCACACATACTGCCGTCCTTCCCGGGGTATTTGGCTGGGTGGTTCGAGTTCCCACTCTTATCGCCCGAAACCCCAAAAGCGGGAGCTAAAAGGGGTTTTAGTCGCCTTTTACGACAGGCAGGGGCTACCGTAGTCGTATTCTACTCCCCGGCCTTAGGGGACAAGATATTCAATCCTCGCGACGTAGGCTGCAGCCTTTTTTTTTTATTTTTGTTTTCGAGGGGGAAACCTTCAAAAGGTACCCGACGCCGTGGGAGCGACGCGGGGTTATGTGGGATTTTTACCGCACTAAAACCCCCCCGGTGGCCGTCCTCGGCGCTATAAAGAGGACTCCGGTTACTCGGTCTGACCGCAAATGGAATCCTCTGAGCGCGTTGCCCCATCGGGCTCCTCCCAGATGGGTGGCTGAGCCCACCGCTCCGTCTTGTCTGTACGACGGTATGCGACCACATATACCGCCGTCCTTCCCGGGATCGCCTGACCGAACGGTTCGAGCTCCCACTCTAGCCGCCTGCAACCCCGGAAGCCCCTTTTAGTCGCCTCTTACGACAGGCAGGGGATGCCGTAGCCCTGTTCTGATCCCGGAACTACAGGGACGAGGCTGCAGCCTAATTAGCCTAAGGGTTAATCCGGCCCGGCCCCCAACGCAAGAGTTAGACTCGCGTGTCTGCTTGTATGTATGGGTGGTAGTCGCACCCTACCATCAGGTGGTCTCCATGCTTTCAACTCCTATGCTATAAAAAAACATATGTCAATTAAAACTTCCGTCTGCTAGAATGTGTTTTAAATAGTTACAACTGTTCATAACCCCGTCTTTGCGAATTTTTACACCCCTTTCTCATTCTACCGTCCGCTTTAGTGTTTTTTTTTATAACACAAAAACTCCACAGACTGATCGTCCGTGCCTTTTGTCACAATCGTTCTTTTCTTAACTTAATTAGTCTTTATTTCTTAGCTCCACGTTAGGCCATCGTTGTCACCATCACACTCATGTGCGGTGGTGGCAACGTTGCTTCAGTGTTTAATATATTTATATATTTATATTTTTATTATATATTTTAGGCCGGCGATGCATTGGCGACTCCTCTGGTGTTGCAAATGTCCACAGGCGACGGTAACCACTTTCCATCAGGTGGCCCGTCTGCCTTATCGTTAGGTATAAAAATAAAAAATAAAAATATAAGGGCCGATCCCCCCCCCCCTTCTATTCCGCCTTCTAAACCGTGAATAAAATATTAATGATTGTTCTATCATCAGTATCTTTTCTCCAGATTAAAGGTGGTAGCGGCGGTGTCGTACACGGACTACATAACCGGTGCGCTGGCGACGCTAGGTCTGATGTTGCTGGTAGCCATATTGGCACCCCTGGCCGCTTACCTCAAGTTCTCTTGTAAAGGTTAGTGTTATGCCACTACTCGCAGGTCGAAATTCGACCGCAACTTAAATTGAAAAATGTGTGCGTGTACTAGCGTACACTCGTAAGAAGTGAAACTTCTTTATGACGTTATTTTTCAAAAAATAATTTACTATATGCAACTTTACAGAAATTGGTTAAATAAAGTTAAATTAGATAAAGTTTAATAAAAGGCTTTTATTAAACTTTATCTAATAATCTAATCTATAATAATCTATCTAATATCACGCGTGGTAGGGATAAGAAAAAGATGGCGCGTAACGAAAAAATGTTACACTATTTTTTTTTCCAACGCCGATAAAGAAGTTTCACTTCAAAAACTAAAGTTATTGGACAATAAACACGATTATTTCTCTGATTGGAATACATTGTAATAATTATCGAATCTGATTGAAATACATTGTAATAATTATCGAGTTATTTTGAACACACCCGTTAAAGGTAATAAGTTTAATTAACTGACATTTAAAAGCAATAGCGAGTATTTTGAAAAATATATCTGACATTTTTGGAGTTATGTGTTTTCATAGAAAGAATGTATTTATTGAATGTTTTATTTCGTTTATTATGTAAGTATGTGTTTGTGTCAAATGCAAGGTAATTATAAGGCGGTAGAACCAGTGTAGTTCGACCGGGAAGTACCACCGCCACACCTATTTCTAGCGTGAAGCATTTCTTGCGTTTCGGTAGAAGGGTGTGGTTGCCGGCATACTTTCTCATGAGGCGATCATCATAGTCCTCGGGAGTGACAACGCATCTGTGATTGACTTCAGATGGAACCCATGTTCTGTATGAAGTTGATTAAAGATGTCCATGGGCGGCAGTGACCATTTACCATCAGGTAGACTGCATGCTCGTTTGCTACTTCAGTCAAATAAAGAAAAAAAATCGTGTAATGTGTTTTTAGTCGATTTTATGTATGTTTTATGCATTATTTGGCAAAAAATATTAGCATTGCGCAATCATTCTCTACATCAACTATAACCGTGCGGAATTTCAGACTTCTCAGTTGCGGCAAGTATCTTAAAGACAGGTCACAAGTTTTCGCTTCACGTATTAATATATGTGACGGAGGGGGTGGTTCTTTTTCGCTCATCGTATCAGGATAATCTACTGTGGCCACTAATAGGGAATGTTAGCACGAGAATAAATTGCAGACTTGATTTTAACACACGGTATATTGCCGAATTAATCTTGTTACAATCACTGAATTAATCAAACTAAATTAAGTAGGCAAGTAATCGTAGCACTAAGAACGCGGGATGATTTTAGAGTTGTCTGCTTCGGCCGACCGTCAACGATAGACTGAGGTGTCGGCCATTAAACTGGTACAACCCTAACTTCATCGAACGCCACTAGATGGCGCTGGCGTTCCGGTGTTGCCACAATACCGCCATTTCCGACATATAGATTAAAACTCTTTACAGAGGAGGTGCTCATTATAGAAGAAGAGCCGGCTCCTTCTACGTCTTCGAAACCTGAAGGCTCCGACGCCACGCCCATCTTGCAAGAGGACGCGATCAGCATAGGTGAGAGCCAACCGTTAACAATTCGCTGCAACTACTTCTAGCGTGAAGCATTTTCTTTGCGTTACGATGGAAGGGTGTAGTTGCCGGCACACCTTTTCTTCACCGCACCACTCGCCGAAGGATGAAATTCCATCCACACCAACTGGACTCGTGGCGGTCCTCCACGGTTCGGTTTGCACGCCCGTTTTTGCCACGGACGTGCATGTTGTGGTATGAGCTTCCTCCTGAGGTATTCCCGGAGCGCTATGACATGGGGCTCTTCAAGAAAGGAGCGAAAAGAGCTCTCCTTCAAAGCCGGCGATGCATTGGCGACTCCTCTGGTGTTGCGAATGTCCATAGGCGACGCTGACTACTTTCCATCAGGTAGCCTGTCTGCCTTATCGTTAGGTTAAAGTATAAAAAAAAAACACTTTTATATGAGGCAACCATCATAGTCCTCGGGAGTGGCAACGCATCTGTGATTAACTTCATGCGTGGGTTATCATACCGGGCTGACGCGCAATGGGCCCCGGGTTCAACTCCCGGCCAGACAGATATCTGAATGATAAGTTTAGATTCATGTTCTGGGCCTGGGTGCTTGAGTATTCGTCTTGTGTGTATCTATGGTTCCCACGACACAGGAGAAAATCCTAGTGTATGGCTATGAGTGTAGAAAGCTAAAAAGCGTGTTTAATGTAGAATTGCCATGTTACCTGGCGTGGTGTGACGGTGCTGCCTATGGTCTCAAACCACCTACCACTTTCATGATTATGACGACAACATTATTGACAAGTTAATTATTGGTTTGCAAAGGGAAGGCTCCCGCCAGGCTGGTGACCATGCCTGGGGAGCGGCCGTGCTCCAACAGTCCTTGTTCGGAACTTGTATATATGCAGGATATTGAAAATACTTCGATAGCGTGATTCAGAATACTAGTAGCGCCATCTCTTGACGACTTGCGGAAGATCGTCCTAGGGTGCGTTCCAGAAGACGCTCACAAAGCTCTAAACGCCCAATACGTTCCACAAGACGACCGCGGTCGTTGCGGTGGAGGCGAATACGTCACTCATGACGTCATGACTTACGCCCACGCGACGCTCACGACGACCCATCTAACAAGGTGGGTCGAAGTGATCGCTCCACTAAAGATTATGTTAGTAACGCTCACAAGCTAGTGGAACGGGAAAAACTGCAGTCGTGAGCGTGAACCTTGTGAACGTTTAATGGAACGCACTCCTAGTGGCGACATCTCTTGACAACTGGTGGGAGTTCGCCACAATCGTATGAATTGATTGATTTTATGAAATTATTATGTAAGTTAATGTATTAATGTTAGCATATGTATTCTGCTCGTCAATTTATTAATTTCTTATTAATTATTAATAAATTGAATTTGATGATCGAATTTGAAATGTTAATTATAAATAGTAGTGAAAAGGAAAGTTAATTAGTTTATATGATGTTATACGTTAAGTCCAGTGTTATGATAATTGGAAGAGCGAGGCCTGCTTGTGTTAGCATATATTGTGGATCAGAGATACCATGTGGACTAGAGATGACAATAATAGTTGAAAATATTTATTGATTAACTGTTAAGTGATCAATATTTTTATTGGTTGAAAATATTATTTGATGTTTTTATTAAAGTACGAGTTTTGCTGAAGTTGAATATTTTGTTAATTGATGTAACTTACGATACTGATAACAGTATGCCAATAAAAAATAATACAATAAATTTTCTATGGCTAACGTCAACAGACTCGGGGTCAGCAGGCCATAAGCGACGTGCGAGGCGAGTTGGAAAATATTTCCTATAGCTCACGAGTTACAGTCGAAATCTTAATGCAGTACTCACATAGTGTAAAAATTATTGAGTTGATATTTTTATTCAATATTGATAATATTGCTTAACGAATAATATGGTTGTTTTGAATTATTAGTTAAATTCATTGGTTGATGGTTATATTCAGCATCTCTAATGTGGACCGCAACACTTATATAAAATGTACATTTTGTGGACAAATAAATAAAATTTTGTTTTTTTTTTTTAATACTATTGTACTATAATAATGAATTGGATGAACGATCTGTAATGTTAGAAGTAAGTTTGACTGAAATAAACAAATAAAATAAATGATAATGTCCACAGATTCCGATGCAGGCTCCGAGGATGAGCTGCATCAGACCATGCCAAAATCCTTGAACGTGGCTGGCTTGAGTCGCGCGAGGAACAACGCTCATATACGACGATCTGACAGGTACCGTATCACGCTTTCTACACTCATAGCCCCACACTAGGATTTTCTCCTGTGTCGTGGGTACCATGGACACACACAAGACGAATACACAAACACCCAGACCCAGAACACGAATCTAAACTCATCATTCAGATACCTGTCTGGCCGGGAATCGAACCCGGGACCCATTGCGCATCAGACCGGTACGTTAACCCCTCCGCCACGCGGGTCGTCCAAGTTATATGTATGTTATATTTTAGCTATATTAGAACACTAGTTGATACCCGGAGCTTCAGTGTTTAAAGAATCGATTTATAGATTGTCCTGTGGGAGTAAGATATTTTCTCATGATAAAAAGTAGCCTATATGTTAATCCAGAGTATCAGCTAACTCCCTACCAAATTTTATAAAAAATGTGTGCGTGTACTAGCGTACGCTCGTAAGAAGTGAAACTTCTTTATGACATTATTTTTCAAAAAATAATTTACTATATGCAACTTTACAGAAATTGGTTAAATAAAGTTAAATTAGATAAAGTTTAATAAAAGGTTTTCATTAAACTTTATCTAATAATCTAATCTATAATAATCTATCTAATATCACGCGTGGTAGGGATAAGAAAAAGATGGCGCGTAACGAAAAAATGTTACACTAAATTTTTTTCCAACCCCGATAAAGAAAAAAATTTAGTGTAAAAATCAAAAATACACTTCAAAAATCGCTCCAGCCGTTTTATTTTCCCTCCTTATCCCTCATTCCGCGAACTTAAAATCTCGTACGTTGCCATCTAGGTCATAAACTACGTTTTTTCCAAATTTTAGCGAAATTCGACCAATAGTTTTTGAGTTAAAGAGTAACAAACACATACATCCTGACAAACTTTCATTTTCTTAAACATACTAGCTTTAAACCGTGCTTTTGCTCACGTTAAAACTTTTAATTAAATATCAAAGATCATTTCAATAACGAACTTATTAAAAGTGTTTGATAAAAGCAATCTATATTTTTTCTAATACTAACAATATAGTAAGGCTTCGTTTAAAAAGCTTGTGCGAGAACATTACCTTAACACCTCTAATGTTTCTTAATCATTTATATCTTCTCTTTATTTATATAATTATTAAATTATTTATTTTATGTATAATATATTATATTCTATATATGTATATTGTATGTTGTGTATGTATGTAAGTTAAGTTAGTATACACCAATTTTATTGTTATTTTAATTTAACACCTGCCACACATTTTCCAGCCACCCAGGGTTGACTGGTAGAGAATGCCATAAGGCATTAAGTTTACCCTATTGTAACTTTTTTTTTAAGAGGTGCAATGAAATAATAAATAAATAAATAAATGTACAAAGTTTCATCATAATCGGTTGAGTAGTTTTGGTGTGAAAACGTACCAAACAAAGTACACTCACATTTATAATAATAGTAGAGTTTAATAGGAATATATTTCCAGGTACTTTTGGAGTGCATTGACGGTGGCGGTGGTCTATGCGTTGCCGGTGGTACAGTTGCTGTTCACGTATCAACGGGTTAGTATTAGTGAATTTATTATTAAACTAGCTGACTCGACGAACTATCCGCCTAAAATCATAAATCTAAATTTATCAATGTTCCTACATTGTATTATGCAAGTATTATACATAAAAACCTTCCTCTTGAATCATTCTATTTTAATACCTAACGGGTACTCACGATTATAACGGGTATCGTGTGTTAGGGAATCTTCAACAGCAAACACCAAATTACTTGCTAAGTGTTATATTGACTTTCTTACAACGGATTTTCAAAAATACAAACAAAATAACGTAATTCGGAGTGATCGCATGGACGGTTTGTCCGCTAGTGACCGCGGGGGGCGCGCGGGGTCCTTACGCCGTTGGCGGGGCCGGTCGGTGTATGCTCGTGCGCATGTGTGCGCGCGCTAACATCGTGAGTACCCGTTAAGTATTAAAATGTATCAATTCCACGATAATACTAGTCTCATACACTCTATCTATTAAAAAAACTGCATTAAAATCCGTAGCGTAGTTTTAAAGATCTAAGCATACATAGGGACAGACAGCGGGAAGCGACTTTGTTTTATACTATGTAGTAAAGTAATGATGATTCCCTAATCAATTCTGTTTGAATTTATGAATAACACAAAAGCGCTATTTTTTTTTCTATGATTGAAGTAGCAAACGAGCATGTAGTCCATTGATGGTAAGTGGTCACTGCTCATGGACATTTGTAAGCAACTGCTTAAAGAATAGAGATTTAATCTGAAGTCAATCAGATGTGTTTGTGATGAAATCAAACACCTCAGGTAAGTAAATAGGTACTTTGTTCGATAACACGGTTACTTGTACTTGCACTCACATACACTAGTACACTATACACTATTACACTAAGTCACTATCCAACGACTCAACAACTTCTGTCCCTTAAATGACAGCGATCTCCATTTTATAAGCACAAATGTAACGACATCTGTTATCACTAAGTGGAACTAACTCATTAGCCAATCAGAAACAAGATCATTTTACGACTAAATAATTTAACATTGTAACTTATTCACTATGCGTGTTTATAAAATTACAAGAAATATTTTTTTGAAGTGAAACTTCTTTAGGCGCATGAGGGTAAAATTTTTACAGATGAAACGTCACGCCGGTATGCAACGGAAGTGTCGGAAAAGAGAGAGAGAGTGATCGAGACCGATAGAGAGAGTAAGACAGGGCGAACGTAGCATGAGCAACTAGCCGTGGAGTGAGAGTAGGGAGCAAGCGAGTGAGAAAGATTGAGAGAAAAAGTGAGACAGAGCGAACGTCGTATCACGCCTTTTTCCCTTCCTCTTAATCTTGGAAATTTAAAGTTTTAGATTTGTATAAATATAAACAAGATTTATAAATTAGTTCGCCAAAGAAGTTTCACTTCTGACATGTGTACTTTGTACGCACGTATGTTTTTTTTTTTTTTATAAATCATTACACGTTGTTACTGTTAAGTTGAACGCAAGAACAGCTTCACACTAGAAATAGGTGTGACGGTGGTACCTCCCCGTTGAACCATCGTTCTACCTTGTAAAACTCCTCAGGTTAGATTGGTTAGATCTGGGGTAATAATAAATAAATAAACGCTTTCTACACTCATCCACCCACATCAGGATTTTCGCCTGTGTTGACACACAGGCCGTCTTTGGCTTACAAGTGGCCCTGGGCACGTAAGGATAACGACCATAATAAAGCGTAGTCGTTCGTTATTTAGGCTGGGGTAGTTCGTAAATCATAGACATAGATCATAGACATAGCTCTCAAAATCAGCAAGTTGAAGTGGCAGTGGGCCGGCCATATCGCTCGAAGGTCCGATAACCGATGGGGAAGAAAGATCCTCGAGTGGCGACCACGTTTAGGCAAAAGGAGTACAGGTTGCCCCCCTACCAGGTGGACCGATGACCTGAAGAAGACAGCGGGAAACCGTTGGATTCAGAGGGCACAGGACCGGTTGGAGTGGCGCCATTTAGGGGAGGCCTATGTCCAGCAGTGGACATCAAAGGGCTGATGGATGAATAGATGGAGTTCGTAAATCTGTATAATTCTGACGACCTTTTTTTTGATCACACTGGAATTCGTATACTTCTGGCGATATTTTTTTTTCACACCGATCGCGGGGACCTGGGCACGTTCCCATTGTGCCCAGTGGGGCCTGTGGACACTGGACCCAGTACAACAGTCATAACTCATCATTTAGACACCTGTCTGGCCAGGAATCGAACCCGTAACCCTCTGCGTGTTACAACGGTATGGTAACGTATGGTCGTTAATGTCTTTCGATTTTGCAGATGGTCTTCCAAACGGGTGACCAAGACGTCTGCTATTACAACTTCCTCTGCGCCCATCCCCTCGGTCCTCTGTCTGACTTCAACCACGTGTACTCGAATATTGGCTACGTGGTGCTTGGGTTGGTCTTCATGCTGCAGACCAGGTGCCGGCAGCTGGCCGGACACCGGCATCAGGTGAGGGGAGATGAGATGAGATGAGGTAAGATGCGATGAGAGATGAGATGAGGTGAGTTGAGATGACATACGATGCGAGATGAGATGAGGTGAGATAAAGAGTAAAAAGTGAAAAATGACGGGAGATAAGGTTAGGAAAAAAGAATCATACATTCATCGTTCCAACGTAGACCAAAACACTGCTGTGAGTAGGCAGAAGTAGGCGGTGGTGCTTCTCTGGAAGCATTCCTATCCATCCACAAATAGTTCTATCACCTTCAAAAGGTGTTATGTTATAATCCACAGGATTTGGGCATCCCCCAACACCATGGACTATTCTACTCTATGGGTCTCGCGCTAGTTATGGAGGGGGTCCTGTCGGCGTGTTACCACCTGTGCCCGAATAAAATGAACTTCCAATTCGGTAAGTTTTTTTTTTTCATGTGCAAACGACAAAATACTTGTAGGTAGAACCAGTGTAGTTCGATCGGGGAAGTACCACCGCCACACCTATTTCTAGCGTGAAGCATTTCTTGCGTTTCGATGAAAGGGTGTGGTTGCCAGCACTCTTTTATATGTGGCGACCGTCATAGTCCTCGGTAGTAGTAACGCATCTGAGATTGACTTCAGATAGATGTTCTATGTGAAGTTGCTTACAGATGTCGCAGGGCGGCAGTGAGCAATTACCATCAGGTGGACTGCTCCTTTGCTACTTCAAACATAAAATGCCAACAACCATGCCAACATATATAGCCAATAACGAAAGAACATTGCCAACAGATATAGCCAATAATGAAATAACACTGCCAACAGGTATAGCCAATAACGATACAACATTGCCAACAGATATAGCCAATAACGATATAACATTGCCAACAGATATAGCCAATAACGATATAACATTGCCAACAGATGTAGCCAATTACGAAATAACAAAAGAACATTGCCAACAGATATAGCTAATAACGAAATAACATTGCCAACAGATGTAGCCAATAACGTAATAACATTGCCAACAGATGTAGCCAATAACGAAATAACACTGCCAACAGATGTAGCCAATAACGAAATAACACTGCCAACAGATATAGCTAATAACGAAATAACATTGCCAACAGATATAGCCAACAGATGTAGCCAACAGATATAGCCAACAGATGTAGCCAATAACGAAATAACACTGCCAACAGATATAGCCAACAACGAAAGAACATTGCTAACAGATATAGCCAATAACGAAATGACATTGCCAACAGACTCATCGTTCATGTACGTGATAGCGGTGCTGGTGATGGTGAAGCTGTACCAGAACCGGCATCCCGACGTGAACGCCAGCGCGCACGCCACCTTCATGCTCCTCGCGCTCGTCATGGCCATCGGTGAGTTGAGCATGTGGCGATAGATGGCGTTGGTTAATGGTTGTGAGTTTGCGGCACTTAATAACAGATGGCGCTACGTGTTTAAGTTTCAGTGGGCGGTGAGTTTGTCGTCCCTGTAGTTCCGGGATCAGAATAGGGCTACGGCATCCCCTGCCTGTCGTAAGTAAAGGGGACTTCCGGGGTTGCGGGCGGCTAGAGTGTGAGCTTGAACCGTCCGGCCAATTGACCCCGGGGTGGACGGCGGCATGTGTGGTCGCATGCCGCCGTAAAGACCAGAAAGAGTATCGCGTTCAGAGGATTCCGATAGTGTTCCGTTGGAGATCCCGGAGTCTTCCACGCAGCGGTGAGGATGGCCACCACCACTGGGGAGGTTTTAGTATAGTAAGAATCCCACATAACACTGCGCCGCTCCTACGGCGTAGTGTACCTTTTGAAGGTTTCCCCCTCGATAACAAAAAAAAGGTGGAGTCACAGATATGATGATGTGTTGTTTGTACGTTTGTATAATGTAATAATAGATGGCGCCACGTGTATTCGATAACACGTGACCTTTATGGTTGTGTTTATAAAGATGGAAGAGTAATATGACATTTGGTAAAAATCTTAATTTTAAATTATAATTTATTTTGGTTAGGTTTGATGAGATGTCAAAAAGAAAAACTGACATAAAATTTAAAAAAAATACAGCTGTCTATTATTTATTATCAGTTTCCAAACTAGCTTTTTGCAAATAACCTATATTTGCAAAAAGCTATATTTCAACAGACTCTCCATAGGATTTCTTTGACTTATAACATAAATCCTACGTAAAAAGGTTTGTCTTTTTGTGCTATTTTTTCTATTTCCTTGGTCACGTCACGGCGTGACTAAGGAAATAGAAAAAACTCGAACTGAATATATTCGGCACCAACACCGAATAGCCGGCGATGCATTGGCGACTCCTCTGGTGTTGCGAATGTCAACAGGCGACGGTGGCTACTTTCCATCAGGTAGCCCGTCTGCCTTATCGTTAGGTTCAATTATAAAAAAAAAAATCGACCGAATACAAATATTGAATAAGATGCCGAATAACGAATAACAACAGAATATTCGGTGCATCTCTAATTTTTATTAAATCGACTGCTACTTCAATTTGCTGAAAAATTGTTTTTCCAAAAAATGTCTTTCTTGCAGGTCTCATCGGTATAATGTATCCGAGCGTATATTTCTACGTGCTATTCACGATTCTCCACCTGACCGTGTGTTTCGTGCTTGCGCTGAAGATCTACTACATTGGCCGTTTTAAAATGGGTAAGGGTTTGTTTTATCTTTTAATTATTGTGACCTGGTAGGGGCCCGGTGGGGCAACGCGTTCAGGTGACTCCGGTTGCGTTACTTTGGAGATCACGGTGTCCTCTTTGTAGCGCTGAGGACGTCCATCGGGGGGGTTTTAGTGTGGTAAAAATCCCACATAACCCTGCGTCACTCCGGCGTCGGGTACCTTTTGAAGGTTTCCCCCTGGATAACAAAAAAAAGGTTAACAAAGAAATGGCTCCCTCTGCTTGTTCTACCGGCCTTACAGTAGTGAGTGTTCCGAGGAACTCTTTGACCCGGTACCTACGTCACCTTTCCGAAGGATGAATTTCCAACTGGACCAGTGGCAGTCCTCCACGGTTCGCTTTGCACGCTCGTTTTTGCCACGGACGTGCATGTATTGTTGGAGAGTTTTCTTTGACATATGACTCTTCAAAATTTTGCTACGAACGTGCAAGTAATGCCGTTCTCTTTTCTGTTAGCGCTGATTCTTCAATATAGGTGCGCAAAGATCTCTCCTTCAAAGCTGCCGATGCACTGACAACCCCTGCTGTTGCAAATGTCCATAGGCGAAGGTGGCTAGTTTCTATCAGGCAGTCTGTCTAAATACTTAAGCAAACTTTTTAAATTATATAGTTGCACATCAACCAGTACCAGTAGTGTCCAGTTATACAGTCTACTGGCTTTTAAATTCATTCTAAACAAATGAAGTCGGCTGATGCTTTTTTGTTTTTTTACTTTTAAGTGCGTAGTTTGTTCGTTGTTGCGTGTTGTACAAATGTATATTCAGTGTGAGTTTTAAGTTAGTAAAATTACAATTTATACGAAAATAGCACGCAATTTCATTTAGAAAAACCACTCATATAGTAAACAAAAGTGAAAACACCGTATTGCAATAAACACAGTCCATCTGCCATATCGTTAGGTTTAAGTATAAAGACAAAATAAAACGTATTTATTCTCCTCGAACACCTTCATTTTAAAATTTAGTTATTGTTAGTATTACATCAAGATCGTTGTTTTACTTTGTGTTACCCAAACTTCTGCTTCCAAGTTAAGATGCAACTTCTTCCTTTAATATCATTTCTTTGCAAAATATGCAATCACTGGATCCGGTTGCTAGATGCGGTGAATTGCTCCCAGATCCGGTATGTCATTTATATGTAATAAAGATTTCTTTATCGTTATGTTCGTAGAAAGGGCAGTGGTACCTCGCGCCTGGGTAGCTGTAAGGCAGCAGGGCTGGCGGGCATTCCGCCCTAATTACACCGCCAGGGCAGTGTTGCTGGCGGTGGCCACCGTGGCTAATTGGATCGTGGCTGGCTACGGGTGAGTGGGGTGTATCTAACGATAATACTGTATACTTGTACTTTACTTACATAAGCTTTACTTGCTCACTTATACCTAACATACTTATTTGTACTTTACTTATACTTTATTTAATGATTTATAATTTTACTTACTTATACTTTTCTTCCGCACTTATACCTGACTTACTAATTTATTATTTATTTACTTACTTATTCTTTACTTCCTCACATATACTTTATTTGCTCACTTATAACTAACATTCTTATTTGTACTTTACTTATACATTATTTAATGATTTATTATTTTACTTACTCACTTATACTTTACTTCCTCACTTATACCTTTTTTTGTTGTCGAGGGGGAAACCTTCAAAAGGTACCCGATGCCGTGGGAGCGACGCAGGGTTATGTGGGAATTTTAACCGCACTAAAACCCCCCGGTAATCGTCCTCGGCGCTAAAAAGGAGGACTCCGGGATCTCGAAACGACTTCAACCGGAATCCTCCGAGCGCGTTGCCCCATCGGGCTCCTCCCAGATGGGCGGCTGGGTCCACCGCTCCGTCTAGTCTTTACGACACTATGCGATCACACATACCGCCGTCCTTCCCGGGATCACCTGACTGAAGTGTTCGAGCTCATACTCTAGCCGCCCGTAACCGCGGAAGCTCCTTTTAGTCGCCTCTTACGACAGGCAGGGGATGCCGTAGCCCTATTCTGGTCCCGGAACTACAGCTTAACTTAATTATTTATACTTTACTGATACTTTATTTATTCATTTATAATTTACTTACTCACTTATACCTAACTTACTTAATTATACTTTACTTATACTGTATTTTACTTACTCACTTATACTTTACTTCTTCATTATATGAAGAAGTATACATTTTATGCTTTACTTCCTCATTTATCATTTATCATTTATCTCACTTGTTTTACATTACTTACTCGCTTTAATTCACCAGGCTATACGAACACAAGACGGACTTCGCGCGCCACCTCCTGGTGATCCTGATGGGCAACGCGATCCTGTACACGCTGGGCTACGTGGCCATGAAGCTGTACCACCGCGAGCGGCTGCACGCGCCCGTCGTGCTGTACCTGGCCCTCGCGCACGTGGCCTGGGGCCTCGCCGCGCGGCTGTTCCTGCAGGCCAGGACCAAGTGGTCGGTGAGTGGACGCGCGACCCACCCGGCGGCACGTGCCCGGCCCTCGCGCACGTGGCCTGGGGCCTCGCCGCGCGGCTGTTCCTGCAGGCCAGGACCAAGTGGTCGGTGAGTGGACGCGCGACCCACCCGGCGGCACGTGCCCGGCCCTCGCGCACGTGGCCTGGGGCCTCGCCGCGCGGCTGTTCCTGCAGGCCAGGACCAAGTGGTCGGTGAGTGGACGCGCGACCCACCCGGCGGCACGTGCCCGGCCCTCGCGCACGTGGCCTGGGGCCTCGCCGCGCGGCTGTTCCTGCAGGCCAGGACCAAGTGGTCGGTGAGTGGACGCGCGACCCACCCGGCGGCACGTGCCCGGCCCTCGCGCACGTGGCCTGGGGCCTCGCCGCGCGGCTGTTCCTGCAGGCCAGGACCAAGTGGTCGGTGAGTGGACGCGCGACCCACCCGGCGGCACGTGCCCGGCCCTCGCGCACGTGGCCTGGGGCCTCGCCGCGCGGCTGTTCCTGCAGGCCAGGACCAAGTGGTCGGTGAGTGGACGCGCGACCCACCCGGCGGCACGTGCCCGGCCCTCGCGCACGTGGCCTGGGGCCTCGCCGCGCGGCTGTTCCTGCAGGCCAGGACCAAGTGGTCGGTGAGTGGACGCGCGACCCACCCGGCGACGTGTGCCTGGCCCTCGTGCACAGAAAACAGTAGTGTTTTAATTTAGTATAAATGAATTTACCCATACGTACACGGACTTGAGTTGTCGGTAAGTAGAAGTATGACCGACGAAGTACCACGTACCTGGTGGCATGCGGGGTGTATGATTCATTTGATAAAGGATTTGATAGAGATATCTGGACCTTCGATGTCCTCAGACCCCACCGTTGAGGTGTGCGGGGTGTATATCAAATAAAACGTCTAGTTCGGACAACGCTATCTTTTATTCTGCGCTTACCACAATATGGAACTTATAGTCTAAGCTTATGTAGTTATACTAAGTACGCATGTGTGTGTCTCACTTCACCTCCACACTCAACGTCTCAACGTGCCACCCCGGTGTCCCCAGACCCCGCCGGCGGTGTCCCGCGCGCACAACGCGGCGTGCTCGGCGCTGGGCGTGCTGGACACGCACGACCTGTGGCACCTGGCCTCCGCGGCCGCCATCTTCCTCTCCTTCAACGCGCTGCTCGTGGTCGACGACCCCCTCATGCGGACGCCCAGGGAACAGATACCCGTGTTTTAACTTGTTAGAAAGGATTTTCAAAGGAAATTGTGACTTATTGCAAGTTCGCAGTGTAGATCGTGTTTTGACGCGTTTAAACGTATCTTGAACATCCGCTTGATACGAATGTAACTTCTCGGTTTCAATACTTGTTTTTGAAGGTGGTAGAACCAGTGTAGTTCGACCGGGGAAGTACCACCGCCACACCTATTTCTACCGTGAAGTACTTTTTGCGTTTCGATGGAAGGGTGTGGTTGACGGCACACTTTTATATGAGGCGACCATCATAGTCCTCGGGAGTAGCAACGCATCTGTGATTGACTTCAGATGGAACCCATGTTCTGTATGTACTTGATTACAGATGTCTACCGCTTACTATCAGGTGGACTGCATGCTCGTTTGCTACTTCAGCCAGATAAAAAAAATAGATGTTTGACTTGAGATTAAATTTATCGCGAAAGAAATACATTTTTATTTGCAACGGGTAGGTCCTTACAATACGCGGTTTTAATGTTTGCTGTTGTTCCGGTTAAAAAAATAACTTATAGATGATAATAAAATATACTTTAAACGTTTATTACATACTAGAAGTTCCCGCAGTTTCACTCGCGTTTAAAAATAATATACAAATATATATAGCCTAAAGCCTTCCTCGATAAATGGTCTATTCAACATAAAAAAAACTTTTCAATTCGAACCAGTAGTTCCTGAGATTAGCGCGTTCAAACAAACAAACAAACTCTTCAGCTTTATAATATTAGTATAAATAAATTTAAACTATGTCTGAACTTGTTATATATATATTTTTATCTGACTGAAGTAGCAAACGAGCATGCGGTCCACCTGCTGGTAAGTGGTCACTGCCGCCCTGCGACATCTGTAATCAACTACATACAGAACATGGGTTCCATCTGAAGTCAATCACAGATGCGTTGCTACTTCCGAGGACTACGATGTCTTCTCATGTGAAAGTTTTTTGTTTTATATTTTTATTATCGCAATGTAAGATTATTTGTGACACTAGGTATTATTCGAATCATTAAACAATGAATCAGAAATGACAGAGCTCATGCTATCTCACTCGCACTGACTTTAATGACATTACATTACAGATTTAATAATTTCACATATCTTTTGTAATAAAAATATGTATTTATGATCCTAAAATGAAAATAATCTCCGTATAAGCTAAGAGAAAGAGAAAGAAAGAAAATAAGCTTTGATACTCAATCAATTATTTTTCCTATTCAATTATTATTCCTTTTTATATTTTTAGCGTATAAAGTATAAATTTCTTAATATTAAAGCTTGCCGAAAAGGAAATCGATGGGATTAAATTAAATTAGACTAAAACACAAAAACGCTAAGAAACGCATAATTGCCGGGTGAGAATGAAGCTATGCTTTTTGACGTGACAACTTAATTCGATAGATCCGGCTGCATGCACCAAAAACATGACTCGTGCGGCGTTACCTCGCTATGAGGCGTTCCATTTAAGGCTTGAAGTGCAAGCGAGAGCGCGGAACGAGCGACAAAGAGGCACAATCGGCCTCCGCGTTCGGCAGCGTTCGAGATCGGTCTCTCTCCTACTTGAGTGAGCGATGCGTCCGCGTGGACAGCTGCTAATACTTTTACATGTTTTCGTCATGTCATTTGGACATAATAGGCTATTTGACAGGTTTTTAAAATCCATTTTATATTATCTAGCAGAGGTTAAGGAACCCAGTAAAAGTTGTTTTTTTTTTAAATTTTGGTACATATTTGCTGAAAAATATCAAATTAAAAATTCAATATTTAAATAGCGCGCAAAAATGCTACTTTGACAATATGGCGGGTTGGTGATGTCACTTGCCTGTATTGTCATCTGTGGCTCATATCATCCACATACATTTGTTGTAAACAAAAAACGAAAGTTTACAAGCTAGTGACGTCATCATAAACCCGCCCAATCAGGAGCTTTTTGTGTCACGTGACAAACGTTTAAAAAAATGTATTTTTATTTAAGGATTTTTAAATAAATTTAATTATTATTTTTAACTTATGTTAATAAATAACCATTCTTAAACTCATAATATATACTGATAACAGTAATTGACACTTAATTTTTCGCATTGTCAAATAGCCTATTGTATTTATGCGTACAAATAAACATAACTTGATCAATTCCATTGCGCTTTCCAGTTGCCTCCTACATATCCATATAAAATATCTATCAAACAAATAAAATTTTCTTTTGAAAAATGCAACCATTCCATCAGTATTTTCTCATGACATTGTCACGTTCAACTGTCGTCAGTAAACCGACTTTGCTAACGATTTTCGTTTTTATCTTTTTAATGAATGAAGATAAAAATTTAAGTGTTGTAGTGTAGTTAGAAAAAAAGTGTTCTAACTACACTATGTTTATCAAAAGGATAAACATAGTGTAAGGTGAGTTAGGGTAATATCGGACATGGGGTAAAACCGTAAAATTGAAACTGTAGGCTAATGTAATCTTTTATCAAATTGACCACGTCATACACGTACATTATTTTCATGGTATAGTAGATGAAGTCACACATAAAAAGAAAATGGCTGACTTAAGTCTAAAATTTTAATCGTACGGTTTTACCCCATGTCCGATATTACCCCAACTCACCTTAGTTAGAACACTAAGTTTTCAATTTTATTCCTTTTTTTGGTTAAAACATAATATCAATTTGTATAAACATATATTATAATGTTATGTTCAACTTAAATTTGATTTCTTTAAGCTGTTGTTCAATTAAAATTGTATATGTGCGCTAGTTAAAGAGTATGTATTGGAATGATATAAGGCTGTGATTTAAGATATGCGTCAATGTTTGATAGAAAAGTGTTGCGAGTTAGTTATAAGCATAATGTCTTAGAATATAGAAAATACGACTCATGTGCTTTTACGTAATTAATTTAATTCCTTCAAACATATCACGTTCAGCACTCTTGTCGTCAACCCATTATTGTCCCACTGCTGGGCACGGGTCTTCTCTCGGATTGAGAGTTTAGGCCATAGTCCACCGCGCTGGCCAAGTGCGAATTGGTGGACTTCACACACCTCCGACAACTTTTTTTTTTAAAGAACTCCGGCGTATAGTTTTCTTCACGATTCTTTCACCGAAAAGCAGTGATAATTAATATTTAATACGCACATAAATCAGTGGTCCGTGACTGGGTTTGAACCTCGGACCTTCCGATCGAGAGGGCGAGTTTTAACCATTATACTATCACTGCTCTAGCATGAGTCTTCAGACTTGCACTCTTAGCATGAGTTTGTTAAGTTTTATCAAAAATTCATTTATTTTGTTTTAGCTCATACATTGCAATGTCCATGCACGCTTAGATGTTTGTTTTTGTCCACAAATTGCAATATATTGGACGTTAACGTATACAATCATTGTTTTGACAAACGTATAAAACTTATGCTAAGCCCACAGATCTTAGGTATTGTCATTGTCAACCTTTTAATATCCCGTTGATGGTCCAGCAATTCGCACTTAGCCAGCGCGGTGGACTATGGCCTAAAACTCTCATTCTGAGAGGAGATCTTTGCCCAGTAGTGGGACAATATAGGGTTATACCCCACTGTTGGGCACGAATCTCTCGTCTGGGTGAGAGGGTTTTAAATGTGATATAAATATAACCTTTATATGTTTATATCATAGGTAGTGGAGCAATCGTTATACTGGTCTGAAACGCAGTGGGTTCCAGGTTCGGTCCCCGGACAGACAGATCTAAATTTTGTTCGGGGTCTGGTGAAATCTGTAAAAAAATGGGTGCTAAATGGCACCCTTTATTGCTTAACTGTTCTTATGACGCGCTTTTTGTATATTTTCCATATTCTAAGTTATCATATCTCTATTAATTGTCCTACCAATGATTTGTGCTAAGTTGTGTGCTATTCACTATAATTATTATACCTATTAAAAATATGTAATAAGTCAAGATTTTAATATATTCTATATTCATTTCATGTATTGTTAAAATGTAATTTATAGTCTGGCATTTTTTTTCTGTTTGTGTGCAAGGGGCAACACTGACGATTTAAGTCTTGCTAAGTTGTCAAAAATAACCAAAAATTGAGATTTTTTTAATTTGTAACAATTTGTAACACATAATTACGCCTCTACATCACTACATAATATAAAACAAAGTCGCTTCCCGCTGTCTGTCCCTATGTATGCTTAGATCTTTAAAACTACGCTACGGATTTTAATGCAGTTATTTTAATAGATAGAGTGATTCAAGAGGAAGGTTTTTATGTATAATATATGCATAATATAGTGGAGGAACGCTCAGAATTTCAGATTTTGACTTTTAGGCGGAACAAAGTTCGACAGGTCAGCTTGTATGATATATTGAATTTTATATAAAATTTATTGGCAATCGACAATGATTTAATTTTTAAGATTATCAAATTTACATAAAAACTAAAAAGTTTACGTGTGAAAATTTAAACTTGACAGATAGCAAACAACTTATGACCATAGACAATTGAGCATAGCTATTTTCGAAAATCACACGTACAGACAAATTTGTCAGACTATAAAAATATCAGTCATAGATGAGTTAGTTATTTATATGTTAAGTTACAACTTGATAGTATTTTTTGGAACAATGAATTTTTTGATCTTATGTGTTATTTGTATTTGTAGTCCTGATATATTATAAGATATACGAACAATAAAATCTTTTCATTATCCATTTGTTTTTTTTACTCGTCCTCGTTATAAAAAACTTTTTGGACTAAATCTTCCTCCAGGCTAAGTATGTGTGTGTTTGAAGGTGGTAGAACCAGTGTAGTTCGACCGGGAAAGTACCACCGCCACACCTATTTCTAGCGTGAAGCATTTCTTGCGTTTCGATGGAAGGGTGTGGTTGCCGGCACACTTTCACATGAGACGACCATCATAGTCCTCGGGAGTAGCAACGCATCTGTGATTGACTTCAGATGGAACCCATGTTCTGTATGTAGTTGATTACAGATGTCCATGGGCGGCAGTGACCACTTACTATCAGGTGAAACAAAAACTCTTCTCAATTATCTCTATCATAGTATAAAACATAGTCGCTTCCCGCTGTCTGTCCTGTAGAAGTATACTACGGATTTTAATGCAGTTTTTTTAATAGGAGTGATTCAAGAGGAAGATTTGTATTATAATACATGCGTAATATAGTGGAGGACGACTTATAATATTAGATTTTTTACTTTGAGACGGAACGAAGTTCGCCGGGTCAGCTAGTATTTAAAAAAATATAATGCCTCATCCATTAATAAATCACGAAAATTCAAGAATATAGGTAGGTAGGTAATTACTTACCTAGTTTTAAGTGTACATGCGTGACCACACGCCCACAATACGTCATTGTCCGATTATTAGTTATCTAAAATTCCATTCTTATCTGTAAATTAACGACATTTAATACGAGTGTTGTGATAATAATGTCTAGGAACTACGTCTGAATTGCAACATAATGACGCAAATGAAACGTAACAACTATATACCTAGGTTTTGAAACCGGACGTCTCTGTAGTTCCGGGATCAGAATAGGGCTACGGTATCCTCTGCCTGTCGTAATAGGCGACTAAAAGGGGCTTCTGAGGTTGCGGGCGGCTAGAGTGAGAGCTTAAACCGTCCAGCCAGGCGATCCCGGGAAGGACGGCGGTATGTGTAGCCCAGCCGCCCATCTGGGAGGAGTCCGATGGGGCAACGCGCTCAGAGGACTCCTGTTGCGTTCCTTTGGAGATCCCAGGGTCCTCGACGCCTTGGAAGCTACACCGTTTTATGTGGAATTTTTATTGCAGTAACAGCCCCGGTGGCCGTTTCGGCGCTGCGCTAGTCCTATAAGCACGTTGCTTCATCGGGCTCTATCCCAGTTGCTTTGCCCACCTCTCCGTCTGGTACGGTACGGTCTGGACGGTATGCGATCACAAATACCGTACTTTCCGATGTTGTCTGGCTGCACCATTCGAGCTCCCACTCTTGTCGCTCTTAACCCCGGAAGCGCCTTTTAACTTTTACGACAACCAGGGGATTCCGTAGCCCTATTTTGATCCCTGAGCAGTGATAACCTAGTGGTTGAAAGTTGCCCTCTCAATCGGTAGGTCCGAGGTTCAAACCCAGGCACGCACCACTGATTTTTCTAAAAATATGTGCGTATTAAAAATTAATTATATTTTTTTTTCGGTGAAGAAAAACATCGTGAGGAAACCCGTGAGTTCTTTAAAAAAAAGATCTCGGAGCTTCGCGCCAATTCGCGCTTGGCCAGCGCGGTGGACTATGGCCCAAAACTCTCTCATTATGAGAGAAGACCCGTGCCCAGCAGTGGGACAATAATGGGTTGTACCCAACATTCTGATCCCGAAACTATCGGGACGAAAATTGGAGTTTATTAGTAATCTATTACTACTAGTTTACGGGTTTACTAGTACCTATCTTATTTTTATATGCTGAATCATTACTTCATTACTTAATATTATAAAGGCGAAAGATTGTAAGTGTGTATGTTTGTTACTTCTTCTCGTGTAAACGGCTAGAGCGATTTTCTTAAAATTTGCTAGGGAGTTAGCTGATACTCTGGATTAACATATAGGCTACTTTTTTGTGAGAAAATATCTTATTCGGGACAATCGATTTTTGATAACGCGGGCAAAGCTGCAGGATTCAACTAGTTTTAAACTAAAACTATGATATCTAATCAATGAAATATTCTAATATTAATTGATTACGTATATAACTTATGTATTTTTTCGAGATATGACAAGTTCGCTTCCCGCGTCATTTTGATAAAATTAAATAAAACAGATGCACTAAGTACGTGATGATTGTCACGTAAGCTAGAAACTAATTCGATCATTTGTTGTCATTAAAAATATTATGCACTGAATCAGGATGTTTTTTGGAGACGGGGAATGATATAACATATTTATTCAAGTACCTTTTTGGTCTCAAGGCGAAAATCTTCAAAAGGTACCCGACGTCGTCGGAGCGACGCGGGGTTATGTGGGATTTTTAAAAAACTAAAACTCCTCCGGTGGCCGTCCTTGGCGCTACACAGAGGACTCCCGGATCTCCAAAGGAACGCAACCGGAGTCCTCTGATCGCGTTGTCCCATCGGGCTCCTTCCAGATAGGCGGCTGAGCCCACCGCTCCGTCTAGTCTTTACGAGGGTACGCGACCACACATACTGCCGTCTTTCCCGGAGTCGCCTGACTGAACGGTTCGAGCTCCCACTCTAGTCGCCCGCAACCCCGGAAGCCCCATTTAGTCGCCTCTTACGACAGGCAGGGGATAGCATAGCCCTATTCTAATCCCGGAACTACAGGGGCGGAGGGTCAGATACCTAATGAGTATTAAAATATATTTAAGGCAATCAATAGTTTTATGTAATCGGGTTTTTGTGTTATATACTATCACATATCGTGAGTTACACTAATAATTATGTACACATCAATAACATACAATTACCAACACCAAAGTAGACCACGAAAAGTTGTGAAAATAGTATTTTTGTAACAATTTCGAAGGCATTACGTTACTCCGATAAGCAGTATATAGGCCAGTGCTTGTTTCTCGCAGCAGGCTTTCAAACTACAGGATACCTACCACTATGAAGACTATCATACTCGTGTGTTCTTTGGCGCTGCTGCAGGTATGTTTTTATATATAGGGTAAGGTTGCTCAAGTCGTACCCCCTAAGGAAATATGACTATAACAATAAGTATAATTGAAATAAAACAAAATATTCTGCATTTACCGAATCTTCATTTAGTTAGCTCTTAACTAACAATCATAAAAACATAAACTTTCTTTAACAAAACAGGTATTTAAGCGATTTTTTAAAATGTACCGTCGGTACGATTAAGGCACCTAGAAGCCTAACTCGTACCTCCTACAGCCTTAGTCGTACTTAGAAAATATTTAGTGTCAACATACAATAAACTTTAATAATAATTCTTTATAAACAGAGATCAGAAGAACAACTAAAAATTACAATCGATCAGGCTAAGATTAACTTTTTTTGGTTATTAATGGCTTACAAAGTTAAAGCTAAATTACTAACTAAAAACAGAAAATCAAACTATATTTTAATCTCTTAAAAACAAAACACAGACATATTTCTTTATTTTGTTTTCAACGCCGGCACATAGGTCATGTATCCAACCTTTACATTTTATACACTGGATCAGCCTCTTGCTTGATTTATCTGTATTCCCTCTTTTTATAGATTTTTGGCCTTTTTCACTTTTCAGTTTTTTTAAATCTAGAACCGGTTTCTTCCTTTTATTGATATTTTCCTTTATTTCTAATTCATTTTTATAGGGACTTGAAGTTAATTCCATTGTTGGTTTTGTACCTTTTTTCATTTTTTTATTACAGTTTTTATGCAAGGCACACGAGATAAAATATTCAAATGAGATTTTATTTGTTGATCATTAGTAACTTTATGAATTGTTAGTATATTGGCATCGTGTGAAGTATCCTTACTAAAACGATGAGGTAGTTTAAATTTTTCCGCAAGTTCAAAAGCAAGTTTTCTTAATTCAGTGGTAGTAAGAATGTTGTGCTGATATCTCTTCCATCTTTGGTGACATATCATTAGGTCTTCCAAATTTTGTTCTTTTATTCAAACCTTTCAAGTGTCGTCGCAGTGTAGGCTTTGGTATATTAAATCTTCTACATGCCTCATTAAATCTAATTTCTCCATTCCGATGTTTCTATAGCTTCATCCATTTCCTCCTGCTTCCACGTATTGTACTTTCTCTTCGCCATGCTGGTAAAAAGTAAAATGAATTATAAAAGAAAAAATATTAATAGCTAAGTCGTACCGGTACGACTAAAGAACGGAGCTTAGGTACGACTTAAGCACAGGGGTCTTATAAATTTAAAACTAAAATCACGCCATAACCTTAAAATGTACAATCGTTTGAGAATGCTTAAATGATTATCAAATAAGTGTTATGAAAAGTTTTAATTGAAAAATAAATGTGAAATTCTCATTCCTGTGATAATAAGCTTACAAATGAGTTTAAAAAATTCATGAAAACTGTATAAAAAACTTACTTATTAATTATTTCTGCTTCAGACACACGGCCGGCCGTCGGCTTGTTTACGTTTGCTCGGTCGACTAAATACTTCCGATTGAGAAGACTAGGTGGTGCTATTTACAAATATCAGATGAGTTATAGCCAGAGTACGACTTAGGCCGTAGTACGACTTGAGCAACCTTACCCTAACACTAGCTCATTGCCGTGGCTCCGCTCGCCTTTGTCATGTTTAACATGGTAATAACTATTCTATGTGTTAATCTAGCTCAGGGTTTCGCAAAGTGGGGTATGCGAACCCCTTTTCTTTTTTTTAAGTGGGTAATCCTCATGGATACCCGCCACCCGGGGCGGCAGCTGGGTTGTGCCGGACTCTTACCCGCTAAACCCCCACTGTGTTTACTCCTCGCCCCGTACGGCAGGAACACGGGTAAGCTTTCGCAGTCATCCGCGAACCCGCCGGTGCCTGGCCGCTCCCGCAGCCTCGCTCCCCTCCAACAGCAAAGCGCGCCAGGAAACACAAAGGCGCGCCTAACCTCCAAGGCCCCCATCCCATGCGAACCCCTAGGGGTTCGCCACTCGGCGACAGGGAGTTCGCGATAAGATGTATGTACCTAGTTGTGGCGTGACGACTTTATTATTTTCTGGGGGGGGGGGTGATTAATTAATTAAGTAAAGGGGGTTCGCTGTCAACTTTAACAGGAGTACTTAGAGCCGAAAGTTTGAGAAACCCTGATCTAGCTCATAGATTATCTGTGCGCAGTTTAGGCGAAATGTGAGCTGTAGTTTTTGTGCCTACTTGTAGGTAAAACTATAAACTAGCTTACACATGCGGTTATGTCTGCTTTGATCGCATTTACAGTATTGCATATCCCTTATGTTAATCTATAACATAAATTATCTCTGTCAAATTTCAGCGAAATGCAGCCTGTAAACAAAAACACATCGCACTTTTATTCATAAAAAGAAATAACTCAAAATTGTTTTGCGAGCTTAATACCTAATTTGATCCCCATATGGTATGAACTCATTAAGCATAAGGTGCGATATATTCTCATAGTATTTAAAAATAATAATATTGATAAGATTTGAAGAAAACGAGCATGCAGTCCATCTGATGCTAAATGTTTGCTGCTGTTCATTGACGGCTGTAAACCATTTCATTCAGAACAAGGGTTCTATCTTAAGACAGATGGTTTGCTGCTCCCGAGGGTTAAGATGGTCGTCTTTTATTAAAGGTGGACTGCATGCTCGTCAAGTCACTCAATCATTATAAAAGACTAAAAAAAGTCCTACTTGAAGTCTAGTCACAGCCACTCAAAAGGACTAAGATGGTCCCTAGATTTTAATTAAACGCATAAATATACGCAACTATACTCTACCACCAAAATATACAGCTATTTAAAACGTATATATACTTAAAAACTTAATAACTAGAGTATTTTTTGTATTTCCTTCCAGCATGCCAACGCTCAATGCCTGCCAGCCACCGCGTACTGCCTCTCACCACCAGCAGTGGAAGTGCTGCTACCCGCACCGACATTACCAGCTGCATTACCAGCTTGCGCGTTACAGCCAGGGTTACCAGAACTTCTACCAGCATTGGCGCCGCTTCTAGCCAGCACCATATCATCGTCCCTAGCAGCAACATTGCCGCCGTTGCTAGAGGCAGCACTACCAACAGTTTTAACGTCAGCGTTAGCTGCCGCGGGACCTCTCCTCTCAGCCCTACCACCTTCGTGTTTATCCACTTGTGCCACTCCGCCCATAGTGTATGCGTCGCCCGCCCCGACGACAGCTTGTGTGCGTTTCTAATCAAGTCTAATATAAAATTACAGTACGAAAGCTCCTTATTCGCGGTGTTCTGGTAATATTCCGCGGATACGGAAACCGTGAATGACTGTAAAAAGGTGACCTGCAGAAAACGCCGAATTCTTTTACTTGTACCGACTACATAAACAAAGGAAATTTTTAGTCGCGAATATAAGAAAATTGTCACATTTTTTAACCCGCGAATAGTAAAAAAACGCGAATGCAAAAACCGTGAATACGGAGCTTTTACTGTATTTGCAAATGATAGTTTTAAGGTAAAGGCGTTTAAGTGTTTCTTCAAATCTACTTCACTTCATTGATATTGCAATAAACAATATAAGTACCTACATTAAACGATTTAATACGGTTTATTTTTATAAAAAAACAGTTAATGCTACATTTTATTCTTCTTGTAAATGATTTAATAATGTTCATTTAAGTTTACAATGATTGCCTAATCCAACGCAAGTAGGTATGTACAGTATTTTTAGTAGTATGGCTTTTTGAGAGGCTTCTAGCAAAATTACTGCAAGAATTTTAGGCATGTTCGCCAAAAATGCGTTCTTTATTACGAGGGTAGAACACATAAACGTAGTTTGATTAACCTATCTACCCTACATCTAGTTTTCACACACACATCACACAACACTACCCTTACGCACTAAACTTTGCATTTTAGAAAGTATTAGGTATGTAAAATAGTACTTCAAAAATGTTTTATAACAGAGTGCAACTGGATAAAATTCGTAATCCCTAAGGACTCGTTCACACTAGCGTTTTTTCGTAGGATTTTGTTGGACCTGTGGACATCACAGACACATCGACACAACTGTTAGACGAGGAAAGTCTAACGACAGTTCCTGCCCTGGATTCTAACCAGGACATTGCATAGAAAACAAAATTTTGGACGCTGAGAAGTTATTGATTTTATGCCAATGCATGTTAGCTTATTTCGCTAAAGTCGAAAAAGGCGGAATTGAATGTCTTTTTTAAAGGACGTTTTTTTAAAGGTTTTACATAAGATATTGGCATCAACATCAAAGTGTTAAATCTCATGACTAATCAATGTATACAATTTAAATAAATTAAATGTAATGAAAATGTAATCTTTTCACTCTCCCTTTTTGATCACCTTTGTAGCAGTGTTGACCTATAACCCGCGTGGCGAAGTAGTTACCATACCGGTCTGACGCGCAATGAGTTCGGGGTTCGATTCCCGGCCAGACGGGTATCTGAATGAGTTTAGATTATAGTTCTGGGTCTGGGTGTTTGTGTTTTCGTCTTCTGTGTGTCCATGGTACCCACGACACAGGAGGAAATCCCAGTGTGAGGCTATGAGTGTATAAAGTGTCTATTCTTACAAAAAAATAACGAGAAAACTTCTTTATAATTCCGAAATCGGAAACATTTTCCGAAGGCCGATTATTTAATCATAACTCGTCAATAAAATAAATTTAAATAAAACAATAATTTCAAGTAACAAAATTTATTATACCTTTGGTTAGAGAATTTAAACAGATTAAATTCTAAACAACAGAAATAAACATGTGTGCGTTCTCATTATTTTTTCAAAATTACCAAAAATAAGGGAACGTCGACAATGTCTTTTATAACTTATAGTCATAATAATAATACATTAATAAAAACTTAATTACATTAAAATACTTAAGATACTATATTATATACTAAATGTAGCAGTCAACCGTAGAATTGGGCAATTTCTAAATATATTACATGAAAACAATGTGTTAAACTTCGAATATTTGTTTTATAAATTTTCATTAATCCATTTCAAACCGCATTAACATTGAAAAATCACAAATTCGAATTTCGAATAAAAATTTAAACGAATGTTCTCCAAAAAATTTTAAGTAGATAATCATTTTCGAGGTCATATTCCATTTAATAATTTCACGAAAAAATCTACATTTTTTAACCATTTTATTCTCTGGCATGCTATAGAATTATCTACAAATAAAATATTTTAGTATTGATCATGTAATATTGTCTCCTGAAATATGTTTAAAACACAATACAAAATGTATGTTTAAAATAAACTCAGGCAATGAACCACAATACCAGAGGAGTCGCCAATGCATCGCCGGCTTTGAAGGAGAGCTCTTTTCGCACCTTTTTTGAAGAGCCCCATAACATAGCGCTCCGGGAATACCTCAGGAGGAAGTTCATTCCACAGTTAGCACGATCGTGGCAAAAACGAGCGTGAAAATCGAGTGCAAACAACGTTTTACAATCATAGACATTTCACTTATGTCCGCTTCTACGATTGAACTACGACATAATAATTGACCCACCCTAAATATTTTCTCAAATATCGTTTAACAATTTTAATGCAACATTTTTAGCCAAATGGCTTGAGTTTTAAACAAATACTTCTTAGTAAAAATTTGACAAACGGCATTACAAATGAGAAATCGTTTGCCAGGTTGTCAAAAATTCACAGAAATATAAAATAACAACTAGGGAATACATTTTTAATTTTTAACACTACAATTAAATAATCATAATTAAATTAATATCAAAACACCACAGTTTGAGACTACGTTGACTAAAAATGTAATAAAAGTCAAAAATTTGAGACATGTGTTTAGTTAAAAAAGTCAAAATGAGGTACTGTTAGGGTGTCGAATCTAAATAATTTGACTAGATCTTTTTGTACATATTTTGACTAAATATAATTACAGATTTAAAGCGAATGTAATGTAATCTTTGGTAAGAGCGAGATTTTTAAAATTCTATTTTAAATATTTACATTAAAAGTATTTGACTGTCATTTAGAAATATTATATTATAAAAGTTAATGTAATATAATTTGGCGTATTTTGGCCAACGCATCAGTTTGGCCATACGAGGTAATGCCGCAAGCATTCTTGGGACTCTCCCAAAAAGCAGCGGTATGGACTCTTTGTTTTATTTATAATTTGTATTTTTATTTTAGATTTTTGATTTTTATTTTTAATAATTTATTTTGTATATAATGTACATGGAATTGTTTGTTTTATATATAATTTATACGCCACAACATGGCAAATGGAGGTCCATTAAAACTGTACTAATTAACATCTAATTGTTAACCACATTGCAACAAATAAAGATATTATTATTATTATAAAGTATTCTAAATATATTCTGATATTTTAACATTACAGAGGAAATTTAAAATTCTTTCGATCTGTCACGATGGAAGAGTCAAGTATTAAAAAATCAATTAATAGAAGGTGAAATACGAAAAACTAGCTACTAGCGTATAATATTTGTTTGATTGATAATTAACTAGTCCGACAAATTGAATTTAAAGTATCGCTATTTTAATATAAAGTTTTTTTTTCACCAAACTTTTAGTTTGACATCTATATCTTAGAATTATAATGAACAAGATAATACCCAGTCCGCCATTTTGTATTACGAAAGGTGTAACTTTATTATGTATGTAATGCAATATAAACAAAACTTTATGAATAATTGCTTTAAAAATCAGTTCTTATAATTGAAAATACAAATTACAGCTTCAATAAACTTTTCGAAAATCTCATTACACTCCAGAAACAATTACATTACCGCCTAATTCTGTAATCATTACTTGTCAATTTCCATCTATTGCATTGAGATTCAAAATATTTCGTACGCCTTCAAACTGTGGCACTCTGCGTTGAAAAAGGGGCGTGGCTTTTGATACATTTAAATGTACAATGCCATCTAGTGGCAGTTTGCTCTAATTAATGAGTTACTTTAACAAATCTGTATGTAATGTCTTTTTAACCAAACTATAAAAAGTAGTCGAGACTTATTTCACATTTTTAATTTATTTTGAAAAGAATGATTTTATTTACATTTCGCTACTTCAAAACAAAAGGGCCACAACTCGAATAGACCTAATTTTACAGGAGAGCCATTTAAATTGCTTTGCACTGATGTTGCAGCGTAAATTCGAAAAGACAAAAAATACGTCAGTAGTGTTTTTATCGCTTAAAGTGTAAAATTCATGGAAATCTTTTTAAATTATAAAAATATAACCAAAAAATTTGAATTTTTACAATAAAAAGGATTTTGAATATTTTTGATTTGTGGCCCTTTTGTTTTAAAGTAGCGATTTTATTCTGAAATTCCTACAAGAAATACACTGAGACGATTATGTGACAACTTTGTAGTTTTTGTGACTATTTGTCACATAATGTCAAATTTGTATACCTACCCACCATTCCCCTATTCCTTTAAAACCCCATAATATAATTTGATAAAAAATCAAACATCCAATAGAAGATTAGACAATGGCTTTTTTCACATAAAATACGATTCGTTTCAAATTAATCAAGTCTGACTTTAATGCTATACGCAAAATCAGCTTGTATATAAACGTACCCATTTTGAACAATCCACCACCAATACTACAAATATCTCTCTCAGACAATTTTCAATACCTATACAATTTGGAAATTTATAATCTAATTTGGCCAACATATTGCACTATATAAAAAAAATCAAATTGGTTATGTCCAATAATGATTTGCGACAATAATTTGAAGAAATCACAGGTCTAGATCTGGTTGGAACATTGGCACAAATGTTGGGACAAACATTTGTGCCAATGTAACAACTCCCAACGGTTTTAGCATAAAGTTTGGCGCCAATGATTCTCTCAAATTCCATGTCAAACATTGGCCATTGTTTGGAACACATGATATATATATAAAAACCACTAATTATATTATTTAAGGCACTTTCAGTTATATTAATTTATCGATCATTTGATCGGTAAATACAAATACAAATATATACAAATACAAATGTATACAAATAATATAATATTTTGTTTTTACATGATTAAATACTTAACAAAAATCATGAGAATTATACGATTTGTGTGCACTGGTTGAATTGATAGTAATTTATTAAAGAATTCTTATAAAATTTATAATAACAATACACACTCATATTATAATCGGTATATCACTGATTATAGAAAAGTTAGATAGGGCCTTTGGTAAGATAAAAAAAAGTGTAATGTTATTTACAAATACAATTTCTTTATTGCACACCAAAGCATAGGTAACGAGAACAAAAGATATAGTGGGAAGTACAATAGGCGCTCCTATCACTAAAATAGCGATCTCTTCCAGACAACCTTAGTGGTTGAATGAAAATATTAAGGGTGCAAGAGAGGGCAGGGGTGTACAAAAGTATGACATACCATATTTTGTTTGTTTTTAAGAAAAAAATATTTAAATGGTGCCTCTATTTAAATATTTTTGTCTTAAAAACACTTTTTGAGCACTTTAAATGAACGTAATGGAATCATTATTTAAGTGTACAGTCACGAGCAATAAGATGTGACTACGAACAGTTTAGCAAAAGTATCTGACCCAAGAAGGAGTTCAATAATATCTGACTACACGAACGCAGCAAAATTATCTGACATTGAAAGGCAGCATAATGCAGTAGCGTCAAAATTATGTGATTTGTCGTTCATCTACATAATTTTGACGATACTGCATTATGCTGCCTTTCAATGTCAGATATTTTTGCTGCGTTCGTGTAGTCAGATATTATTGAACTCCTTCTTGGGTCAGATACTTTTGCCAATCTACCATAGTCACATCTTATTGCTCGTGACTGTACATATTGTTGATTTTATAATGTACAGTCAGCAGCAAATTGTTAGTGACATTCAAACTGTCCACATTGTTAGATACAATCAAAGTGTTCAATAATGTCGGCACATCCTACGTGTTCTAATTGTTGACAACATCTTAAACTCCCAAATGTCAGGACGTTCATAAACTCATAATGTTAATACCACCCAAATTGTCACAAATATAATAGCTGCTCCGGCGTCAGTGGTAACCTAGCAACGAGACTGTTCGTAAATATAGGTACATTTTATAATATTATACCTTATGTTGCGGATATAAGGTTCCTGATCATTTACGGTATAAGACATGGTAACAATGACTCTTCTCTTCTCTCTTTGAATTTGATTTGACAGTTTGAATGTCACCAACTATTTGCTGCTGACTGTAATTCTCTCTATCTCAGTTTTCTACAATACATGAAAATAAAAATACATTTAAAATAAAGATCTAACAGATTAACGATATTTTAACGAAAATGGCTTTGAATATGACACAATTATATTCTTTAGTCACTCTTTGATATCGAATAATATTTTTGGGAAATAACTAATCTAATTAAAGTTTTTATTGAGTCTGGATGTACAACTTACAACAAAACCTGGAATAATAAGTTAAAACTTACATCTGATATAAGCTAAACAGCTTATAAGAATAGTATGGCCAACATTGGTTCCAATGCCCAATATTGGCCATCTAATTGGCCAATATCACAAACAATATTTATCACAATGTCGTGAATACATAAAGACAATGTTGTAAAAGAAATCAATAATAAATCCTTTAGATATTTTTGTAATAATATATTTTAAATCATAAAAATTATATTTCATACTAATACTTGAAACAAATTATAGATTTAACTTTATTATGTGACCATCCTAATTATAAATTAACTATGTCTTGCATAGCAAAAATAGGAAAGATTTAGGCATTTAATATTAACCGAGTTAATGAAAAAAGCGGCCAAGTGCGAGTCGGATTCGCGCGCAAAACATTCAGTACCATACCATACGATTTTTTGATATGAGAGCCCTCTCAAATTTTTAGTTTATTAAATTCAAATGATTTACTTTTAAAGGAAATATATAACTTAAAAATTTGTGAATATTATAAGCGGTTGTCTATTGCTCTTATTAATACCGAGCAAACAGATCACATTTTATGATGGGGGCCCCCTTAAACATTTATTTTAATATGATACTTTTTAATATTTGTTTATTATTATTAGGCTTTCATTTTTACTTTCTGGGAACGCATCCCTAAAAAGAAAAATTAAAAATTTTGATTTTGATTTTAGACACTACAAATAAATTATTTGTATTCGTCTTGTGTGTCCATGGTACCCACGACACAGGAGAAAATCCTAGTGTGAGTCTATGAGTGTATAAAGCGTGTTTTTTCATGTATTGCTCTGAGCGCGCAAAATCCTCAGGCGCTAAAAATACATTTCGTTTTCAAAAGAACACCTTAGGAACTCATTTCTTTAACAGACACAGATATTGTTCTAACTTAAACCCAGGTAATTTTGAATAACTATCTTTTCTTAAAAAAAAAAAAAAAAAAAATTTTTCAAAAGAAAAAATATTTTTTCAAAAAAAAAACATCCAGTACCCAACAAAAACCTACAACCACCAAACAATACCAACATCTTTTGAGATATACTTACTTAATCCCTAGCCCGGTGGCCATCCCATCTGCCTCGCACCCAGGACATGCAGATGGAGGTGGTACACCGACTGTGCACCGTGTCTACCATTGTTGATGACCAGTCTCCAACCCCCCGGAGCGCGTTCAGAGCCCAGGGAACGAGCCACTAGCATCAGGTGACCGAGAAGCTGCAAATAATAAGAGAATTTTAATATTTTTCTTTACCGTAAAGAAGCAAACGAGCATTTTTTTTTGTCTGACTGAAGTAGCAAACGAACAGGCAGTCCACCTGATGGTAAGTGGCCACTGCCGCCCTTGGACATGTGTAATCTGAAGTCAATCACAGATGCATTGCTACTCCCGAGGACTATGATGGTGAGGACACTCATGTGAAAGTGTACCGGCAACCACACCCTTCTAAACGCAAGAAATGCTTCACGCTAGAAATAGGTGTTGCGGTGGTACTTCCTCGTTCGAACTACACTGGTTCTACCACCTTGCACAATGCAGTCCACCTGATGGCAAGTGGTCACTGCCGCATGGACATCTGTAGGTTAGCATCATATAGAATAAGGGTTCAATCTAAAGTCGATTTGTTGCAATTCCGATGACTAACATTTTTGTCTCATATAAGTGGTAAACTATTATAAGTGTTTTTTTGTCTGATTGGAGTACCAAACGAGCATGCAGTCCACGTGATAGTAAGTGGCCACTGCCGACCATGGACATCTGTAATCAACTTCATATAGAACATGAATTCTATCTGAAGTCATCAGATTTGTTGCTACTCCCGAGGACTATGATGGTGGCTGTACTGTATTGTCCTAATATATAAGCCTAATTGTAGCCTAGTACATAGGATCTACTGTGAGAACAAATAAACATTATTATTATTGAAATGAAATGAAATGACTTTATTTTGCATAGGCCTTCGGGGGCGCTTACAAATTGTCAGTTACATTTATATATTTTTTTTTACACTACCACCGGATCGGAACGCGACCTCAACTGAGAAGATCCGGCAAGAAACTCAGTGGGTTTGTCTTTTTCTTTGTATATCTTTTTTTTAATTTTCTTATTTGCCATCTTGTTTTTACATGGGTAACAAAAGTTATATTATTATTTTTATATTCCATAAACCGACCAAATGAGGCATTCATTAATCTTAATTATCATTCATCTAATTATCAGACAATCAAGAACAATAATCATGTGTTAACATTCCTATATTGCTCATGTGATATCTTATCTTATATCTTTAAGGAATTTATCTCAGTCACTAATTACACAGCAAACATTGGTTGTGTGTTTAGCAAATATCTTTATGACGTGTAATGGAAAGGCCGTCGCCGACCCTTTATTCTCCCACTGCTGGGTACGGGTCTTCTCTCGGAATGAGAGAGTTTAGGCCGTAGTCCACCGGGCTGGCCAAGTGCGAATTTGTGGAGGTAATGGGGTAAAATCATAAGCAATGCTATAGGTTCCTCAACCGCTTTTTTTAATCTGACTGAAGTAGCAAACGAGCATGCAGTCCACCTGATGGTAAGTGGTCACTGCCGCCCTGCGACATCTGTAAGCAACTTTGCACTGAACATAGGGTATATATCTATATATATGGGGATCTATATATTAATATATGAAATTAAACCTTGGATTGCGTTTTTAAGAAGCTTGCCGCACACGAAGGAGTATGAATTTTTGCATGGTTATGGTTTTTGAAGGGAAGGAGCAGGCAATGCTAATATTTTCTTCAAATATTTCATAAAATATACATATAAATCAATTAAAAATGCATTGCACACACTACTGTGCATTGGACACAAACACATATTGACTCTCGCAACATACACTATTGAATCTACAAATTGACTACTTTCCAGGAGAATGATTTGAAGTTGTATTTTTCGATTATATTCCGTGTTTAAATAGTGCAGAATCAATAATGTTCATTTCGAAATTAGGCTAAATATTGGTCAAAAATTTTTTTTCTTTAAGTTATATAAACAGTACGCTATAATGTTATTTTTAGAGCAAAACGAAAAACACGTTTTTGCAGTTTCAATGATGTACATTGAGAGTCGATATATAAATAAACTAAATAAATATTAATGTCAATCAATTAAACTTTACCTTTTAGGTGTATTTAAAATAACTTGAAAATTGATAAAATTTAATTAATTTTGTGAAATATTTGTGCAACTTTCGACAATATCAAGTTGAGTTTTTGAGTTGAATTATAGTCGAATTTTGTCAGTTTCGACAGGTTATAGTTATGCAGAAATAGGTTTAGCTAAGTAGTCATAGCAGAAAGGGTAAACCTTTAAGTGTTAATCTCAAAATAAAACAACTCTAACATGTAAATAAAATAAAAACATGTTCTGTACTGGAATGCCTGAGAATGCATACACATTCTCAGACATTTCATTTTTGAATAAATTTAAATAAATTCTTGCATAATCATTCTAATTTGCTATGGAATTTAACATTGAATTATCATAGACAAGATTTTTTATCTTGTTTTGATTGTTTTAATCTATCGCAAAAAAAGTAAAATGAAAATTGTTCCATTTTTAAAAAATAGACTGAGGATTAATTTTAGTAAATTACACGTTAGTTACGTGAAATAGAGGTTTAATTGCGTTGCACTAACACTGCAAGGGCAAATTCTATTTGAACTTCCTATCCTATGCGTTAAGAGAAATAATGTCGTATATTGATGGTAATATAGGTGATATTTGACTGAAACTTACCTCTTTGTCGCCTGGCTCAGCGTCTTGCAAGCGAGGAATTCTCCGCTTTGGTATCACGAGAAAATGTACCGGTGCTTGCGGTGAAATATCATTGAACGCCAAACACAAGTCGTCCTCGTAAATAATATCCGCTTTGATCTCCTTCGATATAATTTTGTCGAAAATCGTCGGTCCCGGCGAAGCGATGCTGCTCGCTTGCGCGCGTTTTACTTCGTCACTGTACGGCCTACGGACAGCAATGGCTGCGCCACGATTCAAATCGTAAATATTCGTCGGATAACTCTTCTTCAGACGAAATTTCAGCGCCCGTTGGAGAACTTTGTTGAACATTTTTGCGTTTATCGTTAAAAAACTTAGAGGATATCCTCCTATTTTGCATTTGACAGTTTGACATATGACGTAATGTTTGTTTCATAAATTCCTTTGCATGACACAAAAAGTACGCATATATAACGAAAGTATACAGCCACAATATATAGTAAGCAGAATATACAGCCACGAAGTATAATTAAATAATATTCTTGCAATAAATAAAATGGTATGATTGAAAATTTCCATATCATGATGATTGAAAAGAATAATAATAATAGCCTTATAAAAAGGGGGTAAGGTGAGGCGAAGGGAAGAGGTATGGTTATGATCGTGTAGGTGCTATGATCATAGATAAATACTAATATACTAGAGGCTATGATTTACATACGGCAGAGCCGTATTAAAGGACAAGGTAATTCTTGTGGCTGTGCCCGCTTCGGTGACGTCTGCCACAGTAATGAGTATTATTTGTGTGCGTTCCATTAGACGTTCAAAAAATTCACGCTTACGACCACAGTTTTTCCCGTTCCCCTAGCTTGTGAGCGTTACTGACATAATCTCTAGTGGAACGATCACTTCAACGCACCTTTATAGATGGGTCGTCGTGAGCTTCGCGTGGGCGTACCGAAGTCATGACGTCATGAATGACGTTTTCGCCGCGACCACAACTACTGCGGGCGTCATAAAGAACGACGTTTTGGGCTTTGTGAGAGGTTTCTGGAACGCACCCTTTGTGTTTAATCTTCACCATAAACTATTTGTGTGCCAAATTTCAGCCAAATCCGTAGTTTTTGCTTGAGGGAGTAAGAAACACACATACGTCCTCACAAACTTTCGCATTTAAGTATAACATTAATAAGACACAAAATAAAATAAAACAACATTTTGAATATATGTACAAACAGATTTATTCCAAGTTCCATATACAATTTATTGCGTCATAAGCATAGCCACCCCCATCTATAGAATAAATAACCACTAGACTGCTAATGAATTGTATGAACAACTGATGCCAAACTTGGCTTTTTGGCAAAAAGCCTTACATGTAACGAATACTCGTCGTATTCGCATATTTTCATATATTCGCATTCACAAGGATTGTGCAAACGTTTTGTGAATATACCTGTACGACCAAAAAAAAAATGGTTGCCAAATTTACATACTACCGCCCTCCACACTACTAATTTATATTGGTAAATATTATGAGTAGATGCAGATGCACCTCCCTGAAAATAAACCTGGCAGCGTCCATATTCACGTCAAATAAAAAAAACTGACTATTCGCATTCGTGAATGTTCAAATAATAACATTAACTACATCACTAGTTATTAGAGCGCTTTCACATTAGGTCGCAAGTAGCACGGCCGCAACGTGTCAGCCGCGCAACTGTAAAGAATGCTTTCCTTTTAAGACTACAGCCGCGGGATTTTTTGTGATTAGGGTGGGGCGCTGTACTTTGTAATGGAAATAATAAATACTGAATAATTATTTCAATAATAAGAAAGCATCAGTTGGAGTCGCGCGGCTGATGCGCTGCGGCCGCGCTACCTGCGACCTAATATGAAAGCGCTCTTACTGTAAACAAAATCGTATCTTTCAAAATAAGTGAAATCGTCAAAATAAATAACACTGAATAAAAATATAGACGTCAGCATCACCTTTTATAGCTCATTTTTAACAAAAAATACTTATATACTCTTGTGTACTCTTATATACTCTACTCTCCTGTAAACCCAATCAAATGAAGCGGTGTTCGATAAACGACTTTTAAAAAAAATGTTTACTTTGTCTATGATATGTTTCAATGAAAATAGTAAATTAAATAATAAAGTACACACAGTATAACACAAATTTAACGAGCCTCAATAGATTTCCTCGTTAATAGAGTTCGTAAAAGTTACTATAAAATTAACCATTACTATGAAAACACTAGTTTAACCCCGCAGCTTCGCCTGCTTCGATCGTGTCTACGGTAATGTGTGTGACAAATTTCGAAAACCGACTGGTAGTTTTTGAGTGAGAGAGCAACTAAAATATCTGCATCCTTACAAACTTTCTCATTTATTATATTAATAAGCTTTTTAATGATAGTAGAATATGTATACAGTAATTTACATCTCTTTACATTGCGTATCCTTATAATTCTCATCAACCCATTATTGGCCCACTGCTGGGCACGGGTCTTCTCTCAGAATGAGAGAGTTTAGGCCATAGTCCACCGCGCTGGCCAAAAGCGAAATGGTGGTCCTAATAATTATACACACAATTTTCTAATAACTACAAAAAGTTATACGTCGTACGATTATATGTTACAAAAAAAAAATTGCCGCCCCCATAACATGCCGTTAGGGTCCTTGGCTCCCCCATACGCTGCTGAAATGACGTCTTTAGTTTAAATTTATTTATTTATTTTATTCTGGACACAGACAGTCATGTATTACATAATATTGGTCTTCATATAACATAAATTTAACATTACAGACTTAGAGTGCCAACAATTTTTATAAAATACATTAGACAAGATAAAGAGAAATGTTTAAACGAGTAATGATAATAACAGAAAAGTTATTTAATTACAGTTAATGTATATTCAGATTGTTATTGTTAATGTTTATTCAAATTGCTGTTGAAACGAAACCTAAATCAACCTAACCCATGAAACCTCTTGGCAACAAATTAATTGTTCCTAATTCTCCTGGTTTTGTAATATTGATATCATGCTTCCTATTAACTAGACATATACTCAGTTGAAGATAAATTAACCGCCATCCATTTACTAATTTAAGGCGGCGGATGGAAATAGGGGAAATTTAAATGTTCTTTGATAACAAAAAAAGACAGGTAAAACTAAAAAATCTGCCGCGCCTAAATATGCGCGCCTAAATACAAGCTCTGTTTCAGTTTTCAGTACAGGAACACATATAAGAAAAAAGGCTGATTTTGTCGCCCGAGATTGCCGCTTTCTGCCGCCCTAGGGAATTTTTTGCCCCGTGTGCTACGCCACTGTCTATACAAAAATAATTCAAACATTAGAGAGATAAAGAACCATTTTTACAATTTTCCATTACACTTATTATAAATAATATTGAGCATTTCTGATACATTCAACAAAATTAAGTACTTAACCAAAAAGGAAAGTTATTATTTAGTTTAATTAAATAGGCCATGAACAGCCATTGAAATTTTTCGAATAAAGTAACTGTCAATCCAACTGAATATTGAAAAAAGAAATCAAAAATCTTGAAATTATGATAACAATTAACTACTAACTAATAACACCTTATTATTGAGCAATATAATGGAGAGATATTATTGTTATTGTACAAATATTATAAGAAAACATTATAACTTAATTAGCAGACAAATTTCACCAAATAGTAATTAAGTTAAGTGAATTATTCATACCATATCGTCGAAGGAAAGCGATATGGTATTCTGAATAAAATACACAATAACGGTTACATAGATTCCATATAATAATATTTAGCTTAAAATTTAATATTCACAACAGATACTTTGTAGTAGATAATCTAAGAAAAAATCATAAAATTCTGAAATATTTGATATTTTCCACTGCTGTGAAAATGTTTGTATTGAGGTTAAAAAGTAGGTAGTTTGGAGCTCCATCTAGTTTTAATATAATCAGAAGCAGAAGAAGTAGAGAGAGCATGTGTCGATACTTTATTGAAGCTGGTATTATAAACTGTTTAAAAATCTATAATAGTGTGATACAGAATTTAGTGGTGCCATCTGTTGACGAGTAGCGGAAAGTCACCGCACAATACTTTAATACAGTTAAAACATAAGTTAATTCAATTAAAATATAAATAATGTTACCTTACCTGTACGAATTCTTAATATGTAGAATGATTTAAATTAGTTTAAGTACATTACCTATATTGATTTACTAACAAAATAGACGTCGGGTCTGGTAAATTCTAAAATGTTTGTTATAATATGTCGAAATATTAAGTCGAGTAGTAACGTAGTTTCGTTACTTCGTAGTTCGTTAGGCTTCTAAATTAACAGTTATAATTCGCAGATAGGATTGAGTTATAACTTTTAACACAGCTCAAAAACACTACTTTTACTAGAACCACGTCAAAATAAAACTACTTTTGGTTTTTATGTTACCAATTTTAGGTCGTTATTTTTTTCACGACGGTTAGATTTTTGGCATCAATTTTTCTGAACGAAAAAATTGACATAAAATTTTCGCACACGTCTTTTCTTCTATCTCTTGCACTACATAACGTCGGGTGACAAGAAAAACTCACTAACTATAGAACATGAAACATTAAGTTATCAGCATTTAATAATATTTTCATCCCGAAATTTCATTTATATGAAATGTCCTGAAATTATTTCATTAAATAAGATATCGTACAGGTTGTTGTCTCCATATATTATTTACGTAATTTATTTATTTAGTTAGATATACTATTGACTTATCACTATACATTGTTACAAAAAAAATACAATTCGTTTGGTTCAGTGTGAATCGCCATAAGTTTGATTATTATAATTACTATTATACCTTATTATTATAATAATAATTATAATAATAAGGTGTTGTAAATAATAGTGTATTAAGTGAAAAAATCGGGATTAAACAATTTTGTAATTAATGTGTTTTTCTTGTCACCCGATGATAATGCCGCGTCCGCACGCTTGCGGCAAACTCCAAACCTCTACCAGCGTTTGGTTTGATTTTGGGAACCAAACATCGCCATCCACACGCTTGCGAGTGAGTTATGTTCTGAAGAGGCAAGCGCGATGGGCGTGATTGACATGGAGATTGTTAAGAATATTTAAAAGGAAATGAAATATACATTTACTCATATTTATGTAATATGTTTACTCATTTTTTACAAAAGGCTCCAAGCGCTTGCAAACTTATACAAGCCAAGCCAAACGCTCTATCCGCACGTTTGAATTTGTGATGGCTTGTTGAGGTTTGGCAAGCGTGCGGACGCGACATAATATGGCTCACCATTACCTCAAGTAACGACTTTGAAGTCTACGTTACTAGTATATCACCTAACGATTGCTGATTTAGTAATAAATCAAGTTTAAATTGTATATTTACATTTATGTTCATCTTTTGCTGTGAATTTTTTCATACGAAATGGTAACTTTTAGCGTGTGCGTGCCGTTATTATCGAAAATTGTACGGAGTTTCATGCGATCGCCTATTTCCAATATCTTAATATTCTTTTAATTTTAATATATTAACCACAGATATATTCTACTTTTTAATTTATAAAAATAGTGTCTATGTTATACTGGCTGGTGCTAACACATATGAGTATATCACATTTAAAAGTGTTAACAATATTCTCAAAATGTCGGAAACAAACTCCCGTACTGATGAGTTGCTTAGCATGAGACGGGTGAGTAGTATGAAAGAAAGTAGTAACACTCCGTTGTGGACGTAGTACAATCTGAAATAAAAAAGACATATTAATTTATATAAAAATAATATATGCATATAAAATGGGACTATTTGTGTCAGTGCGTCTGTTTTTATTACATCGAAGTAGCAAACGAGCAGGCAGTCCATCTTATGCTAAGTGGCCACTGCCATCCATTGACATCTGTAAGCAACTTCACATAGGGCGCGTTCCAGAAGATGCTCACAAAGCCCAAAACGTCGCGCGTCATTCCACAAGACGACTGTGGTCGTTGTGGTCGCGGCACTCATGACGTCATGACTTACGCCCACGCGAAGCTCACGACGACCTATCTAATAAGGTGGGTCGAAGAGATCGTTCCACCAGAGATTATGACAGTAGCACTCACAAGCTAGTGGAACGGACACTAATGGAACGCACTCATAGAATATCAGTCCTATGTAAAATCAATCACAGATCCCTTGCTATCCTCCGTATTGTGATAGTCGTCTCATATGAAAGTGAGTTGGCATCAACCCTTTCATGGAAACTCAAGAACTGCTGCGGTTGAAACGGTGTCGCGATGGTATATCCTCGATCGAGTACTCGTTCTACCACCTTGAGAATACATTTGTTATATGATTAAAGAAATATCGATTATTAATATCACTGTGTCTTACAGGGCACCATACTAGGCCCACTGTTTTACCCGAATGCATCAAAAAGAGAATAATATTTCGTCGTCGTTATCGTCAACTCATTATTGTCCCACTTCTGGGCACGGGTCTTCTCTCAGAATGAGAGAGTTTAGGCCATAGTCCACCGCGCTGGCTAAGTGCGAATTGGTGGACTTCACACACCTCCGAGAACTTTTTTTTTAAAGGACTCTCGGGTGTGTAGGTTTCCCCACGATGTTTCCCTTCACCGAAAAGCAGTGATGATTAATTTCTAATACGCACATAAATCAGTGGTGCGTGCCTGGGTTTGAACCTCGGACCTTCTCAATTGAGAGGGCAAGTTTTAACCATTAGGCTATCACTTCTCTATAACAGATGCTCTGCGGATATTATTTATCGAGCGTTATATGTATGTATTGTATATCTAGATGGATGTGTGTATGTTTACTTACCGGTTCAAATGTCTTTTCGCTTCTGGTATATCTTCATCTTTTTCCTTTAGAAGATATTTCCTTGTCCCTTTCACGAAGTTAGTGTAATTTTCATCCCAACTACAAATAAAAAGTAATTTGTTAGATAATATCCATAAATTTATTTATTTATTTATTTAAGGTTCACCAACACAAGATACACCATCATTGCTTAATTTATAGTACACTAAATATTGTTCAATCGTGTTCTTGCAATTACAGGTGAACACAGCTTACATATTTATTTTCACAAAAATCGTTTAACATCATCACATAGGTATTACATTATTATTATTATAAATAAAAATGACTTGTTTAACTAAAATAGAAATTTCATTTTTAGAGTAATCTGTATACTGTAGTCATACTGTTAACCAGTAATGGCTTAATGGTTGAAATACGATCTCTTAATGGAGAAAATGAGGTTCAATTAAGATTAAAAAAAACCGGGTAAGTGCGAGTTGGACTCGACGGGTTCTGCACCATTATCTTTAAAAACTGTGTATGTCTTGTTGTATGGGAACACCGTTAGTAAATATTTTGGTCTGTTTTTGGTAATGAAATGAAATGTCTTTATTTTGTATAGGCCTGCGGGGGCACTTACAAATTGTCAGTTACATTTTTTTTCTTACACTACCACCGGATCGGAATACGACCTCAACTGAGAAGATCCGGCAAGAAACTCAGCGGGTTTGTATTTTTTCTTATTTATATTAATTTTTTGGATATTTTTTTGGTAATTGTTGATATAGCGGTAACAGACATACGTCATCTGTGAAAAATTCAACTGTCTAACTATAATGGTTCACGGGATACGCCTGGTGATAGACAGACGGAGAGCGGATTCTTTAAAATTACTACTAATGATCGAGAGGGTCAAAAAAATGTGTGCGACTAGCGTACACTCGTAAGAAGTGAAACTTCTTTATGACGTTATTTTTCAAAAAATAATTTACTATATGCAACTTTACAGAAATTGGTTAAATAAAGTTAAATTAGATAAAGTTTAATAAAAGGCTTTTATTAAACTTTATCTAATAATCTAATCTATAATAATCTATCTAATATCACGCGTGGTAGGGATAAGAAAAAGATGGCGCGTAACAGAAAAAGATGGATTTTCCAACCCCGATAAAGAAGTTTCACTTCAACCAACCCCGATAAAGAAGTTTCACTTCAATAACCATTTAAAAACCGCATATCATAAGTACCCGTTACAAAATGTATCAATTCCACGATAATATTAGTCCAAAATCCTATAGCTACTTTAAACAGGTCTACTCACTCAATACTTTTCGGATCCAGGTTGTAGATCGCCACGTCCTGTGGCGACAGTCTCGCGCGAAGCCTCGCCACGTTGCTCGTGGTGAAGTGCCACTCGTTCAGCGCGAAGAAGGAGAGCACCTCGCTCATCGCCCTCATCTTCTGCTCAGCTGCTATCAGGCTTACTCTGGGTAGGTTTACGTGAATTTATCAGAAAAGGTATATTGTTTATCACGTTAATGTCGAGGCCATCCAACTCCTCGTTACAACGCACCTAGTGAAAGGACGGACGCACTAAGCCCTTTTAGATAGTGATGTAACATAGTGTAGTATTATTGAAATAGTGATTTAATTAAATCATAGAACACAAGAACAATGTGTCTACCCCTACATGTTAGAACAAAGAAGTGCAGTGTTAATGGATGCCTACTTCAATAAACAATTATTTAACAATATATGTTAGATTAGAATTACTCTTTAGCATTATGTAAGGATAGATTGTACTTTATACGAAGTACCGTATTACTTTTTCGGTACTTTTGTATATTTAACAAAAAAAAATCTTTTATACGATTGAAATAGAAAAAAAGGAGTAGTCAGTCCACCTGATGGTAAGTGGTCACTGGGGCCCATGGACATTTGTAAGCGACTCCTATCTTCAAAGGGTTTATCTAAAGTCAATCACAGACACGTTGCTACTCCCGAGGACTAAGACGGCCGCCTCATATAAAAGTGTGCCGGCAACCACACCCTTCCATCGAAACGCAAAAATGCTTCACGCTAGAAATAGGTGTGGCGGTGGTACTTCCCCGGTCGAACTACTCTGGTTACCACCTTAACCCTTATGGTAAAGACGGCATTGCATTCGTTCTACCTCGTAAGCCGTATATGAAAGCTAACAAAAGTTCTAGACACCAGACTGTAACACTTCGTCCCTGTAGTTCCGGGACCAGAATAGGGCTACGGCATCCCCTGCCTGTCGTAAGAGGCGACTAAAAGGGGCTTCCAGGGTTGCGGGCGGCTAGAGTGGGAGCTCGAACCGTTCGGTCAGGTGATCCCGGGAAGGACGGTGGTACGTGTGGTCGCATACCGTCGTAAAGACTAGACGGGGCGGTGGGCCCAGCCGCCCATCTGGGAGGAGCCCGATGGGGCAACGCGCTTAGAGGATTCCGGTTGCGGTCGGTCCGTGTTCCCGTAATCCTCTTTATAGCGACGAGGACGGCCACCGGGGGGTTTAGTCCGGTAAAAATCCCACATAACCCTGCGTCGCTCCCACGGCGTTGGGTACCTTTTGAAGGTTTCCCCCTTGAACAAAAAAGACTAAACCACTTACTGCATCTTGATTCCTAGAACGCGGAACATGTACTCAGCAACATGAAGCGGGACCGTGTGAAGAAGGAAGTGCATTAACTTTGCTGCATGTCTGAAAAAGAAGAATAATTAAAGATAAGATAAGATAAGACATGAAAAGAAAAGATAAAATAATCTAACTCATTTGCTATCCATGCCACTCGGCTCTGAAATTCCGTTCCAGACGGCTTACGCAAACCTAGCAGCCAACCAAGTTTCAAAACGAGCCTCAAATCCTATTTTCTTGAAAACTTACTGTAATTTAAACTCTGTTGTTCAACTTTAATGTTCTTATATGTAATACATATATTGTTTTTTTTTAATAGATGTATAATAATTATAATATTTATTTATTAAAAATAATCACAAAAATCAATTATATATAGCTAAAATAATATCTATCATTTTAGCTACATATAATTGATAATCATATACTGCCTTGCATGTTTTGTGCTTAGCCCAATGGTTGACTGGTAGAGAATGCTTCTAGCATTAAGTCCGCCTTTTGTACCATATTTTAGGTATGATAAAGTTTAAATAAATAAATAATATCGAAGAATAATAAGGTCAAAGAAAGGGAAATTGTTAAAATATTAATATAACCCGGTAGAACCAGTGTAATTCGACTGTGTAAATACCACCTTCACACCTATTTCCAGCGTGAAGCATTTCTTGCGTTTCGATGGAAGGGTGTGGTTGCCGGCACACTTTTATATAAGGCGACCATCATAGTCCTCGGGAGTAGCAACGCATCTGTGATTGACTTCAGATAGAACCCATGTTCTGTATGAAGTTGATTACAGATGTCCATGGTCGGCAGTGACCACTTACCATCAGGTGGACTGCATGATCGTTTGCTACTTCAGTCAGATAAAAAAATAATATAAAAAATAAGATAAGTTAACACCTCTAAATAAAAGTTAAAATATAATCGAAGAATATTAAGGTCAAAGAAAGGGAAATTGTTAAAATATTAATACAACCAGGTAGAACCAGTGTAGTTCGACTGGGGAAGTACCACCGCCACACCTATTTCTAGCGTGAAGCATTTCTTGCGCGAGATGGAAGGGTGTGGTTGCTGACACACTTTTATATAAGGTGCCCTTCTTAGTCCTCAGGAGTAGCATACAGATGTCTATGAGTGGCAGTGACCACTTACCATCAGGTGGACTGTGTGGTCTTTTGCTACCTGCATGCTTAAGCAACTTCAAATAGAACATGGATTATATCTGAAGTCAATCACAGATTCTCCCGAGGACTAACATGGTCGCCTCGTATAAAAGTGTGCCGGCAACCACACTCTTCCATCGAAACGCCTCGAAAAGTCGACCAAGAACAGGAGTACCTATCCTGGAATCCTACCTGTTCTCAACGCCAGCTCCCGCGGGATACCAGAACGCTCGATCCAGAGGGTGATTTCTCAAGTTATCCCGGATTTGTTTTTCAAATTCTAGCCAAGTTGTCGGTTTATCAAACGTGCTGCAATTGTAGACTCGGACTTCTTCTGGTCTGAAACAATAAAAAATATAAATAACTAACGAACTATAAATAAAAAACGAACTACTAATAACGAGTATGTCATGTATTAATCCAGGAAAAAAGTTTCTGTGGGCCAAACAAAGACGCTTTCTACACTCCACACTAGGATTCTCTTCTGTATCGTGGGTGCCATAGACACACACAAGACGAATGCACAAACACCCAGCCATAGAACAAGAATCTAAACGCATCATTCAGATACCTGTCTGGCCGGGAATCGAACCCGGGACCCACTGCGTGTCACACCGGTACGGTAACCGCAAAGAAACTTAAAAAAACGCTTTGTGCATTCATAGCCAAACATTAGGATTTTCCCCTGTGTCGTGGGTACCATGGACACACACAAGACGAATGCACAAACACCCAGACCTAGAACAAGAATCTAAACTCATCAGATACCTGTCTTGCCGGGAATCGAACCCGGGACCCACTGCGTGTCAGACCGGTACGGTAACCGCACCGCCACGCGGGTCGTGAAAGCAATAGTCAGCCGTTCCTCCGTGGTCTAATAATCAAGGATTCTACCACCTTAAACTTGCAGAAAAGTATACATGTTAGAACCTATAAGTTTAGACCGGGGAGGTACCACCGCCACACTTATTTCTAGCGTCAAGCACTTCTTGCGTTTCGATGGAAGGGTGTGATTGCCTACACACTTGTAAGTGGCGACCATCTTAGTTTTCGGAAGTAGCAACGCATCTATGATTGAGTTCAGTTAGAACCCATGTTCTGTAAGAAGTTGTTTATGCTGTCCATGGGCCGCAGTGACTTACCATCAGGTGGACTTAAAACTAAACTTAAAAGAAAAACGCTTTCTATACTCATAGCCCCACAGTAGGATTTTCTCCTGTTTCGTGTATGTCATGGATACATACAAGGACGAATAGATAAACACCCAGATCCGGAACAAGAACCCATCATTCAGATACTTGTCTGGCCGGGAATCGAACCCGGGACCCACTGCATGTCAAACCGATAGCGTAACCGCAACGCTATCAACGCGTTGGTCGTCGTATGCTTGTTTGCTACTTCAATCTTCATGAGGCGACCATCATAGTCCTCGAGAGTAGCAACGCATCTGTGATTGACTTCAGATGAAACCCATGTTCTGTATGAAGTTGATTACAGATGTCCATGGTCGGCAGTGGCCACTTACCATCAGGTGGACTGCATGCTCGTTTGCTACTTTAGTCAGATAAAAAAAAATGGATAAAGAAAGAAACTCACTTATCTACAGCAGTTTCCCAAGCAACCGCCAGTAGGGTATCTATGGCAATGTCCACGGGTAGCATATCAGCACGAGCGTTGCTTTTCCTGGAGAAGACGTGAAGAAGACCCTTGCCCGCAGCCGCTACTACACCACTAGGCCCGTTGAGGTTCTCTATCCAGCCGGGGAATGGGTGTTTGAGAGAAGAAATTACTGAGGAAGAACAGATTATATGCACTTTTTTAAAAGCTTTTCTTTAACTTACAATGTTTGTGGGTAAATATGTGTGCTTAGGTCAAATGTTGCAACCTGAATAGGCTATTTGACAATGCGAAAAATTAAGTGTCAATTACTGTTATCAGTATATATTATGAGTTTAAGAATGGTTATTTATTAACATAAGTTGAAAATAATAATTAAATTTATTTAAAAATCCTTAAGTAAAAATGCATTTTTTTAAACGTTTGTCACGTGACCCAAAATAATCCTGATTGGGCGGGTTTATGATGACGTCACTTGCTTGTAAACTTTCGTTTTTTGTTTACAAAAAATGTATGTGGATGATATGAGCCACAGATGATAATACAGGCAAGTGACGTCACCAACCGGCCATATTGTCAAAGTAGCGTTTTTGCGCGCTATTTAAATATTGAATTTTTAATTTGATATTTTTCAGCAAATATGTACCAAAATTTAAAAAAAAAACAACTTTTACTGGGTTCCTTAACCTCTGCTAGATAATATAAAATGGATTTTAAAAACCTGTCAAATAGCCATTTTTAACCCACTTCTTAGTGTCCGATTAAGCTGAAATATGGAAAACAGGTATAGGTCGGATGACAATGAATGAATGAATGCTTTATTCACAGTAACTACATGTTGCACACAATATAAAGCGTTTTAAACAAACACAAACACAAAAAGCAATGGCTATAAATTGTATGAAGTAAGAAGAAGTGACAATAATTTAATGCAACACAATCAGTGACTGCGAACAGGTACAGACTCAGCGAATGCCACAGCTAGGAAGACCACGCCGTGACGCTGATTTTCAGTCTGTCCTTTTGTTATAGAGTAACTTGGACGGCTGCTTCAAGTTAATTTTTGTTGTTGTGACATGTTGTTCTTATCTATTGAAGTCATATTGTTATTATCTATTTAAGTCACCTGGATGCTTAAGTTGCGTATAAAGCAATTACTCTAAAATAATTCAATAAAAGTGCAATTATACATAATCAATATTGTGGTTAATCAAAAATGGCCGACGCAACAAAATGGCGGACTACATATTTTTGTTCAACCCCCTCTATATGGGTATTAATTGAAAGGACTTAATGTGTAAAATATAGTAAAATACGAAAAAAAATCCAAATTCAAGATGGTCGCCATAAAAAATGGAAGATTACATATATTTTTACAATACATCCAATATGAACATCAAATGAAAGGACCTATCTTGTAAAACTCATAAACCGCGATAAAATAAGCTAAATTGTATAGTTTCCTACAACCTATCCAATATGGGTATCAAATGAAAGGGTTTAATTTATAGAATACAATACAATACAAAAAAAAATCCAAGATGGCAGCCTTAAAAAAAATTGAATAACAGATTTTAGTACAGCCCACTCAATATTTTTTTATTTTATTTATTTAATTCAGACAAAGTCCATATAAAAATAATAATAAATATTGTTAGTAATTACTATAGTATAGTATTGTTAGTAATATAGGTGTCAAATGAAAGAGTTCTCGGAAAACTAAATGAGAAAATTGTTATAGTCAAACCCATCATTTTATTGCGTCCTAATTTTTATTATCATATCAAAGCTTGTTTTTCTCAGATCGAGTCTAGTGTTTGTTTTCCTAAACTATTCTCGCGTCAAGCTTTTAGATGATAGCAAATTATGCGATATAATATTGAAGAACTTCTTTAATTGTAAATATTGCATATACCTAGGTGGATTTCAAATTTGCAGAACCAAGGTGTTTAAGAATATTCAAACATATAGAATTATATTAATATCAAATGTTATTTATATGTTTTGCACCTAATATGGTCTATTAAATTTACATAGTCTACATGATTTATCATCTGTGTTTATTAGCTATATGTAGTCTATGCTTTTTCATTCTCTCTTGCTCACCGGCCATTGTGCATATAACTTGTCGTTGTTACTAATTAAATACAGTCCATTATAATTACACAAGCATTTTATTATACACAAGGTGTCTTTTTAACAAAGAAAATTTATATTTACTGTTTAAACAAGTTCAGACATTACCTATAGTGGGTCTGAAGATGGCCACCGGGTATCCTTTGTTCCCGTGGCTACGTACCGCTTCCTCCGACATCGCTTTCGTGAACGTGTAGGTATTTGGTTTCGGATGGATATATCTGGAAAAGATCAAGTCACATATGAAATGGCTCCGTGTTGTTCGAGAGCTATTTTTTTTTTTTTTTTTTATTTTTTTATTTCTACTGAAGTAGCAAACGAGCATGCAGTTCACCTGATGGTAAGTGGTCACTGCCGCCCATGGACATCTGTAATCAACTTCATACAGAACGTGGGTTCCATCTGAAGTCAATCACAGATGCGTTGCTACTCCCGAGGACTATGATGGTCGCCTCATGTGAAAGTGCGCCGAGACATAACTGAATTTAACACTGCTAGGCGTCTCTTCACCTCGTCCCTGTAGTTCCGGGATTAGAATATGGCTAAGGAATCTCCTGCCTGTCGTAAAAGGGGTTTTGGGGGTTGCGAGCGGCTAGAGTGGGAGCTCAAAACGTTCGGTCAGGCGACTCCGCGAAGGAGGGCGGTATATGTGGTCGCATACCATCGTAAAGATCAGACGGAGCGGTGGGCTCAGCCACCCATCTGTGAGCCCGATGGGGCAACGCACTTAGAGGACTCCAGGTTCGTGGGGTCCTTTGGAGATCCCGGAGTCCTCTTTGTAGCGCCGAGGACGGTCACCGGGGAGGTTTTAGTACGGTAAAAATCCCACATAACCTTGGATCGCTCCCACGGCTTCGTACGACGTACGACCACGACGTACTACGGTAGCTTACACTTGATCGAGTTTTAAGGTAAGCCCAGCTGTGGGCAAAGGAAGCAGACTTACTGTGGGGTGATGCTGGACAGCAACGGCTGGGGCAGAGCCTCTACCAACGCGAGGAGTCTGGGAAGAGACGTCGGCGGTGGATACACCTTCTCTTCTACGATCTTCCGTTCTGGGTTGCTGTACGCTGTTGACACGTGGATCAGGGCCTGGAGACGGTGATACAAGAAGATAGAATAATAATAATCTCTCAGGTACATGAAAAACTAGATGTCAATTCATGTAGCTTGAGTGAATTCGCAAAAGTTGTTTTTAATATTTTATCTTACAATAATATATAGTTATATTTAATAATAATAGAAAATAATGTTAACCTTTTAAAAAAATGAATAATTGTCTACGCTATCGTATTGGGTGCTACCTGTAATGATAGACGTAAGTCTGAATAAATAAATAAATAATAATAATAAATAAGAAGAAGAATGGACGGTTCCGCTTATAAACTTTAGTCTAAATAATGCTTATTTAAAGATTTTCATAAGATTGAAGTAGCAAAAGCATGCAGTCCACCTGATAGTAAGTGGTCACTGCCTATAGACATTTGTACGCAACTTCATATAGAACGTGGGTTCTACTTGAAGTCAATCACAGATCCGTTGCTACCCTCGATGACTAAAATGGTCGCCTCATATGAAATGTGAACCGGCAACCACACTCTTCCATCGAAACGCAAGAACTGCTTCACGCTAGAATTAAATGTGGCGGTGGTACTTTCCCGATGGAACTACACTGGTTCTACTACTAAAATCATCATTGTCATTGTTAGTAAGAAATTTAGCACTACATTGGTTCTACCACGTGGTGAAGTTAAGAAGAATGAATTGCTTCGAATGTAAGCTTTAATCTGAACAATGCTTATTAAAAGATTTTTATAAGATTAAATTAGCATATCAGCAGTCCATCTGATGTTGAGGTAACAACGACCGCTGGACAGAACCTGTAAGCAACTTTATGCAGAATACGAGTCCTCTCAATCGCAATATAACGGATATAATCAATCACAGATGCGTTGACTACGGCCTCAAATAAAAATAAGCAGCCAAACATACCAACTCACAGAAACTCAAGAACTGTTGTTACACGTTACTGGTTACGTTACGTATTTCTGCCGCTGTGTGTAGTCCCCTACATTGGAAAGCCTTATTTTTTTTTTTTTTTTTAAAGTGGGTAATCTTTATGGATAGCCACCTGGGGGACAAGCTGGGTTAAGCCGGACTCTAACCGGCTAAACCCCCACTGTGTTTTCTCGTCTCGTAAGCTTTCGCAGTCGTCCGCGAACCCGCCGGTGCCTCTCCTGCAGCCCCTCCCCGCGTGGAGCATAAAGCTCCCCTCCGATAGCAAGCCGTGCCAGAAAACACAAAGGCGCGCCTTACCTCCAAGGCCCCCATCCACAGGGCGACGGTAAATAAATTATAAATTGGAAAGCCTTGGCTAGGTATAACTTACTATTCAGATCAGAACACAGCAGTGGATAACATTGCTTTTAGGCAGAATTAGCCAAATTATTTATTTATTTATTGGCATAATCTTACTTACAACTAACCTTACAGGCTAACCTAATGGGTTAGTTTATGTTACATATATATTTTTTAAATACAATGTTATTTAATAGACCAAAAAATCTGAACATATAACATAATAGCAGGCTTTTGTGAACTCATTCAGTGAGCAACTAAACAAGTCGACGCGGTCAGCCACCATGTTAAGTTATATTTCTAGCCATAAAGATAAAAATACATACATCCATGTTAGGCAGTTTATCACACAACTCCATCAGTCTGATGATGGAGAGGACGTTCTGCTGCACAGCTGTCTGCAGTGGCTCGTCAAACTTCAGAGTTGCAGCGCTGTGGAAGACTATGGAGACCTGGAAAGAAAAATATAATCATTAATAATAATTTATTTATTTGAACATGAGAATGATGAATATTTGGCAAAGGGGGATCTCCCGCCAGGCTAGGTGATCATGCCTGGGGAGTGGCCGTGCTTCGACAGTCTTTCGGAACTTGTATATATGCAGGGTATTGGGAATACTTCGATAGCGTGTTTCAGAAAACTAGTAGCGCCATCTCTTGATAAGTAACGGGAGGTCGTCACAAATAAAATAATACAATAAGACAATGAAAACGATTAGCAAAATGAAGACTAAAATACTTTGCCAAGGGAAAATCTCCCGCCAGGCGAGTGGAGTGGTGTGGAGGAGTGGTCGCGCTCCGATAGTGTTTTTTTTTAAGTTGTATATATGTAAAACTTGTATATATTTGATAGCGTGTTTCAGAAAGAAGTGGTGCCATCTCTTGATGAGCTGCTGGAATTCCTACTAGAAACACGCTTTCTGATCACAAGGTTTGCGAGCTGGTAGAACCAATGTAGTTCGACCGGGGAAGTACCACCGCCACACCTATATCTAGCGTGAAGCATTTCGATTCGATAGAAGGGTGTGGTTGCCGGCACACTTTCACATGAGGCGACCATCAAAGTCCTCGGGAGTAGAAACGCATCTGTGATTGACTTCAGATGGACCCCATGTTCTGTATGAAGTTGATTACAGACGTCCACGGACGACCATCAGCTGGACTGCATGCTCGTTTGCTACTTCAATCCGATAAAAAAACAATCACAGATGCGTTGCTACTCTATAGATCGCCTTATATAAAAGTGAGCCAGCAACTACATCCTTTAGCCTCGGGCAAAAACTAACGCTAGAAATAAGTGTGGTGATGGTAACTTCCTAGTCTAGACCATATTCGTTTCCATTCTTAGTTTATTATCAAGAAATTTTACAACAAAAATCTTGCTGTATGCTTTTTAACCTTTTTGGCCAGTTCTAAGGTTACTGTGTTCTGCAATTTCGACGTTAGTACAATTTGTTAAATGTTTTATCGAGAAATGCATGTGTTTTTTTAAAAACTATTAATATCATCACTTTGGACATCTGCTAATAACTTCATAAAGAATACGGTTTCTATCTAATGTGAGGCATATATGTATTGCGCTTCCCGAGGACCACGATGATCACCTTAAGTGAGCTAACCACAGGTCAGTAACATCCTTACCTCCTGCAACTGCTGGACAGAGTCCGCAGCGATGCCCAGCCCAGGTTGAGAGGTGTCGCCAGGTATGATGCATAGCTTGTCAAGCTGCGACGGATTCTTTTGACGAATCACGTCGAATACCTGGAAATTAAGGTTAACAAATAATTATTACTTTTAACATATCTGTACATACAAGTTATTTTTTTAAAAGATTGAAGCAAACGAGCATACAGTCCACCTGATAGTAAGTTCATTTCGCCCATGGAATTCTGTAAGCAACTACATATAGAACATGGGTTCTTCCCGAAGTCAATCACAGATGCGTAACTACTCCCGAGGACTAAGATGTTCGCCTCATATAAAATAGTGCCGGCCTTCCCTTCCATCGGAACGCAAGAACTGCTTCACGCTAGAAATAAGAGTGACGGTGGTACGTTGCCGGTCGAACTACATGGTTGTACCTCCTGGTGACTATTAAAAATAATCAAAATACATTAACGTTTTTGAACGCTTTCTACTCTGTAGCCCCAATGCATGGGCTACTTTCAGGAGTTGCAAATATCCAGGCGACGGCGACTAGGTACTTTCCATTAGGTAGCCTGTCTTCCTTATCGTGAGGTTAATATGTAGAAAGAGGCCCAAAACTAATAATTTCTCCTGTGTCCTGGGTGCCATGGGCACAAAGAGCAGTCTTATTCATTAATCACATCTGTCTGGCCAAGGTTTGAACTCGGAATCCACGTGTCAAACACATACGTTAAAATTAAATGATTAACCTTTACCCTTTTGTTTTTAATTAAGGGGGGGGGGGGCTACAAAGGTTACAACAATGCTTAGGGTGAAATACAATCACGCAAAAAACGCCGCCAAATCTTAATATTTTGATATTCCCAAAATGTCCCATTCGAGGACGATTGTTTTGACATTCTAAAGTTTGTCCTTCAAGAAATATATCTCATTTAATACAAAAAAGACGTATTCCTCTTCCCCCCTTCTATCACGCTACACCACGGTTCTAGTCATAAATACCTGTGATTGTTTGATCTGCTGCAGTCGCTTTTCAGGTGAAACTCCCTTCTTCTGTCGCAGCAGAAGATGAAGTCGCCCGACATCTGGACAGGTGGATAGGAGACGCTCTATCAAGACCTGGAAGGAGTCACGAAATAAATGGAAGAATTATCAAAAAATTCACTAATATTATAAATGTGAATGTGAGTTTGTTTGTAACGCTTTCACGCCAAAACGACTCTACCGATTATCATGAGACTTTGTACACATTTTCTTATATGTATAAATACATACATAGGATACTTTTTATTAAAAAGGAGTTGATGAAAAATACTTTTTAATCAAATTACACTGTAGTAACAGCATTAAAAATAATATTATAATAAGTACCTTTAATTATGTAAATATATTAAATAGGTTTAATAATTATATAATAAGGATGAATTATTAACTACATTTTTTATTCATATCAATTCGTGTTGAATAATGTCTAAAGATATACTTAATCAACATTTTTCCATATCAAAATATTATGACTGTCACAAATTTAACCGAAAATATCAATCATATTAAACAATACGACAATAATTCAAAATAATATTTGGCATTTAAAATTATTTAACCTTAAAACATCGATCTTAATATCCTTGGTGCCAAATTTTCGTAATCGATTAAAATTTTATTATAATCTATGATCAGAGAAAATGGCGGCACTTTTGGCGTGGTCAAGTGCAACTTGAATTAAGATGACATTGCGTAGGGTTGTACAATGTTTTTACTGGAAAGAAATTATGTCATAAAAACATTATCATATAATATAAAGTCAAATTTTAATATAATATAAGATCAATTTTACCAAGTGTTAGAACTAGCGTAGTTGGAAAATCGGATAAAAAAAAGAATATACAACAAGACCGAATACCTATACTTACGTAAATTTACTGCAAAAAATATATCCATGTATTTTTATGTATTGTTTACTTCAAAGAATACATGCTATGCTATGTTCGTAAACATACGCTACATAAATATAGTCGGCAAAAATATTGTATTTTATGTTGATTAGCCTAGTGGAATAACTAGACTTTGAATTTTACATTGGAAACAAAAAATAGATCAGTCCATTTGAAGAGTTTTTGCTTTAGTAAAGGCGTTAAAGGGAAAAACTCCTTTAGGCGGGAGGGGAGAGTGAGTTTTGACCACCTAAAGCTCCACTTATAGAGAAGAGAAGTTTGAAATTTATAGAAAAATCTGACCGGTAGTTTTTACGGGAAAGAGTAACAAACACACACACATATACACACAGACCCAGAACAGAGATCTATATTCATCATTCAGATACCTGTCTGGCCGGGAATCGAACCCAAAACCCACTGCGACACACCGGTATGGTGCTCCGCTATGGGTCGCATTTGCTTATTTGCATATTCAAATTAAGTATTGTTCTCAGTTATAATTTTAAGTCGCTAGTTCATATCATAGTTTAACTTTGTCGACCAAAAATAAAATAAATGTTTTTTTGATAGTGCATATTTGTATTTAATCAATTTAGTACGGGATTCACCCTTTTATTGTGGATATTAGCATGCATATTTTGGCATTTTCATAGTGCATAACCCGATGTCTAATAATAAGACGAGATGTGCAACCCTACGTCATGACCTTGCTCGAGCCATCTTGAATTCGCTGTTGACCGCAATTATACCATATTTGATCATATTTCCGAAACAGTACGTCTTTGTGGAATCGATTATACTGTAAAAAGTTATTGGGTAATGAGTTTTATTATATTGCTTGTAATTAATTATTAAATGTCTGCCAAAATATGTATGTTTTTAATGAAAATATTTTCTTACTACCTCTAATACTATGTGCACAAAATTCATGATAATCGGATTAGTAGTTTAACGTGTAGCGTTACAAACTAACATTCACATTTTTAATATTAGTAGGGAGATTTTAATGCTGATTAGATGACAAATACAGTACAACGCCATCTAGCGGCGAGTTACTAAAATGTGTATTGAATTAAACAGTGCAAAAACAATTAGATGTAGGAATAATAATGTGTAAATCTCCAGTATAAATATTATTATGCCAATTGAACTAAAAATGCGCACTTCTATGCGGTTTACGAATTAATTATCAGATCCTTAAACGGTGACGGAAAACATCCTAAAATAACAAGAAAATTCTCATGAACGTGTGAATTCAGCCAATATGCACTTGTAAATTGGCATTAAGCCCATTCATAAATTTGAGATCAGTTGACGGCACTAATTTTAAAAACAACAAGGTAGAACCAGTGTAGTTCGACCGGGGAAGTACCACCGCCAAACATTTCTTGCATTTCGTTAGAAGGGTTTGGTTGCCGGCACACTTTCACATGAGGCGACCATCATAATCCTCCGGAGTAGAAACGCATGTGTGATTGACTTCAGATGGAACCCATGTTCTGTATGTAGTTGATTACAGATGTCGCAGAGCGGCAGTGACCACTTACCATCAGGTGGACTGCGTGCTCGTTTGCTACTTCAGTCATATAAAAAAATGTCATTATTCCACAAACATACGTCAATTGTTTCGATTTACGACATTCATTTGTCGCGAGGTCGACGTCCGCTGGAAGGCCTAGCGTGACGGCAGCGAGCAGGGAATACCACCACGTATAAAAAGAAATGGCATTTTCTATTAGTAACACAGAAAGGGACTGACACCAAAAAACAATCTGCAGGCTTTGCAAATTCGGTTAATGATATGAATATGATACTAACTCCTATGAATACTGTTGATGAAACTTTTTTTTATCTGACTGAAGTAGCAAACGAGCATGCAGTCCACGTCATGGTAAGTGGTCACTGCCGCCCTGCGACATCTGTAAGCAACATCATCTGAAGCAGATCATGCGTTTAAATATTAGGCGATCATAATAATTAGTCCTCGAAAGTATCGAGGACTAATATGATCGCCTAATATTTAAGTGAACCGGAAAGAGGTATCGCTACTAATCTCTACTAATATTATATACGTAAATTTAAGTTTGTATGTTACGCTTTACCTTACAAAAAATGAAAAAAAAAAACAATACAAAAACAAATTGTACCATAAAGTGGACTTGCATTTGCTGCTTCTGCTTCATAAAAGAAAAACAAAAATACATTACTCTACTAAAGTCCACTGATCTGTACAAAAATTGTCTGTTTCACTGTCGTCCACATTTATTTTTATCTGATTGAAGTAGCAAACGACCATACCTACAGTCCACCTGATGGTATATAGTCACTGCTACCCATGGACATCTGTAAGTAACTAAAGTTAACTCATGTTCTATTTAAAATTAGAACATGGGTTCTATCTGAAGTCAATCACAGATGCGTTGCTTTTCCTGAGGACTATGTCCCCGCATATAAAAGTGTGCCGGCAACCACACCCGTCCATGGAAACGCAAGGACTGCTTCACGCTAGAAATAGGCGTGGCGGTGGTACTTCTCGCTCGAACTACACTGGTTACACAATTGCTCCATCGTCTAGTAATTTAACCAACTAACCTTCCCCATAAATCCTGTGCCACCGGTGATGAAAATGGACCTTCCCGCGTAGAACTGAGGGATCAAGGCCTCCGCCGGCGACCTTGGCCGCGCGACCATGTTGAAAGTCTGTAACAAACAAAAAATGGTATTTACCCGACTGCGTAAGAAGAATGGTAATGTAAGGAGGGTAATAAAGGTAATATAAGTATGTATGCTTTTATTTTTTTGTTGTTCTCGAGGGGGAAACCTTCAAAAGGTACCCAACGCCGTGGACGCGACGGTTATGTGGGATTTTTACCGCACTAAAACTCACCCGATGGCGGTCCTCGACGCTATAAAGAGGACTCCGGGAACTCGGTCCGACCGCAACCGGAATCCTCTGAGCGCGTTGCCCCATCGGGCTCCTCCCAGATGGGCGGCTGGGCCCACCGCCCCGTCTAGTCTTTACGACGGTATGCGACCACATATACCGCTGGCCTTCTCGGGATCGCCTGACCGAACGGTTCGAGCTCTCACTCTAGCCGCCTGCAACCCCGGAAGCCCCTTTTAGTCGCCTCTTACGACAGGCAGGGGTTGCCGTAGCCCTATTCTGATCCCGGAACTACAGGGACGAAGTATGTATGCTAGTATGTTCAACCAGGGGAAGTACCACCGCTACACCTATTTCTAGCGTGAAGCATTTTTTCGGTTTCTTTCCCGGACGAATCTTGTATAACCTAAACTTTTTTCTAAATGACTCCTTTCAAATTTTATTGACGACTACCGAAAAGTGATATCACTTTTCGCACGTGCAAGTAAATAATACTTTTCCGAAAACTGTTAGTTTTAATGCGTCAATGTTCCGACAAATATTTTGATTGCATTGTGTGGAAATTATATACATAAGAAGTAACACCTTTATTGGGTTTTACCTTCTAAATTATAACAGATCGTATTTTCCTGACTGCGTAAGAAAGAGCTTAATGTTTGTCCCGCAAACATACGTACTACTCGACCAAAACAATTAGGCGCACGACAGTTGAAACGTCGTTAGAACTAGGGATTTCCCATCCCGATACGAAGTACCTATATTCTATTACCAAATACCAAAAGTATGTAGGTATACCATTATTAAAACATACACCATAGTGGTGTATTTTCAATAGTCGAGTATTTAGTAAAACACTTTCGTATGTTTAATAAATTCGCAGACATGGAATATTTTCTTTCTTTTTTATTTGTGTAAGAGACTGATGCCTGTTGCAGCACACATTAGATTTTCGACTTCGGATACAGGAATACTGAGCCCATGCAACTTCTCTTGTAAAAAAAAAACGCATATTTTGAATGTAACAGTCCTTTCTCCTCCACGAATAGTCTTTTTCCTAGCCATTTTGAGGTTTATTGACGAATAATCAACTAATTTATTAATAAGTTTAAAAATTCAACAATCACTCATTAAACTAATATTATAACGAAATAACATTAAACACGTGCTGGCTAACGTAAACACCTAGACGATACACGGCTGCCCGTCACTAGGGGATGCGCGGGGTAAGAAGCGAGATGCGGGGTATTGAACCACTTTTGTTTTATGCGCCTAATTGTATTGATCAAGTAATACATTGTTTATTTTTGTATGTCTATTTCTTAGGGTTCTGTATTCAAAGCTAAAAACGGAGCCTTATTTAATCTTTATATATCTTAAATATAAAACAAAGGTGAACTTAATGCTATAAGCATTCTCTGCCAGCCAACCTTTAGGCAGTCCGTTTCCGCCTGTCTATCACCAGGCTGTATCTCAAGAACTTTTATAGCTAGACAGGTGATATGTTCACATATAATGTATTTCTGTTTTTTATGTAAATAATAATATGTATAAGGTCCTATATATATCGGCGCAAGAGAAGACGTCATACTTATTTTTATAAACAACGTCATTTTGCACGTGTTCCCACTAGCGTCATCTATCACCCCCACCTCTCGCCTATAAAAACAACCTGTGGCCGCAGTCTGGGGACTCATCATTTTACACGAAAGCTCATCATTTTACACGAAAGTGTTAATATCTCGCGGAGCTCCCTTATGGAACTCCGCTAAAAACCCCCTTTTCAGCCCATAGGGGGCATTTTTCCGATGACGGCTTTAAGGCCTCAGAGGCCAAAGCCAACCTCTGGTGGTGTTTAGTGGGTAGGCACGTAGGTCTCTCGTGAGTCCCACATAACCAACGCGGACGGCCGTATTGGTATGCATGAGCATTCACCACCACCCTCCCCGCATGGAGGGTAGCCCTTTCCCCTTTTGTCTGGGCGCAAAAAAAAAAAAAGCAGTCTGGGGGCATTCTCTCTTCGGCGCTCGAGGCGAACACATCTACTGCTCGAACTTGAGTTGCATTACAGAGTTTTTATTAAATTATTTATTTTGATATTGAGATACTGTTTACTGATAACTGTTTTAAATTAAATAAATTATTATTTGAATTTAAATATTTAAAATTAATTGCATGAGTTGTATTTTAAGTTGATTTCTGAATGATTTATATTTTAAAATAATGTATAATTTATTATTTACTTTTATTTACAAATAAAGGATTATTTAAGGTTTTAATGCTTCTGAGAACCCCCCCTTACATATATAGAGTAAGTAAATATTAAGGTTTTCTGTAAAGCCAACGCTGCCACCACCGCCCTCTGTATGATGGTGACAACGGAGGCTTAAGTGGAGCTAAAATACTAAGACTGACAAAATGAATGCTATATGAAAAAAAGGCACGGACGATCCGTCTGTGGAGCTGTAAATTTATTAATAAAATGTAAATGTATTTCTGTTGCTAAAAACAGAATAAAATATTTCTTTATGGAGGAGCTCCTACACAATAAACATTTTTTTCGTATTTTATAGACAACTAGTTGACGCGGCCAACTTCGTTCCGCCTAAAAGTCAAAAATCTAAAAATTATCAGTATTTCTCTACTATATTATGTATACATGTAGTACAAAAACCTTCGTCTTGAATCACTCTATCTATTAAAAAAACTGCATTAAAATCCATAGCGTAGCTTTGAAGATCTAAGCGAACATAGGAACAGACAGCGAGAAGCGACTTCGTTTAATAGTATGTAGTGATTACAAAAATATAAGACATCTATCATTATAATATTACAATAAATTGTATGTTGGAAGCATAAATCATTTGTGCAAAAATAAATGAAGAACAATTATTATGTAATTTACATCAATATTGTTGTTTTAAATAGTTATATTGCGAGTTTTGTTCTGCGTTTTCATTATTATCTTCTATTATATATATATAAATTAAATACGTGAAGCAAAAACTTGTGGTGCATTTTTAAGTAATATGCCGCGGACGGATTAGTATGAAATTTTGCACCGTTATAGTGGACGTAGAGAAGGAGCGCAGGATGTTAATATTTTTTTTCAAATAATGCATAAAACATACATAAAATCAACTAGAAATACATTATACATACTGCCACGCATTTGTCATAAATATTAAACGAAATAGAACATTCGGTGTCTTAAAGAAAACACATAACGTCAGAAATGTTAATGTCTTTGTCAAAATACCCGCTATTGATTTTAAATGCGGCTTAGCTTATTAAACCTCTTTTTATATTTAACGGTGCGTTCAAAACAACTTGAAAATTATAACAATTTATTTAAATTAGAGAAATATTGGTGTGACATAGCAACGCATCTGTGATTGACTTCAGAATGATAGAACCCATGTGAACCCACGTGAACCCATCACGTGGACTGCACGCTCGTTTGCTACTTCGGTCAGATAAAAAAAATACTACCACTAACCATAAGGTGGACTGCGCTCTTGTTTGCTGCTTCAATCCTATAAAAAGCCTTATCTTCTTTATAAAAATGAATATTTGTCTGTATGTCCTCTATAGAATCGTAAACTATTCATTTGGTCATGTGATCTTTAGCGAAGTTGTTATTCATGAGCTCGCGAAGGTTTCTGGTGTATTTTTTTTTTGTGATGGCAACGCGCGCGGGATAAGCTAGTATATGTGTAAAGATAATATTCATTTGTATAACAAATGATTATTATTTAGCAATCTATATTATGTTACATCCATTAGTCATAACCAAGTGATAAGTATATAAGTGTAATTATTAGAATAATTTTAATACAACAGTGATTGCGCATTTGAAGTACCCTTTAATTTATTTATAAGTGGTTTGTAATATCCGTATTTCTTGAGTACCGTCTGTGTATACTTATTCCTCGATTCGTCTATTCGTCTAGGTGACGCTTTGTCTCTGTAGTTCCGGGTCCAGAAAGTTCTACGGCATCCCCTGCCTGTCGTAAGAGGCGACTAAAAGGGACTTTCGGGGTTACGGGCGGCTAGAGTGGGAGCTCGAACCGTTCGGTCAGGCGACCCCGGGAAGGACGGCGGCATGTGTGGTCGCATATCGTCGTAAAGACCAGACGGAGTTACGGGCCCAGCCACTCCCCTGCGAGGAGCCCGATGGGGCAACGTTCAGAGGACTCCGGTTGCGTTCCTTTGGAGATCCCGGAGTCGTCTTTGTAGAGCTGAGGATGGTCCCCGGGGGGGTTTAAGTGCGGTAAAAATCCCACATAACACTGCGTCGCTCTCACGGCGTCGGGTACCTTTTGAAGGTTTCCCCCTCGAAAATAAAAAAAGCTAGTTATCTACAAAAACGGCATTAATATCTATCATTTTGCCGATGTTTTGACACGTACTAAAAATAAGGTAATTCTCAAGTTCATTGATTTATTTACATAAAGACTAGATGTTACCTCAACACATGGTCTAAAAATAAATGTTCAATCTTTTTAATTAAATTCAGCGGATTCTCTTAATGTGATTTAAATCACATGGACAAAATATCCAAAAAAAATAAAATAATACTTGATGATGATGAATACTTTGTGATGTTTTTTTTTAGCTAATTAAGTATATTGTAAATCCGTAATTATATAGTAATTATATAGTATAAAAAATCCTTGTCACTTGTCCTCTAGACCGGGACGTCTCAGGTTCAAAGCCTAGGCACGCACCAGATTTTTCGAAAAATTATGTGCCTATTAAAAGTTAATTATCTATTAGTACTATTAGTACTGTTACTATTTTTTATTATTTTTTCGGCACCTTCAAAAGGCATACAGCGCCGTGACAATAACGCCGGGTTATGGGGGATTTTTACTCCCCAAAATCACCCGGGTGGCCGTCCTCAGCGCTGCGTGGAGGACTCCGGGATCTTCAATGGAACACAACCGGAGTCCGCCCAGCGCGATGCACCATTCGTGCTCTTCCCAGTGAGCATTTGTACTCACTAAGCCTCCTGGTGTTTACGACAGTATCTGGCCACACATCCGGTTGCGGTCGGACCGAGTTCCCGGAGTCCTCTTTTTAGCGCCGAGGACGGCCACCGGGGAGGTTTTAGTGCGGTAATAATCCCACATAACCCTGCGTCGCTCCCACGGCGTCGGGTACCTTTTTAAGGTTTCCCCCCTCGAAAACAAAAAAAAAAGTATCTGGCCACACATGCCGTCGTCCTACGGAGTCGCTTGGCTGGACGGTTCGAGCTCCTACTCTAGCCGCCCGCAACCCTGAAGCCCCTTTTAGCCGCCTCTTGCGACAAACAGAGGATACTGTAGCCCTAATCAGGTCCCGGAACTACAGGGACTGATACTATGTCTTAATATAGCTCTGTGTGCGAAATTTCAGCGAAGTCAGACCGGTAGTTAGACCGCATACACTCACAGACATCGTCACAGAATTTCTCATTTATATTATTAATAAAATGTATCTTGCTTAAACTCGCAAAACTTAATATTAAGGGATCCGTACGCAAAGGGTAATAAATAATAGTTTAAAAAAACTAAAAAACACGCTTTTTATAGAAAACCGAACTAGAAAATCTATACTTATAAATAAAATTGAAGTGTCTGTTTGTAATATCAAAATAACAGCTTTTTATCAAATGCATGTGAAAGTATACATGATACTGATAACAAAACAACAATTAGTAAAATTTTTGTCTGTCTGTCTGTCTGTCTGTCTATCTGTCTGTCTGTCTGTTTGTTTTGAGTAATATCCGAAACCGCTGGACCGATTTTAACGAGATCTTCACTATTAGATAGCTAATTTTACAGCGCGTAACTTAGGCTACTTTTATTTTAGAAAAATATTTAGGGTACTTCGGAAAAACCTAAAAACCTTCAAAATTACCTCCGTTTTATACAGAATAAAAGATAAATGATAACTTAGGTTCAGCCGATATGATTCACATGAAACTTGGCGTAAACCTTGAGTATAAAGAATAACATAATATGCTAAAAAAATTGACCTTCAACTCCTCAACCTTCATGATGCAGGGGTACTGCCTGTCTAAGCCGTAAGAGCTACTTATTTTCTGCATTCAATTTTGTTATAACTTTTTTGACCAAAAAGCAAATGGTAAAAATTTGACCTTCAACTCCTCAACCTTCACGATGCAGGGGTACTGCCTGCCTAAACCGAAGAGCTACTTATTTTCTGCTTTCAAATTTGTTATAACGTTTTTGAGCAAAAACAAATAGTGAAAAATTTGACCCTCAACTCCTCAACCTTCATGATGCAGGGGCCTGCCTTAACCCTAATTTTTTTTTCTAACATATATTTAAAGAGGTTTCTAAGCAGTAAAAAATTATGTAAAAATCGACCTTTATGATTCGTGAATATATCGTTAATCTATTATTGTCCCACTGCTGCGCACGAATCTTCACTCGGAGTTTTAGGCCATAGTACACCGCGCTGGCCAACTGCGAATTGGTGGACTTCACACACCGCCGAGAACTTTTTTTTAACGAATTCTCGGGTGTGTGGAATTCCTCACGATGTTCTCTTTCAACGAAAAGCAGTGATATTTAATTTCTAATGCGCACCTAAAACAGTGGTGCGTGCCTGGGTTTGAACCTCGGACCTCCCGATTGAGAGGGCAAGTTTCAACCATTAGGCTATCACTGCTCCCGATTTGAGGATAAATACTACATATTGTCATCATTCATAACTTCAGAAATAATTATGTTGAGATTGCGATATAGCATTATATATAAGATACATATTTTGGCATATGTACCTACGTATGTAGAATTGAAACGGAGATAACTTAAGTCATCGACTTGCATGGATTATTAATAAGAGCTGTTAATAATTGTAATAGTATGCTGTACAATTTGTACAAGTATCTACTGGTATTGTGGCCAGTTTTAATATAGTACAGTTTTTAATAAGTAACACCGTTACATTATTAAAACAGTAGGTGTACCTACTCGACTGCTTAAAAGCTATTAATCGCCTTTATTTTTCAGTTGATCGTCTTTAAGTTGTTTGTTTTCTTTTTTATTTAGGTATATAATTTTTTTTGTTTAACGCCTCTTTGCATTTTGTGTCAGAATAGCAATATAAAGTGTTTAATACTTATTTTTTTTCAGTGGTCAGTCAAACGAAATGTAGTAGGTAAGCCTTTCGTTTGATACCCGTATTTTATGCTATTAAAAGGCCAAGTGCAAGTTGGACTTACGAACGAAGGGTTTCGTGGCATTGAAGTGATATCTTTAAAGGTTCCTAACCCAAAGGGAAAAACGGGACTCTATTACTAAGACTCTGCTATGCACCAGGCTGTATCTCATGATCTGGGACAGCGGGACAGTTGAAATTTTCACAAATAATGTATTTCTGTTGCCACTATAATAACAAATCGTAAAAACGGAATAAAATAAATATTTAGGGAGGACTTTCATATAATAAATGTTATCTTTTTACTCAATATTAACAAGAAACAACAGGTAGAGCTTGAAATATTCAAGGAAATATTCAATTCAAACATATTTTTACTTTAAAAATAAATTAAAATAAATAAATATAAAATAATGGTACAGAAACCATCATGCGCGAGTCCGCTTCGAACTTAGCTGGATATTTGATAAAAGTAAAATATAAGTTGCTATCAGTCCTACCGAATAAATGCTGTGCAGTTAAAATTTTTAAAGGCATATTTGGATACGTAGGTATACGTCATGTGTCCCTGTAGTTACGGGACCAGAATAGGACTACGGTACCCTCAGCCTGTCGTAAGAGGCGACTAAAAGGGGCTTCCGGGGTTGCGGCCGGGAAGAGTGGGACTCGAACCGTCCGGCAAAGCGACCCCGGGAAGGACGGCGGCATGTGTGGTTGCATGCTGCCGGAAAGACCAGAAGGTGCAGTGAGCAGTTCATGCCCACCTGGAAAGAGCCCAATGGGGCAACACGCTGAGGAAACCGGCGGCGGTCAGTTTCCTAAGTCTTCTTCGCAGCGCCGAGGTGGGCCACCGGGGGGTTTTAGTGCGGTAAGAATCCCACATAACCCGCGTCGCTCCAACGACGTGGACTTTTTGAAAGTTTCCCCTTAGAAAATATAAAAAAGGGATACGTCATGTATTTTTTAAACACGGGCGAAGCTGCGGGTTTCATCTAGTTATTATTATAAAGTAGCAAACGAGCATGCAGTCCACCTGATGGTAAGTGGTTACCGTCGCCCATGGACATCTGCAATCAACTTCATACAGAACTTGGGTTCCATCTGAAGTCAATCACAGATGCGTTGCCAATCCCAAGGACAATGATGTTCGCCTTAAATAAAAGCGTGCGTTCAATTCAACCACAATTTTCACAGGTGGTGTTGGATTTCTGTTGCTCTAACGAAAAATATTAAAAGCAAAATGCCTCCCCTAAATGACGCTACTCCAACCAGTCCTGTGGCTTCTGAATCCAACGGTATCCCGCTATCTTCTTCAGGTCTTCGGTCCACCTGGTGGGAGAGCGACCTGTACTCCTTTTGCCTATACGTGGTCGCCACTCGAGGACCTTCCTTCCCCATCAGTTATCGGTCCTACGAGAGATGTGGCCGGCCCATTGCCACTTCAGCTTGCTAATTTTGAGAGCTATGTCGGTAAGCTTTGTTCGTATTTATTTCTATTCCAATGCACATAAATTAGTAATTAATAAGCTAAGCTCTAACGGTTTTGACTTATTAATCGCTATATTTTATTCCAAATCAAATCGTCCTTGTGCCAAATTGTCAAGGAAGGTTAATACCAGGCCGCCATAATTACATAACATAACTAATTTAAAATCCAACCAAGTACCGATGTTAAACTTACCTAAGAGTATCTAAGCCCCACCAAAATGTAAAAAGAAATCGATTCGTTAGACCGCTAGACCTATTAGGTGTATTCGCCTTTGTATGTCCATGGCACAGGCCGTGAGAGTTAAAAATACTACTTATTATTTTTTATAGCTCCAATTTAACACGGCACCAGTGCCGAATTAGCCACATAGCAAGAGTAGCAAATGCTACGGGCCCCGCGACTATAAGGGCGCCGCGGCTAAACACCTACCTTTTTTTTTATACGTGTTTTTTTTTATACGTGGGGAAACCCATCATGGGTTCCTCTCTGTGCGGAGGCAGCTGAGAGGATATGCCGGACTCCTACCGGCTAAAACCCCACGGTGTTCCTCTATACGCCCTGTGCCGGGACTGCGGGTACGCTAGTAACATTCTACCGCGGTCCCGACGACGTCTGCCCACGACAGGGCCCTTCTCTTTTTGGGATAGAGCTGGAGTTTCTTCATTCCACCGATTTTGAGATGCGCACGGGAACACCGCGCCATCTCGAGGCTTGTTACTGTGGCACAGGATACCCCCGTATCCTGTACCAATGCCAATCAATGGCCAAACACCTACCTGCTATTTATATTTTACTATCTTTGCTATCCTAAATCCTAAACTGAAAGAAGATATAGACAGTGTCATGTCTAAATTTTCCCAGATTAAATCCAAAAAGTTTACTAGAAACTGTTACTAGTTTGTTTTATTTAATAACCTTACTTATGGCAAACTATGGGCCTCCAGTCACAATTTGCTACAGGCCCCGCGCTGGCTTAATCCGGCAGTGCTCCGCACCGTGATGTCGTCTGGGAGAAATCGCTGAATAACGATAAGACCGCCTTTTGTATTGTTTTGAAAATTGTATTTTCTTTTATTTTGGGTATGTACAATAAAGCTTAGGAATTTTTATTTATTATTAAACGTTGTGTTACCTATTTCGAGAATGAAGCAGTTCTTGCGTTTCTAGTGGAAGGTTGCCGGTTCATTCTGATATGAGTATTCCATTTTTTTAATAAATTATAAAAATACTGGATCATTTGGGCCAAGCTATATTACACCAGGTGGTATAACTACTATATGTCCGCCGGTGACAGGTCACAGATGCCTCATACACAAGTGTGACGGCAACCACACCCTTCTATCGAAACGCAAGAACTGCTTCACGCTAGAAATAGGTGTGGCGGTCGTACTACCCCGGTCGAACTACACTGGTTCTACCACTTGACTACTATTATTAGTATTAGTTGGACTGCATTGCTACTCTAATCGTATAAATAAATACTGACTTATCACTGAATCTAGAAATAAGAATTTTGAGCAATAGATTAATTTTATGATGGACAACTATGAATGTTGAAGTTTTAATCATTTCCGATATGTTTTATTATATTAAGCCTCATAACATGCCTCGAAAACAGATCCAACTCTTTTCAAATCTTTTGAAAACAGATGCACGTTGTAAAACTAAATTGGGCTCAAACTCTCCTATTAGTAGGTTATCACGATTTTAACCCTGTAGTTCCGGGATCAGAATAGGGCTACGGTATCCCCTGCCTGTCGTAAGAGGCGACTAAAAGGGGCTTCCGGGGTTGCGGGCGGCTAGAGTGGGAGCTCGAACCGTCCTGCCAAGCGACCCCGTATAGGACGACGGCATGTGTGGCCACATGCTATCGTACACCAGGGAGGCGCACTAAGTACAATGCTCACTGAGAAGAGCCCGAAGAGGGCATCGCGCTCGGAGGACGCCGGTAGCGGTCCGTTGGAGATCCCGGTGTCCTCCACACAGAGCCGAGGATGGCCACCGGGGGGGTTTTAGTGAGGCAAAAATCCCACATAACTCGGTGTTTCTCCCACGGCGTCGGGTACCTTTCGAAGGTTTCCCCCTCGATAACAAAAAAAAAAAGGTTATCACGATTTATAATAAACGTAGTCCATGGACATCGATATTAACAATATGTCCCTATTAGCCTTTAAATTATTTATATAATATAATATTAAAGGAAATTTCTAAAATATAATTTCAAATACACATTTTGTTTAAGATGCATAATTAATTTGTGATTATTTTATTTCTGTATGTATAATGCATGTGATGTTAGCCTTTAAGCGGTCGTACATTTTTGTCTACTATATAAGAACTTTTAATTTTACTGTCGCTGTGTTAAAAATGTAACAACCGTAAGTTAACTTTAAGAAATAAAAAAAATGTGTGCGTGTACTAGCGTACACTCGTAAGAAGTGAAACTTCTTTATGACGTTATTTTTACAAAAAAATAATTTACTATATGCAACTTTACAGAAATTGGTTAAATAAAGTTAAATTAGATAAAGTTTAATAAAAGGCTTTTATTAAACTTTATCTAATAATCTAATCTATAATAATCTATCTAATATCACGCGTGGTAGGGATAAGAAAAAGATGGCGCGTAACGGAAAAAAAAGATGGCGCGTAACGAAAAAAAAAAGATGGCGCGTAACAGAAAAATATGGCGCGTAACGAAAAAATGTTATACTAAATTTTTTTCCAACCCCGATAAAGAAGTTTCACTTCAAAAAATATTAGCATTTTGTACTTCTTTTCTACATCAACTATAACCGTTAAAAAATTCATACTCCTCCTTCCGCGGCTGAGTTTCGAACCTGGGACTGAGTTGCAAAAAGCCTATCACTGCTTTCGTTTATTTATATAGATTTGATTCATCGTAATTACTACTACATATCGCGCGTTGAATGTGTTATGTATGTCAAACTGTGCCAAGGTCGATTTCAAAACGTGTAGCGCTCGGTTGTCATTTGAATTTTGCTATGGCGGTTTCATGATCAGCAAATTTGTTAAGTAATTGTAGTTGATATTGTTTGCTAATTAGATATTACCGTAATTAAGTCTTTTTAGTGACGCAATATATTTTAGTGACGGTGACTGTTAGGCGCGTCACATGTCTCTGTAGTTCCGGGATCAGAATAGGGCTACGGTATGCTTGTCGTAGGGTGACTGAAAGGCTTCCGGGGTTGCGGGCGGCTAGAGTGGGAGCTCGACCCGTTCGGTCAGGGCATGTGTGATCGTATGCCGCCGTAAAGCGTACATCGTACTGGGACGTACGGGTACGATAGGTGCATCGCGCTGGGAGGACTCCGTTTGTTCCGTTGGAGATCGCGAGGTCTTCCACGCAGCGCTAAGGACTTCTGAGGGGTTGAGTGAGATAAAAATCCCACATAACCCACGTCAATTTATGCATTTAGTTCGAATTATTAGGTACGTTTTCTTGAAACAATAATTGTTTAGGTTTTGTTTTCTTGTATGGCTTGCAATGTATTTTGCAATTATGGGCGAAACCAGCTGCATTTTGTGGAAAAAACATTGTTCGAATTTAATTTTATGATACTTAATAATAAAATGATAACATAATTTGATATTCATTCATCCTACTATCTATCCTGCCCTTGAAAGTCCGCTCCTGGAAATCCTCCCATAATCTGCGCCACTCCGATTGGTCCGGCGTCATCGGAATCCAGCGGTTACCCGCCGTTTTCTTAGGTCCCCTGCCTATTTTCACTTCAGCTTACTAATTCTGAGAGCTATGTCGGTAGCTTTCGTTCTACTACGGATTTCACTACTTTTTTTGCTGTCGAAAGGTACCTGACGCCGCGGGAGCGACGCAGAGTTATGTGGGATTCTTACCGCACTAAGACTCGCCCCGTGAGCGTCCTTGGCGATACAAAGAAGACTCCGGGATCTCCAAAAGAACGAAACCGGGGACGGAAAAATAACATTGCGTCCTCTAATTTTTTTTTTATAATAATGAATGCAGTCGAGTAAACGAGCGTGCAGTCCACCTGATGGTTTTTTTTTTTTTATATTTGTACCTAACGATAAGGCAGACGGGCCACCTGATGGAAAGTGGTTACCGTCGCCTATGGACATTTGCAACACCAGAGGAGTCGCCAATGCATCGCCGGCCTTGAAGGAGAGCTCTTTTTGCACCTTTCTTGAAGAGCCCCATGTCTTGAAGATGGTAAGTGTTCACCGCCGTCCATGGACATCTGTAAGATACTTCATATAGAACATAGGTTCTATCTGAATTCAATCACTGATGTGTTGCTACTCCCGAGGACTAGGATGGTCACCTCATATAAAAGTGTGCGGGCAACTCGGCAACCCTTCCATCTCGCGCAAGAAACGCTAGAAATAGGTGTGGCGGTGGTACCTCCCCGGTCGAACTACACTGATTCTACCACCTTCACCAATGCTCAGGACAAATTTCAATGGACTCGTTATATGTTTAGACGGTTGGAATTGCTTAAAGGTTTTGGTGTTAAAAGTAAAAGATAAGTACTGAATTAAAATTAATTGTTGCAATAAGAGTTGGTATTTAAGAAATTGTCTTTTCATGTTAATTCGTATTGAGATTCCGCTTCACATTTTCAAGGAAATTAATTTAAACAATAACATTATAAAATTTATTAAAATAAAAACTTGACTATTATAAAGGTCTACCACCTTTCAAATAGTCAAATTTTTATTTCGCGTATTTCAGCAAAGTTTCAATTTTACTACAAACTTGCTTAGTTGGTAAGTGGCCACTGTCGCCCATACGTAACTGTAAGCAACCCTGGATAAGTCTAAAAACTCAAGTCCTGCCTGAGGTTGGCTATAGCTGCGTTGCTACCTTGGTACCCCTGAAGACTAAGTCGAAACTCGGATAAGATAATAAAGTCAGCTTTTATCACCATTAAAAAACATGATCGTTAATAAATATACTAATATTATAAAGAGGAAACCTATGTATTTTTGTATGTTTGTCATGAATTAACTTAAAAACTAAAGAATCGATTTTAAAAATACTTTCACCATTCGATTGCTACAGTATTCCTGAGAAATATAGGCTATTTTTATTACTACAATATATAAGGCGTCATCATAGTCTGCGCGAACGAAGTCGCGTCGATTCTGCTAGTATAATATATAAAAATAACATAAACAATATAAAAACCCGCTGAGTTTCTCGCCGGACCTTGTCAGTTGAGGTCGTGTTCCGATCCTCATAAGAAAAAAAGCAACTGACCGCCCCCGTAGGCATATATAAAATAAAGACATTACATTTTAGTCATGTGTGAACTCGGGATAAACACAACTCGAGTTAACTCGAGTTAAAATGCATGTAACCTGGGTTAGTTTTAGTCAACTATATGACAACCTCCTCAACCCATTATTGTCCCACTGCTGGGCACGGGTCTTCTCTTAGAATGAGAGAGTTTAGGCCATAGTCCACCGCGCTGACCAAGTGCGAGTTGGTGGATATGACAATGAAAACCGTCAAGTGATTGACTTTTTTTTTGGTGGTCAAACATGAATCATTTATATTTGCATGCTATCACATTGTTAGCAGGACAAGAGAACAAACTTTATTTGTAACATCTGATATTATGTACCTGTTCTGTGCAAATAAACTGTTACTATTACTATTACATTATACATATGACGACCTTTTTTTGGTTATCAAACTTGAATCAGTATAGATTTGAAGATTAAGAACCACTTTCTTAGAGCCCTTCAATGCTTCAATTCAATTATAATAATGAAGTACCAAACGAGCATGCAGTCCACCTGATGGTAAGTGGTCACCGCTGCCCATGGACGTCTGTAAGCAATTTCATATAGAACATAGGTTCTATCTAAAGTCAATCACAGACGTGTTGCTACTCCCGAGAACTAGGATGGTCGCCTCATATAAAAGTGTGCCGGCAACCACACCCTTCCATCAAAACGCAATGAATGCTTCACGCTAGAAATAGGTGTGGCGGTACCACCCCGGTCAAACTGCTTCAACCACCTTTAATTATGAGTTTTGCAACTAAAGTGAGCACTCCTTTACGCGGACTACTTATACCCAACATTATTATGGCGAGAACATTCAAAATCGAGTTACAACGAATTCAACTCGAGGTAAACCGAGTTAACTAACTAAAGTTGTCCATTACTATTACATTTCATTTACCTTTACCCAGCGACTGACCTGTGTGACCGCTCTAGGCTAATTATAAAGAGGCCCAAAAGTATTAACTACAGCTTGTCGAGCAAAAAAATGGTCGCCAAATCTCTGCCTGTCGTAAGAGACGACTAAAAGGGGTTTCTGGGGTTGCGGGCGGTAAGAGTGGGAGCTCGGACCGTCCAGCCAAGTGACCCGGCGAAGGACGATGGCATGTGTGGCTGCATGTCGTCGTAAACACCGAGAGGCATGGTGAGCATGAATTGGTCACCGGGGAAGGGCTCAAAAGGGGCATTGCGCTCGGAGGACTCCGGCTGTGTTCAGTTGGAGATCCCGGAGTCCTCCAAGTAGCGCTAAGGACGGCCACCAGGGGGATTTAGTGAGGTAAAAATCTCACATAACCCAGTGTTGCTCACACGGCGTTGGGTGCCTTTTAAAGGTTTCCCCCTCTATATTAATAGTGCATGCGAAAATACGATATCAGCGCGCCCCCTCAATCCTCGCGCCCTAGTAGCAGCCTAATTAGCCTAAGGGTTAATCAGGCCCAGCCTTTATCACACTCTTCGAATCAGAACACAGGAGATTAATACGGTCAAAATGCAAAAAAGGTGTATTAGTCCGGTCTGACGCGCAATGGGTCCCGGGTTCGATTCCCGGCCAGACAGGTATCTGAATGATGAGTTTAGATTCATGTTCTGGGTCTAGGTGTTTGTGTATTCGTATTGTGTGTGTCCATGGTATCCACAACACAGCGAAAAATCCTAGTGTAAGGCTCTGAATGTAGAAAACTTGCGTGTTCTTAATAAGTTGTCTCCGGAATCGAACTAGGAACATCACCAAAAACATTATTCTGCCACACTTAAATGTAACGCAGCAGTGATGAGATGCGTTAATGTGGCGTGGTGCGGTGACAAAGGAAGTGCGGTGTGGTGACGAAGGAGGTGCGGTGAGGCGAGGGGGTGAGGAGAGGTGCGATGATTGACGTGGCAGAGCTGTCATTATTGAAAAAGAATTGAGAATAAAATGTTGGTTAAAAGTATTTTTCTGGTGTCTTATTTTACAGCATTACATAAACTTACACATTTTGTAGTGAAAAATAACATTTTATAAATAAAATTAAAATATAATTAAATTAACAATAGGTTACTACCTAAATCAGTGAATCGTTCAATGAATAAACATATCATTGTTTCGGACACGAAAATGTTATTTCATTAATTAGGTAATTTATTTCCAACTTGTTCGATGGATACTTAAGTAAATAGGCGAATACATTAACTGACGTGGTTTTACAGATCCCACTATATTCTAAATATTCGCACTTGGCCAGCGCGGTGGAGTATGGAGTCCACCGATTCGCACTTGACTAGCGCCGTGGACTATGGCCTAAAACTCTCTCATTCTGAGAGAAGGCCCGTGCCCAGCAGTAATAAAATAATGGGTTGTACCACTTGTACCCACATATTCTAAATATCAACTGAGTTCACTGATATTCATTTTTTTTGCATGATCTTTTTGAAGTGAAACTTCTTTAGGCGTAAAATTTTTACAGATGAAACGTCACGCCGGTATGCAACGGAAGTGTCGGAAAAGAGAGAGAGAGTGATCGAGACCGATTGAGAGAGAGTAAGACAGGGCGAACGTAGCATGAGCAACTAGCCGTGGAGTGAGAGTAGGGAGCAAGCGAGTGAGAAAGATTGAGAGAAAAAGTGAGACAGAGCGAACGTCGTATCACGCCTTTTTCCCTTCCTCTTAATCTTGGAAATTTAAAGTTTTAGATTTGTATAAATATAAACAAGATTTATAAATTAGTTCGCCAAAGAAGTTTCACTTCTGACATGTGTACTTTGTACGCACGCATGTTTTTTTATATAAATGGTAAGCGGCAGCTGCTGCCCCTCGGTCCATCTATAAGCAACTTCATACCGTAAGAAGTTTCTATCTAAAGTCAATCACAGATGCGTTGCGGCTCTCAAGGACTAAGATGATCGCCTCATATAAAAGTGAGCCGGCAACCACACCCTTCCAGCGAAACGCAAGAGCGGCGGACGCAAGAACGGCTTCACGCTAAAAATAAGTGTGGCAGTGCAAGCTGGAAATAGGTGTGGCATAAAACTACATTGGTCCTTAACTACATTGGTTCTACCACCCTGTAAAACGATCTACCTCACACCTCTCCCATATTGAGATCAGTTACGTGTACTACATATGAATATTACAAATCCATACTAATAATAAAAATGTGAAAGTGTATTTGTTTGTTCCTCTTTCACGTCGCTATTATATGATATGGTTTATGTCGGGAGATAGGAGGACGGAGAGTGACGTAGGCTACTTTTTACCGCGCCCCCTAATTCCCATGAGATGAATAGCGATGTTTTGTTAATTGATACATATTTAGTAGTTCCAGACGTTGTTAATAGATGGCGTTAGTAAAATTCATTTGCAAGTTCTGAATCACGCTATCAAATGCTAATGTTTCACCCTTTCCCGTGCAGCCGAAGCCGCGGGTAAGAGCTAGTGTCTGTATATCTATTACTACGTAAAGCAAAATGCATCTCTTTAAGATAATTATGCGAAAGGAGTTTGAATTTTGTCATAGTTATGGTTTATACAGAAAATGAATGCAGAAGGATAATATTATTTGTTTAATAATGCATAAAATATTCATTAAATCAATAAATATTACACACACTAACATGCTTTTCACACAAACACACATAATAAACTTGATTCAAACATTCATTGTCATACCGTTTTAATTGTAGTAAAAATACATAAATTGTTTTACTTACCATGAAAACACATAATGTCAAAAATGACAGATGTCTTTGTCAAAATTCACAAGTCAATTATGCCTCTTTTGTACTTAATGGGTGTCTTTTAAATAACTCGCAAATTCCTAGTTCATAAAAACTGTTTTCGAATAGTGAAATTGAAATCCCATAAAAAACAATAGTTGTCAAAAAACCAAGTCTTGAAACTCAGCTCTTCTACCGGAAAAAGTTATGTACACATACACATTACTACATTATTATATAACATACTGGTGAAATGAATAAATAACTGCTAATATAACTTTGTAATCCTATATATTTATAAGTGTTACAAAGTTATGTTTTGCAGTTTATGTATCCAGAAAACTAGACGGAAATTGGAGAATATTTTAGTTTTTCCTTGATTTATACACTAAACACTAAATGTATTCTAAATTTCAAGCTTCTATGTCTGCTAAAAGTTCCTTAGATTTTTGATGATCGGTCAGTGAGTGAGTAAATGACAAAATAACGAACTTTGACTCGTTATAATTCTCAAACTACTGCTTAACATTGAATGAAATTTGAAATATACTGCCTTCTTGGATATTATAAATTGTGGTTTCTACTTCCAAGATTGTACCCCTAAAACTAAAAGAAAGTTTAGGGGTTGAAAATGGCTCGAATTGCTTCGAGAAAAGTATGCTACGGCCGTGCCGCTTTTTTGCTCGACTTGGCGGGGCCACTGCCGTGCCCTACAGATTGAGATCTATTCCCGCACCATTATAAAGTTTGTTTTGAGTTGAATTACGGTCAAATTTTTTACCATTACGACGATGTCACTGCTGTTTACGGGTCATTCTCTTTGATTAAGTGAGTTTTAGGCCAAAAATTTGAATTGGTAGGCTTCACGCACCATTAAGATTTATTTTAGATTTATTTCAGGTGTGTAGGTTTTCTCACGATGTTTTCTTAACCGTAAAGCATAGATAATTAATTTCTATTACGCACATAATTTTAGAAAAATCTGTGGTCTATCAAACAGCCTGGGATTTGAACATCGGACCTCCCAATTGAGAGAGCAAGTATAAGTTTAGTAGTTTAGTCAACCATTAGTCTATGACTGGTCGGTCGAAATTCAACCGTAATTTAACTGAAAAACTAAACTAAATTTGAGATATTTTCTCAAATACAATCTTAATGTATTAATTTTCAAGTTAATACATTAAGATTAATACATTATTTTAAATACACCCGTCAAAAGGAAAAGAGGTTTAATTACTCAAGCTGCATTTAAAGGCAAAAGCGGGTATTTTGACAGACATCTGACATTTTTGACGATAAGTGTTTGTAGGACGTTGAATGTTCGTCCCTGTAGCCTCGGGGTCAGAATAGGGCTACGGTATCCCCTGCCTGTCGTAAGAGGCGACTAAAAGGGGCTTCCGGAGTTGCAGACGGCTAGAGTGGGAGCTCGAACCGTTCGGTCAGGCAATCCCGGGAAGGACGGCGGTATGTGTGGTCGTATACCGTCGTAAAGACTAGACGGAGCGGTGGGCCCAGCCGCCCATCTGAGAGGAGCCCGATGGGGAAGCGCGCTCGGAGGATTCCGGTTGAAGTCGTTTCGAGATCCCGGAGTCCTCCTTTTCAGCGCCGAGGACGGCCACTGGGGGGGGTTTAGTGCGGTAAAAATCACACATAACCCTGCGTCGCTCCCACGGCGTCGGGTACCTTTGGAAGGTTTCCCCCTCGAAAACAAAAAAAAAAAAGGACATTGAATGTTTTATTTCGTTTATTATATAATATGTGTTTGTGTCAAATCCATGGTAGTGTGTGTAATGTTTTACTTGATTTTATGTATGACAGGTGCATATAAAAAATAACATTCTGCACTCCTTCTCCACGTCCACTATAACCGTGTAAAATTTCATACTAATCCGTCCGCGGCATATTCCTTAAAAATGCACCACAAGTTTTTGCTTCACTATTAATATAGATAGATGTAGACGTAGATAGATGTAGATAAATCCTTGAGTTGTCATTTCTAACACTGATTAAGTATGTGGTAGCCCTATTACTGTGTTATCTCTAAGGAGTAGGCGAGGACGCAATATCTAACATTTCTGCAACATAGCCATGGTCGGTATATAGGAAGGTTAAGAAGGTCCTAACCCCCTCCTGAGCATAAGGACGACCCACGTGGCGCAGCGGTTAGCGTACCGGTCTAACATGCAGTGGGTCCCGGGATCGAGTCCCGGCCAGACAGGTATCTGAATGATGAGTTTAGATTCTGGGTCTGGGTGTTTGTCTATTCGTCTTTGTGTGTGTCCATGGCACCCACGACACAGGAGAAAATCCTACTGTGGGGCTATGAGTGTAGAAAGCGTTTTTTTTTTATAAGAGAATTTACCCAAACCACGTGAGTATCTTAGAGGGGGGTCACAGGGAGGGGGAGTGGGTTTTTTGTTTTTGTCACGAAGTAAATTTTTAGGTATCTTCAATTCTGCTTTTTGTCAGTAAAAAGACATCAACGGGATATAGCGCAAGAGGATAATATTTTTGGAAATCTTTTGGTACGTTGAGTGGTTTGAAATTATAGAATTGCGAAGTTTATTCATGAACATGCTTACTTACTATTAGAGATATATAGCGAATGGAAATTTAACGTTATTTTGCTAAACACTGCAATTCAATATTTGCCAAACATTCTTTTTTTTTTATTTGGCTGAAGTAGCAAACGAGCATGCAGTCCACCTGATGGTAAGTGGTCACTGCCGCTCATGGACATCTGTAACCAACTTCATACAGAACATGAGTTCTATCTGAAGTCACACACAGATGCGTTGCTACTCCCGAGGATTATGATGGTCGCCTCATCTAAAAGTGCAAATTCGAATATTAAAAAACATGTGAATATTCGCGAATGCGAATGCGAATATTCGTTCTCTCGTCAACCCATTATTGTCCCACTGCTGGGCACGGGTCTTCTCTCACAATGAGAGAGTTGTTGGTCATAGTCCACCGCGCTGGCCAAGTGCAAATTGGTGGACAATTCGTAGATTCGTAGTGGATTATTCGTTACATCAATACTATATACCTTTTGTTGTTATCAAAGGGGAAACCATCAAAATGTACACTACGCCGTGGGAGCGACGCATGGTTATGTGGGATTTTTACTGCACTAAAACCCCCCCGGTGGTCTTCCACGGCTACAAAAAGGACTCCGGGATCTCCAAAGGAACGCAACCGAAATCCTCTGAGCGCGTTGCCCCATCGGGCGCTCCTCCCAGATGGGCGGCTGGGTCCACCGCTCCGTCTAGTCTTTACGACGGTATGCGTCCACACATACCGCCGACCTTCCCAGGGTCGCCTGGCTGGACGGTTCAAGCTCCCACTCTAGCCGCCCGCAACCCGGAAGCCCCTTTTAGTCGCTTCTTACGACAGGCAGGGGATGGAATAATAGCCTAAAGGCGGATTTGACTCTTTATAGCAATATCTACCAGTAATCAGTTCGATGGAAGGGTGTGGTTGCCGCACACTTTTTATATGGGGCGACCCTAGTCCTCGGGAGTGACTTCTGATAGACTCCATGTTCTATATGAAGAAGTTACCACTTATTATCAGGTCGACTGCATGCTCGTATGTTACTCTAATCAGATAAATATAATATAATACATCATGTGTGAAAAGTTCAACTCTAGTTATCATGGGTCATGAGAAGCCTGGTGAATGACAGACAAACGGACAAACGGCCAGACAGACAGACGAAGCCGAATCTTGGTGATAGGGCTCTGTTTTTCCTAACCCTAAAAATGAAAGGCGTGGCGGTGGAAACCCTTCTGGAAGAACTACATTGGTTCCACCACCTGATAAATATTGCCGCTATATTAAAAAATAAATACAGAATAAAATTAATATTTAACAGGGGTCCCCATAAAAATGCGTTTTTTGTCACCATTTTGTCTAAATAAAGAACCGGAACCCTTCATGCGCCAGTCCGACTCTCACTTGGCCAGTGTTTACTCTAACAATAATACATTTAGTGTAACATGGTTTAAGTAAATCACAATAAGTTTTCAATTATACTCGACTGTAGTATTTGTATTAAATGTATGCAAATTGTTATTTTTTTAACAAGTGAATCCGCGGGGCGCAACAAGTGCTTAAATAAATATGCCTCGTTGATTCACTGGTATTGATATACAATTAGTGTCCACACAAGGCCCAGTTTGGCGGGCGAAGGCAAGGCTCAGGGTCGACTTGACCTGACCTATACCAAGCAGATGTACCTATAGTTAATAATATATTTTTATCTGATTGAAGTAGCAAACGAGCATGCAGTCCACCTGATGGTAAGTGGCTACTGCCGTCCATGGACACCTGTGAGCAACCTCAAACAGAATGTGGGTTCTATGTGAAGTCAGTCACAGATGCGTTGATACTAAGGCAGACGGGCTACCTGATGGAAAGTAGTCACCGTCGCCTGTGGACATTCGCAACACCAGAAGAGTCGCCAATGCATCGCCGGTTTTGTAGGAGAGCTCTTTTCGCACCTTTCTTGAAGAACCCCATGTCATAGCGCTCCAGGAATACCTCAGGAGAAAGCTCATTCCACAACTTGCACGTCCGTGGCAAAAACGAGCGTGCAAACCGAACCGTGGAGGACCGCCACGAGTCCAGTTGGTGTGGATGGAACTTCATCGTTAGGCGAGTGGTGCGGTGACTGCTTTTGGGCACATTGTTTTATAAGAAGGATAGATATTACGACTTCAGATAAAACCTCGGTTATGATTATAGATGCTTACTGACTGCTTTATCAGGTGAGCGGCATCTAGTTTGCTATTTTCATATTTCTCTCGTCAACCCATTATTGTCCCACTGCTGAGCAAGGGTCTTCTCTCAGAATGAGGGAGTTTAGGGCATAGTTCACCGCGCCGGCCAAGTGCGAATTGGTCGACTATTTTCATATTCATATTTAATAAAGTATTATTTCTCTCTTCGGTTTAAGCATTAGGATTTTTTGTATTAACGACTTCTAAAAGGAGGTAGTCATAAATTCAGTTGGCATATTTAGTGCAATAACATTTATCCAGAGTCAAAAATATTCAGAGATTGTAGGACGAGCAGATTGGCAAGTTATCTTTTGATAAACTTTTTCAGTGTACTCAAGATCTTAAAGATTGGGGTCGTCTTTTAGCGGTCTCTGCAAAGGAGTCAGGATTTTAGCTGCAGGCTTTACCTTCATATAACTTAGGTACATTTTTAGATAGACACAAATGGAAAAACATAAGTTTTTCCATTTGTGTTTGCCTGCGTTTAGTTGTAACAACAAATGAGCCACACCGCTGTCTCTGTGGGAAAACGTCACCCAGTAGGGCCATCATGGACATTTGGGAGGGTTACATTTTTGTGCCGTTTGCGGTAGAGACTTTACGTTCTTAGGGGCCGGAATCACGACGGTTCTGCAAAGAAATATCACCGCGACTGGTTGACGCTACAGGAGATCCAAGTGCTGGTGCGTATTTTGGCCAGAGAATCAGTTTGGCCATACAAAAACGTAACGCCGCCAGCTTTCTTGTTTCATTTATAATTCATTTTTATCTATACTTTTCTGATACGATTTTATAAAAAAAATGTTTTTATTATTATTATTATTATTATTATATATGTACTACTGTAAATAGATTTGTTTGTTATGTAAATAAATATTTTTTTAAATAAAGATTGAAAAAAAAAACATTTTAAATTTAAATTCTATGATACTTAAATTTTAATTTTTGATTTTAATTTAAAAAAACTTCGCTTAAACGAAGTCACAAAAACTTTACATGTAAATTTAGTAATATATGTACATTTTTATTAGTACCTAGTTTAATTTAAAGTTAAAAGCTGATATTTAACAAACAAATATGTACTAAGTCTTGTCGAATTAATTTATTACTACAACAAAAAATCGAATTAATTACACAAGTCTGCAAAAAACAAAAAAGTTAGGGCTGTTTTGTTTTTGATGACTGATTATTATATTTTTGGGTTTGTTGCATCCGAAAATGTCTTTCAATTTGTCATAGAACTTCACGTTTTCTGACAATTTAGGACGACTAAACATGATTATTAACATGATTATCTTCTATGTATATTGTAATTATAATTTATTGTAATAATAATGTAATCCAATTTTTTAATTTTTATCCTGTTTAAATTTTCATTTATATTTGTACACCCATGACGGGTAAAGTAAGCGGACTTATTACAGCATACTATTGACCATCTTTGTAATATACCTTATTTCGACAAATAAATGATATTGTATTGTATTGTATTATGTTATATCTTCAAAAAGTGGATAAACATTTTTTTATTGTATAATTGTGGAACAAAACTAATTTTTTAATACATTCGTAAGTCAGCAAGAAACAAATTAAATTTTCCCTTTTAGTATTACACACTTTTGTTTATACAGATAGATATATAGAGTTATTTTATTTTGCATATTTAATGCACGTCTTCCATATTGTAAATGTACATGCTTGTAATTGGCTTACATACCAGTGTACTTTATTCTAATACATTGTGATTTGTAAAATGTCTGTATGTCCGGCACACTTTCACATGAGGCGACCATCATAGTCCTCGGGAGTAGCAACGCATCTGTGATTGACTTCAGATGGAACCCATGTTCTGTATGAAGTTGATTACAGATGTCCATGGGCGGCAGTGACCACTTACCATCAGGTGGACTGCATGCTCGTTTGCTACTTGAGTCAAATAAAAAAAAAAAAAAAATGTTATGCTGTTGGCATTTCAAATAAATTAAAATAAAATAAATAAATAAATTACGAGGTTTTCATTTCAGTTATCTAATGTTTTAAGTTGAAGGTATAATTTATGAGTCTGTTATGTTTCATGTAGTGTTTTCCTGTACATTTGTATTCACTAGGTACGATTAGTGATGTTATATTGATGCAAAGACTAGTACGTCGCTGAAAAGAAGAAACAAATAACCAAAAATAGGTACAACCGACTTCTACGCCACAATAAAGTAAAAAAGTTGAAAGGTGTCAGGGGACACCCGGATGATGATGATGATAAAAGATGATGATGATAAAAGGATGATGATAAATAAAAGATAATAAATAAATAATAATAATAATAATAAATAAAGAAATAATAATAAATAATAAATAAAATAAAATAATAAATAAATAATAAATAAATAAATAAATAAATAAATAAATAATAAAGATATAATAATCATGATACATAAAAGCATTTTCCTGACGTAAAAAAAACGGAACCCCCGGATTGAACGAAGTTACGTACGAACATAATAATAAAATAATAATAATAAAATACTTTATTGCCCTAAAATAAAAACATAAAATCCTTAACTTAAGAATTTACAAAAAAGAGAAAAAAAACATAGATAACAGTATACAATGAGAAACCAAAAAATAAACAAAATCATATCCTTAACGAGGGCAAAGGAAGTGGCTCAGCATTTTGCTAATACGAGATCTTGATCCCGTATAGCGCTGTTTTTCACCCACTCCCTGCTCCCTGAGATATAATAATTATGTACAAAAAACCTGTATAAACTTAACAAAACAGAAATAATCGTCGCGACACTACTAGGGATTGCAATCCGGAAAACCGGATCCGGTAGTCCGGCGGATCCGGCACAAATTTACACAACCCGATCCGGTACCAATTTACCACCGGATCCGGTGATTGTATATTTTGACAAAGATTTCACATTACAAAAATAATTATCGTTCGAAATCGATCCTTTTTTTACACTGTTTTAACCGTTCGATTAATGCTGTCGGATCCGGTCGGATCCGGCCGGATTGAGAATAACTGGCCTGCTTTCAATGAGACAGACAGAGAACCATGTGCACGCCGCGCGGCTTACTACACTATAGCAAAAGGTGTCGTGACACGTGACAACTTTTCATCTGATTTTTTTTTCGTCTAGCCTCTTTCGCAACGCGTGATAAGGTACTTCCTTTCCAAAAAAAATTTAAACTAGCGTATACCACGTATTTTTAACAAAAAAACACGCTTTCTATACTCACAGCCCCCTAGGATTTCCTCCTGTGTCGTGGGTACCATGGACACACACAAGACGAATACACAAACACCCAGACCCAGAACATGAATCTAAATTCATCATTCAGATGTCTGTCTGGCCGGGAGTCGAACCCGGAACCCATTCCGCGCCAGACAGGTATGGTAACCGCTATGCCACGCGGATCTTCAAATATTTTATCCATAGAGTATCTTATGTGTTTATCTAGGACATAAACTATGTGTCCCTGTAATTCCGGCTCAGAATAGGGCTTTTTTATGTTTTCGAGGGGGAAACCTTCAAAAGGTACCCGACGCCGTGGGAGCGACGCAGGGTTATGTGGGATTATTACCGCACTAAAACCCCCCGGTGGCCGTCCTCGGCGCTATAAAGAGGACTCCGGGGTCTCGAAACGACCGCAACCGGAATCCTTTGAGCGCGTTGCCCCATCGGGCTCCTCCCAGATGGGCGGCTGGGCCCACCGCTCCGTCTAGTCTTTACGACGGTGTGAGACCACACATACCGTCGTTCTTCCCAGAATCACCTGACGGAGCCGTTCAAGCTCCCACGGAACCCCTTTTAGTCGCCTCTTACGACAGGCAGGGGATGCCGTAACCCTATTCTGATCCCGGAACTACAGGGACGGACAGCTACGGTAGCCTGCCTGTCGTAAGAGGTGACTAAGGGGCTTCCGGGGTTGCGGGCAGCTAGAGTGGGAGCTCGAACCGTTCGGTAAGTTGACCCCGGGACGGACGGCGGTACGCGTGGCTGCGTACCAGATTTACCATTGACATTTTTTTAAGCCTTCCATAGCCGATTCCGTCTGACCATTCAATAGAATGAACTGCTGGTTGAACTCTCCCCTTAACAAAAATACACCAATGCGTATAAATACATACGTATATGAAACTGAAAACTTATTGTATTAAGCACACAACGCAAGCACATACATCCACACACAAGCACGCACTCACACACACACACACACACACACACACAACAACTTACATAGGTACTACTTTATAATATATATATATATATGTCGGAGGAAGCTTAGTCTGGTTGATTGTTACTTGCATGTATAACGTACAATTCAGTTTGTTTACATTTAAATTATTGTTAAAATTAATAATTTCATTTGTTATAGCCTCCTTTTGATTTAAAACCTTGTTAATGGAATAAAAAGTAATAAGTTTGTTATTTACGTAGCGACCAATCAGAGCAGAGCGGATGTCTCGAGTGGGGTCGAGGCGCCATCTTTTCTTGTAGAGAGGTTTATAGTTTGTGCGACATTCTATCATTGACTCTGGTGAGCGAAGGATCGAGTTGGATCCTTGGAGAGAATATATGTGGTGACAAAAGTGAGATCGGTACCTCGAACCCGCTGCTCGGTCGTTATTGTTCTAACCTTTGTGAATTGTTATAGAATTTATATTAAGTTAACGATTAGCGAAGTATTGTTTAATCGGAATAAAACAGTGTAAAACCGTGATCGTCGTGTTTCGTGCCTGCATTTTACCCTGATGACGCCCACTAAACCAGTAACCACTAATGACGATGTCGATAAGAATGAGGTTCCTCCGACATCAGAAGTGGGATCGCTGCGGGCACAAGATGTGATCGAACGACCGGCGGCTGATGACGGATGGCGCGCTTTATTCGAAACACAAGAAACCAGCATGAGGCTACTCGTAGAGGCGCTAACTAATCCACCGAGTAACGAGGATAAGAGCATCACGTTGCCAAAATTTCTACCGGAAGATGCAGACACTGACGCCCGGTCCTGGCTGGCTACGGCGGACATCTGTTTATCGGATCGCGGAGTACAGGGAAGTAAATTAGTTCTAATTCTTAGCAAGGCCATGAGAGGCACGGCTGCCACATAGTTTTCTCAAATAGCTTTTCTTAATATGAAGTGGGAATATTGCTTTGATACGCTAGAAACACACGCAGCGACTGTATTAAAGATGCTTACTGGTAAGCCGCAAGAAGGTGAATGTTTGGCTACATATGCAAGCCGTTTATTCACTTTACTCATGTCACGATGGGGCGATTTAGGGAAGGAAGAAATGGTAGTCTCCTTAATACTTGCACACATGGGGCAAATTGAGCCACGTGTACAACGCATTATTTTTTCTGAGGAAATAACTACCCGCTGTGAAATGCAACGCGAACTATGGCATTTTCTTATCGCTAAAGGAGTTATCAAGAGACAACAAAAACCGTGGCAAGCATAACGCCAGATAGTAAACGCCCTAGGTTAAGTTCTGTTTCAACAAAATGTTACGCTTGTGGAAAACTTGGTCATAAATCTTTTGAATGTTTCAGCCGATCGCATGACAAGCAGCGAACAATTCTGACTTCTGAGCACGACCTTTGCTACGCGGGCTCCTCTGACTTGCCACAAGTGAGGTGTTGAAGGCCATATCGCATCGCGATGCTCTGGAACATGGCCAATCGCGAGCAGCAGCGCACACCCCTCCGCCGCACCCAGCGTTGTGAATAGAGTGGACGTGTGCGGTATGAAACCCGTCACTGGGAAAATTACACAATTCGGTGAGCAGTTTTCATTTTGTTTTGATTCCGGTGCTGATTGCTCCTTGATTAAAGAGAGAGCCTTTTGTTCAAAACGATTATGTAGGCGATGTATGTGGCAAGTACTAGATTTTTATAAGATATCCTAGTAGCGTGGTGGGTTGTTTAAGGTTTGGTTAAGTTTTGTGACTGGCGAGATGGCTATTTAAGGGCGAGGTGATCGAAAGGCGAGGTGGCCATTGAAAGGCGAGGTGGCCATCGAAAGGCGAGGTGGCCATCGATAGGCTGGGTGGCCATCGATAGGTGAGGTGGCCATCGATAGGCGAGGTGGCCATCGATAGGCGAGGTGGCCATCGATAGGCGAGGTGGCCATCGATAGGCGAGGTGGCCATCGATAGGCGAGCTGGCCATCGATAGGCGAGCTGGCCATCGATAGGCGAGGTGGCCATCGATAGGCGAGGTGGCCATCGATAGGCGAGGTGGCCATCGATAGGCGAGGTGGCCATCGATAGGCGAGGTGGCCATCGATAGGCGAGGTGGCCATCGATAGGCGAGGTGGCCATCGATAGGCGAGGTGGCCATCGATAGGCGAGGTGGCCATCGATAGGCGAGGTGACCACAGACAGGCGAGGCGGCCTCTTCGATATTGTCAATTATTTAAATTGTGTAACTTGATAAACGGCGAGGTGGTTGTTTTGATACTATGAACTTATGCTGTAGCCGATTAGTTGTGGGCATGTGATATTCTTGGTCAGGAGTGGCCGAGCCATATCAAACACTTGTTTTATTCCAGGTAACGATGATGTGCGGCCTTGAACATCACACGAGGACGTGTGATACGTCAGGACGGCCGTGTCGGAGGAAGCTTAGTCTGGTTGATTGTTACTTGCATGTATAACGTACAATTCAGTTTTTTTACATTTAAATTATTGTTAAAATTAATAATTTCATTTGTTACAGTCAATTTGGGTAACATTGAACAGCGGTGTAACTTTGAACAAAGTTGTGAAAAAAATATATTAATTTATTACATGGAAACTTCTTGTTGTTTTAATATCGTACCTGCGTAAAATGGTTTGCCAAAATGTTGTGATAGCAATGAAAGTAAAAAAAGGTACCTGTCAATGTCATAATTTTAAAAAATACCGCCTTTTCCGTAGTGAAGTTGTTGCAAGTGTTTGATGCTTCATTTTGAAATAGCAATTATAATATAAAACTTACCGTAAACAGGTGTGTTTTGGTGTTTATCTTTAAGATGTATATTGTATATTATTATTTTGAAACTGTACTATCCGTATCCCATGTTGAATATTGCGTAAAACTGTTAAACTTTTGACGACGTCGAAATTGGATGTTATATGGGTAACTTTGAACGGTTCAAAGTTACCTGTATCATAAAAAAATATTTTTTTCGGAGGCTCAGGGTCGCTCAGCGTGCTATGGAGAGGGTTATGCTCGGAATTTCGCTACGAGACATGATTCGCAACGATGAAATCCGTAGACGAACGAAGCTTACCGACATAGCTCTCAAAATTAGCAGGCTGAAGTGGCAATGGGCCGCCACATCGCTCGTAGGACCGATAACCGATAGGGAAGAAAGGTCCTCGAGTGGCGACCATGTTTAGGCAAAAGGAGTACCGGTCGCCCCCCTACCAGATGGACCGGTGACCTGAAGAAGACAGCGGGAAACCGTTGGATTCAGAGGACACAGGACCGGTTGGAGTGGCGCCATTTAGGGGAGGCCTATGTTATGTCCATGTTCCGTCCATCCTTTTTTTTTTGTTTTCGAGGGGGAAACCTTCCAAAGGTACCCGATGTTCCGTCCATCCTATGGATGGATGGAATAAATAATCAAAAAAAAACTAGTATCTTATTTTACCACCAAATTGATCGACCTTGATTCATATGGCAAGACCAAGTTGTCTATTGTATTTATATATCAAAATAAATTTATTTTTTATAGATTTGGTTTTAATTAACAAAAATATGTTAATTAATTTTACCCAGACCTTAAAATATTCGATTAATGACGGATTTTATATCCTCAAAAAATCATATTCAAAGTTACCCAAAACTAAGGATAACTTTGAATTTGAGTTTTAGGGGTAATTGTGGATAGTTTAATTGTTTTCTCCGTAAATTTATTGTGTTAGATTAATAAACCAGCTAAAAAGGACACTATTCATTTAATAAAAACAAGGTGCAATAAATATAAAACAGATTATAATATCACAAATATTGGAAAAAATATTCAAAGTTACCCAAATCGAGTTTATAGCCTCCTTTTGATTTAAAACCTTGTTAATGGAATAAAAAGTAATAAGTTTGTTATTTACGTAGCGACCAATCAGAGCAGAGCGGATGTCTCGAGTGGGGTCGAGGCGCCATCTTTTCTTGTAGAGAGGTTTATAGTTTGTGCGACATTCTATCATTGACTCTGGTGAGCGAAGGATCGAGTTGGATCCTTGGAGAGAATATATGTGGTGACAAAAGTGAGATCGGTACCTCGAACCCGCTGCTCGGTCGTAATTGTTGTAACCTTTGCGAATTGTTATCGAATTTACATTAAGTTTAGCGAAGCATTGTTTAATCGGAATAAAACAGTGTAAAACCGTGATCGTCGTGTTTCGTGCCTGCATTTTACCCTGATGACGCCCACTGGACCAATAACCACTAATGACGATGTCGATGAGAATGAGGTTCCTCCGACATATATATATATATATATATATATATATATATATATATATATATATATATATATATATATATATATATATATATATATATATTTTCATTGGTTAACTTTGTATAAAAGCGATTAATAACCCTAGATTTAAGTCTGTAACTGTAACAATAGAATCGGGAAGGAACTGTCTCCCAGTCCACAGCTCACGCTTTTCTGGGAGTCGGGGCTCTTCGTTTCAAATGTACTCTCATTTATGGTCAATTAAAAAAAAATAATAATAATAATAAAAAAATAGTATATAACAGGATTTTAATATTTTGTACTAAAATAAAGTCATAGCTAAAATCCTACTAAAACGCTTCCGTACTTTCTAAAAATAAATCAATCATAATTGGCACAAGAGCTAAGAACAGAAACAAAAAATTCAACTGACAAAACAAATCAATGCACTGCAAAGTATCATACTAATATTATAAAGGCGAAAGTTTGTGAGTGTGTATGTTTGTTAGTGTTTCACGTCTCAACGGCTGGAGCGAAATTCATAAAATTTAAAAGGGAGTTAGCTGACACTCTGGATTAACATATAGGTTATTTTTTACTGTGGAAAAATACCTTATTTCCACGGGATAATCGACTTTTAACGTGAGCGAAGCTGCGGGATTCAGCTAGTTTTAATATAACCTTGATTCGAATAGATTGTTATCATACCGTTACCAATTGACACTTTATCAATCAGTAGTTTTGTTGATAGTGTATTTACTTGAAACGTCATTGCCCCTTAAGAAAACTATTACGCGTGTTTTTAGGAGTCTAAATTTTTTTAAACAATTACGTCTGAAGGAAGCTGATTATTTTCAAGTTTTTATGAATCTATATTATTTATATTATTAAAGTAGCAAACGAGCATGCAGTCCATCTGATGGTAAGTGGTCACTGCCGCCCATGGATACTGTAAGCAACTTCATATAGAACATAGGTTCTATCTGAAGTCGATCACAGATGCGTCGCTACTTCCGAGGACTGAGGTCGCCTCATATAAAAGTATGCCGGCAACCAAACCTTCCATCGAAACGCTTAGATGTTACAAGCTAGAAATAGGTGTGCCTTGATAGCTCCCCAGTCGAACTACACAGGTTAATGTCTGGTTAATGTCAATTTATTTGGTACTAGCTGACCCGGCGATCATCGTAACGCCTCACAGACACTGGACTTAGCTCCAAACACAGACAAAAGTTTTCTCCAAGACTTGGGGACCGGAGGATCTATATTGGCGACCTTGTTGTTTTTTTTGGTCGACAAATTGCAGATTAACTTATAGTATATAACGAAGTGAAATGAGTGAGATGTGACGTCAGGAAAGCCAGGAGTCTTCATTACTGTCCATTCTTGAAGATTTCAAGTAAAACACAGGCGTAAACTTCTTCGATTTATTCACAGTCTTTCTCTACCGGCGTTCGCTCGCCTTTTTATAACAATGTTTGGTGGTGTGACAATAACAAATTTATGGAGGGTAAACTAAATTACATTTCTAAAAATCATTATATGTTGCTAATTCAATAAACAAACAATTTTTGATCTTTAAACTAACTAAAATAATTATTATCGGCGACGTGTTTTTCATGAATACGCGGTGTCGCGCCGACATATAGATTTGACGATCTTTTTTGTGGACTTCACACAGCTCCGAGAACTTTTTTTTAGAGCTCTCGGGTGTGTAGGTATCCTCACGATGTTTTCCTTCACTGAAAAGCAGTGATAATTAATTTCTAATACGCACATAAATCAGTTGGTACAGCACTTTACACACACACGCTTTCAACACTCATAACCCCATACTAGGATTTTCTCCTGTGTCGTGGGTAACATGGACACTCACTAGACAAATACACAAACACCCAGACCCATAACACGAATCTAAACTCATCATTCAGATACCAGTCTGGCCGGGAATCGAACCCGAAACCCATTGCATCACACCGGTATGGTAACCACTGCGCCACGCGGGTTATCACTATTACTTAGAATATAAAGTTGGAACACTATAAATATATGTTTCCTAATACACCCTTCAAGCCAAAATACAACAGAGCTACATTATTTTAAGACATAAGACAGTACTCAATCCGAGTTAAGTTCACTCATTTTGTCGTCGTTGTCGTCGTCAACCCATTATTGTCCCACTGCTGGGCATGGGTCTTCTCTCAGAATGAGAGAGTTTTTAAGCCATAGTGCACCGCGCTGGCCAAGTGCGAATTGGTGGACTTCACACACCTCCAAGAACTTTTTTCTCTTCTTCACTTCACTCATTTGCAATATAACAATTGCATTACAACACAAAAATACGTATCACGGAAAAGCTGTGTAAAAACTTAACAACGCTTTTTATTTTACGTTTTAATTAATGTAGTCAAAATACCAAAGGCTATTTACAACTGTGGAGTAAGACCAGGAAGTATTCAATTCTAAAATAAGAATAAACTATTTATATATTTAACTATAAGTTGATAATTTTTGAATCATGCGGTTATTTACACAAAGCAGCCAAATTTGCCTTGATTTGTACAAAATAGGTACCTACTAGTTGACACAGCAAACGTTGTTATGTTATATAAAAATTAAAAAAATGGTAAGGGTAACCTTTATTACTAAGGGGTATGAAAAATAGATGTTGGCTTCTCAGACCTATTCAATATGCTCACAAAATTTCATGAGAATCGGTCAAGCCGTTTCGTAGGAGTACGGGAACGAACATTTTATATATTAGATTAAATAAGATACATTTTTTTTTATTCGACTGAAGTAGCAAACGAGCATGCAGTCCACCTGGTGGTAAGTGGTCACTGCCGCCCTGCGATATCTGTAATCAACGCATACAGAACATGAGTTTCATCTGAAGTCAATCACAGATGCGTTGCCACTTCCGAGGACTATGATGGTCGCCTCATGTGAAAGTGTGCCGGCAACCACACCCTTCTACCGAAACGCAAGAACTACTTCACGTTAAAAATAGGTGTGGCGGTGGTACTTCACCGGTCGAACTACACTGGTTCTACCACCTTGAGATACTAGTAGGTAGTAGTACACCACCCAATTATAAAGTTTTGGAAACTTCTTTAGCGGGCGGCGCTGTGCACTTTTTAATGGGTAAAAAATGTTAAACTTCCGTCAGAACACAGGGCTTGATCGAAAAATCGTAAGACGCTATGCTGTTCCTAATATTTATGATTAGGTATGTATTATTATTTATATATGACTTTTCTTTTTAAATGTAATTTTTAAATGTAATGTAAATTGTCATGTTTGTGGTAGCGCATTAAATGAATATTGTATTTTGCCATATAAATAATAGTATTTTTATATTGATAAATTAAGCAAAATTATTCCTCAACCATTTCAAATTTTTAAAATACATAACGTTAATAATCAACTTCTTACTTCTGCCGGCACTCCCGGAGTGAAATGAAATGAAATGAAATGTCTTTATTTTGCATAGGCCTTCGGGGGCGCTTGCAAATTGTCAGTTACATTTATATATTTTTTTTTACACTACCACCGGATCGGAACACGACCTCAACTGAGAAGATCCGGCAAGAAACTACTGAGTTTCTTGGGTCTACTGGGTTTGTCTTTTTTCTTTGTATATCTTTTTTTTATTTTTTTACTTGCCATCTTGTTTTTACATGGGTAACAAAAGTTAGCTCCAGTATCCTGCCCTACATTTGGCCTCACAAGTGCAACCCGTTGATATTTTTAAGTATTTTGTCGCTGTCTACTTATTAGTTTTAATGTTTTATCATAATCATTGTTTATGCCTTAATCTCGCTCATAAATTATGTCTTGAATTGCAACAAAATCCGACCCGTACTTTTTTGTAGTAAAAGAGTAACACACATACATACATCCTCAAAAACGTCGCTTTTAAAATATTATATTATAATAATGTGTTATAATAATATAATAATTGTACGAGAGCAGTGATAGCCTAATAGTTGAAATTTTCCCTCTAAACCGGGAGGTCCGAGATTCAAAATTTGAACCTCGGACCTCCCGGTAACCCTTCAAACCCACGTACGCATCACTGATTTATGTGCGTGTTAGAAATTAATTATCACTGCTTTTCGGTGAAGGAAAACATCGTGAGGAAACCTACACACCCGTTAGTTCTTAAAAAAAGAAGTTCTCCGAGGTGTGTGAAGTCCACCAATTCGCACATGGCCAGCGCGGTGGACTATGGCCTAAAACTCTCTCATCCCGTGAGAAGACCCGTGCCCAGCAGTGGGACAATAATGGGTTGACCTACTTCTATACTGATAATTTAAGTAAAATTATTCTCCAACCATTCCAAATTTATAAAATGCATAACGTTAATATTCAACTTTTCACTTGCCGGCACTCTCGGAGTGCACAACCCGTTGTTTTTTTTTAAGTATTTTGTCCTTATTAGTATGAGTTTATAATTTCCTCATAATCATTGTTTATGTTTCAATCTATACATTTCAATTACATAGCACGCTTACGTTTCCGTTTTTCAAAACTTGCAATGTCTGTATTTTGAATATGACAAAAACGTAAGCAATTATTGACTTGATACATTATACTTTTTTTTGCTGTATATCCGCGACAGTAGTAATATAGGTTTTCTGTATTGCCTTCGTACGTAAAAATCAATTATAAAGTTATATTGAAAATCGATAAGGAATTCATAGTAATAAATTATTAGATTTGATAAAGAAACAATTAATATTTACGAGAAAAATAAACCTTTAACGTAGGTCATTAATTATATAAAATAAGTATTATGTCAAATAATTTATTGTTCGAAAATACTTTAATTAAAAATTAAAATTAATTAAAAATATTTTTTTAATACTATTATATTTTAATTTATAAAAAATGGTGTAAATTTAAATTTTTGTTTAAGTTAGTTTATATCTTGCTTTAATATAAAATAAGTTATTTAATATATTAATTAAATATTAAAAAAAAATATATAAAAAAGGCTCACATTTAAAAAATAAATAAATTCTAAATTAAAACACAAATCCAAGTATTGTTTCCAAACAAAATATCTACTTAAAATAAAATAAAAAAACACAGATACTTACAGTACTTAAGTCACAGGAAAACAAACTGAAAACCGAATAATATCAACAGTTATTTTTGCGATTTTTAACGATTGCGATTCGTTCCGTTATAAGGCTGTTACGCACGGTCGTTGCGAAAGCCGCGATCGAACTAACGAAGGGAAGACGACGGAGGCACATATCAGTGTAAATTGTCAATGCGCACGCGCATCTAAGGTTGAACGCATACAGGCCTGCCGACCGCGTCAGAAATGTAATGTAAAAAAACATTAGTATGTGAGAGTATGTATTTTTTTTATCTGAGCATGCAGTCCACCTGATGGTAAGTGGTAACTGCCGCCCATGGATTTTGCTTATGTTTTTACTCTAAAACTACTTAACTGATTATAATGTAACTTTGTACACATTTTCTTAAAGGCATCAAAGAAAATATAGGTACTTATTACTATTTATTTATTTGTGTGATTAAAATAGCAAACGAGCACACAGTCCAGCTGATGGTAAGTGATCACTGCTGCCCTTGGACATCTGTAAGCAACTTCAAATAGAACATGAAGTTCTATTTAAAGTCAATCACAGTTGTGTTGCTACTCCCGAGGACTATGATGGTCGCCTCATATAAAAGTCTTCCGGCAACCACACCCTTCCATCTCGCGCAAGAAATGCTTCACGCTAGAAATAAGTGTGGCGATGGTACTTCCCTGGTCGAACTACACTGGTTCTACCACCTTTAAAAATAATTCAAATTGTTCGAAGGACGAAAATAATAATACTTATTTGTATACTTACTTTTTATCTGCCTTTTCGGTCGTGTTTGAAATCGAAACAAGTCATATCAGCTGAATTAAATTTCAAGGCTTCAATAAAATATATTTATCGCTCATAACTTGAAATAACAGTTTGGTCCTTATTTTAATAAAATCCACCCACTTAATCAAAATTATAGCATAATATAGTTACGTAAACTTTTGGTAATAAAAATACAATACATTTATCATTTTTTTGTCCATGTTTTTGATAGAGCACCTATTAATTCAAAACTACGGAAAACACGTAAAGTTTGTTTATTTACGTAACGTTTGGTCTTTATAATATAATGGGGGTATATCCCATTATTGTCCCACTGCTGGGCACGGGTCTTCTCTCAGAATGAGAGAGATTAAGGCCATAGTCCACTATGAAATTACTTCTGACTATATATCGACCTAATGCACTCAGTAATAAGGGTTGTGTACCCAGTACAGGGGCCTTCGCGAATTGTTTTGTGAATTAATTACTTACTTAATCAAGAAAAACATTTTTTTATAACTTTGAGTGATAAAATAAGTTTCTTTCTTTTATAATTGTAGAACAATTCAAACCCAAGCACGCACCACTGATTTATGTGCGTATTAGAAATTAATTATCACTGCTTTTCGGCGAAAGAAACATTGTGAGGTAACCTACATACCCGGGAGTACGTAAAAAAAAGTTCTCGGAGGTATGTGAAGTCCACCAATTCGCACTTGGCTAACGCGGTGGCCTATAACTCTCTCATACTGAGAGAAGACTCGTGCCCAGCAGTGGGACAATAATGGGTTGACGAGAGAGAAACGTATTTACGAGTATTACTAGCTGACCCGGCGAAATTCGTTTCGCGTAAAAGTCAAAAATCTAAAATTATCAGCGTTCCTCCACTATATTATGCATGTATGAAAAATCATCTTCTTAATATAAACTTAAAACGCTTTCTACACTCATAGCCCCACAATAGGATTTTCTCCTGTGTCGTGGGTGCGATGGACACACACAAAGACGAATACACAAACACCCAGACCCAGAACAAGAATCTAAACTAATCATTTAGATACCTGTCTGGCCAGGAATCGAACCCAGGACCCACTGCGCGTTAGCCTGGTATGGTAACCGCTCGGTCACGCGGGTCGTCTTGAATCACTCTATTTATTGAAAAATCTGCATTAAAATCCGTAGCGTAGTTTTAAGGATACATAGGGACAGACAGCGGAAAGCGACTTTGTTTTATACTATGTAGGGATATATATAAGTATATAATTATTTATCGTCTAGACATGAATTAGAAGTTTGTGCATACGCTTTTGTTTGGTACTCGTTATTATTAATTTGTACTGTAACTCATGTATTGGTAGACTTCACTCACCATTGAGAACTTTGTTTAACACCTCTTAAGTGTGTGAGATTGTGTCTTTTTTATCTGTCTAAAGTAGCAGTAAGTGGGCACTGCTGCTCATGGACATGTGTAATCAACTGCATACAGAACACGGGTTCTATCTGAAGTCAATCACACATGCTACTCCCGAGGACTATGACGGTCACCTCATATAAAAGTGTGCCGGCAACCACACCCTTCTATAGAAACGCAAGAACTGCTTCACGCTAGAAATAGGTGTGCGGTGGTTCTTCCCCGGTCGACCGGGAAAGCACCACCGCCATACTTATTTCTAGCGTGAAGCATTTCTTGCGTTTCGATGGAAGGGTGTGGTTGCAGGCACACTTTTATATAAGGCGACCATCATAGTCCTGGGGAGCAGCAACGCATCTGTGATTGACTTCAGCTAGAACCCACGTTCTATTTGAAGTTACGGCATGGGCGGCAGTGATCACTTATCATCAGGTGGACTGTGTGCTCGTTTGCTACTTTAAGCACATAAATAAATAAATAGTAAAAAGTACCTATATTTTCTTTGATGGCTTTAAGAAAATGTGTACAAAGTTACATTACATTCGGTTAAGTAGTTTTAGCGTTAAAACATAAGCAAAGTCCATGGGCGGCAGTGACCACTTACCATCAGGACTGCATGCTCGTTTGCTACTTCATATAAAAAAAAAAACTTATATTTAGATTTGTAATATTAGTAGAGATATTATTATAATTAAAATAAGTCTAGACAAGAGTTCACTTTATCTAACTTATTATCTAATTTGTATTGTTGGTTTATACCGCGGCAATAATTATGATAATTGACAAGTGTAATAAAAATAAATGCAGAATGAGCACAGCGCCATCTTGTATCAAATAGCAGAAAGTCAAGTATCAGATTTTGTTGCTCTGTGGTGTCTGACCGAAGCTTCGGCCATAATTCACTTCGGCCAGGGTTGCCAAGTTAGGGGTTTTCCCCCTAAATTTAGGGGATAAAAAAGTAGGATGGGGTTTTTAAGGGTGTAATTTTTTCAGGAGTACTTTTAGGGGTTTTTATAATTTCAACATATATCTAGGTGTTTTTAAATGGAATTCTCCCGCCAGGATACATGCTCATACCTCACGACCAAAAATAAAGAGGTCATGACTTTTTTTTCGTCGTTAGGGAAAAAACCTACGATAAGAATTACCAAATCATAATTCATTGTGGGGATTTTAGGGGCTTTTTTATGGAGGGCTTAGGGGGTACATTTTGTTGGTAACCCTGACTTCGGCTTCAGCCAGAATGAAGTTTGGAAGCCGAAGATTTCTACCAAGCGTCAAATTGAACAAACTGGAATGAATGCACGAACTGGATGCATAGCCCCATCACACTGAAGGTAACATGTTAGCAGTTTTTAGGCACACTTTCACATGAGGCGACCATCATAGTCCTCGGGAGTAGCAACGCATCTGTGATTGACATCAGATTGAACGTAAGTTCTATATGAAGTTGAATTCTCGAAATCCATGTACGGGAAGGACCACTTACCATCAGGTGGACTGCATGTTCGTTTGCTACTTTATTAATATAAAATACAGCTAGTATATTAAAATAAGCGCCGACTTCGGGATGATTTCAACTTCATCAACCCATTATATTGGCCCACTGATTTTCTTGATTGGGCACGGATCTTCTCTCAGAATGAGATAGTTCAGGCCATAGTCCACCGCGCTGGCCAAGTGCGAATTGGTGGACTCCGAGAACTTTTTTTTAAGACCATCGTGAGGAAACCTGTGTAGGTTTCCTCACGATGTTTTCCTTCACTGAAAAGCAGTGATAATTAATTTCTAATACGCACATAAACCAGTGGTGCGTGCCTGGGTTTGACCCTCAGACCTCCCGATCGAGAGGGCAAGTTTCAACCATTAGGCTAACACTGCTCTGACTTCGGGATGTACTAAGCTAATATTGCTGACGTAGGGCTACAAAAAAGGAAAAAAATGTGTGCGTGTACTAGCGTACACTCGTAAGAAGTGAAAATTCTTTATGACGTTATTTTTCAAAAAATAATTTACTATATGCAACTTTACAGAAATTGGTTAAATAAAGTTAAATTAGATAAAGTTTAATAAAAGGCTTTTATTGAATTTTATCTAATAATCTAATCTATAATAATTTATCTAATATCACGCGTGGTAGGGATAAGAAAAAGATGGCGCGTAACGGAAAAAAAAGATGGCGCGTAACAGAAAAAGATGGCGCGTAACGAAAAAATGTTACACTAAATTTTTTTCCAACCCCGATAAAGAAGTTTCACTTCAACCAACCCCGATAAAGAAGTTTCACTTCAAAAAATAATCCAAATAAAGTCGGGTGTATTTTTTGTTATTTTTTTAATTATTTCAGAATTTATTACGTTAAGGTTTATTACGTATCTAACCAAGGATGCCAGGTTAGTTTAAAAACGTAATTTTTAATCTGGTTTATAATTTACTTTAGTTTTAGTTATATTTTTTGCAGTATTAGCATAGCAGTAACGAGTAAATTATTTATTACATGTTAAATAAAAAAACTCTGTTATGGCCGTGTTTTTGTTTTAATTCTTGCATTTATGTATATTTTGTTTACTTCTGTGTCAGACGGAGGGTATTTTTTCTAACGTATGTATGTATTTTTGTATGTACCAGTCACCAGTTGCAACGATCGAAATTCGACCATAATTTTGATTAAAAAACTAAGCTTCATAGTGTCCAAAGTAGCACCAATATTTCTCAAATTTAAATAAATTGTAATCATTTTCAAGTTATTTTGAACGCACCCGTTAAACTTAAAAAGAAGTTTATTAGCAAAGCTGCATTTAAAATCAATATGCATACAGTTATGTAACTAGCTAATTGTCCGTGCTTCACTACGGGACATAAATGACAATAAATAGTCGCCATCTTTATCTATATATTAATACGTGAAGCACTTATAACTTTATAGCAGAAACTTATAACTTTACAACGTACTAATTATTATAAAATAAATAAATAAATAAATAAATGATTCGTTTTTAAGATACTTGCCGCAGACGGAGGAGTATGAAATTACGCACCGTTATAGTTGATGTAAAGAAGGATTGCGCAATGCCAAATTTTTTTCAAATAATGCATAAAACATACATCAAATCGACTAAAAACGCATTACACACACTACCTTACATTAGACACAAACACATACATAATAAACGAAATAGAACATTCAATGTCATACTATGAAAACACATAACGTCAATAATGACAGATGACTTTGTCAAAATACCCGCTATTGCTTTTAAATGCAGCCTAGCAATTAAACCTCTTTTTACCTTTAACGGGTGCGTTCAAAATAAGTTGAAAATTATTAGAATTTATTTGAATTTCAGAAATATTCGTGCTCCTTTGGACAATAAGTTTAGTTTTTTAATTTTAATTACGGTCCAATTTCGACCTTTGCTATGGGTGACTAGTAATTTTAATAGTGCAAAATAACGAAATCAAAAATAGCTCATAGATTGATCAGTTCAATAACCAACGTCCCAGCAATTTTATATGTAAATCGGACCAGTGATTCTTGTGTAATTGAGTAATCGCATCAACCCATTATTGGCCCACTGCTGGGCACGGGTCTTCTCCCAGAATGAGAGAGTTTTAGGCCATAGTCCACCGCGCTGGCCAAGTGCGAATTGGTGGACTTCACACACCTCCGAGAACTTTTTTTTTTTAAGAACTCTCGGGTGTGTAGGTTTCCTCACGATGTTTTCCTTCACTGAAAAGCAGTGATAATTAATTTCTAATACGCACATAAATCATTGGTGCGTGCATGGGTTTGAACCTCGGACCTCCCGATCGAGAGGGCAAGTTTCAACCATTAGGCTATCACTGCTCTGCAATTGAGTAATGGACACACAGTATCTCATGTTTATAATTATATTAGCATAGTCTATACTCTAAGTACCTATATACTCTGTTCATTCATATATTTAATAGACGAATTTCTCAATGGACTTCCTATTGCCTAGCAATACAAAAAAAACCGCCAAGTTCGAGTCGGACATACGCTCGAAGTGTTCCGTACCATAACTACGCACTACATAGTATAAAACAATAGTTCGCGCTGTCGGTATATGGTTAGATCTTTAAAACTGCACTACGAATTTTAATGTAGTTTTTTAATAGATAGAGTGAGAGCACGGCCATCAGGTGGGTTTTAGTGCGGTAAGAAATGCCATACAACCCTGCGTCGCTCTAATGGCGTCGGGTACCTTTTGAAGGCTTCCCCCTCGAAAACCAAAAAAACGTGCGGCACTCGGGGACTGCCGCGTTAAAACTATTTTATAGCATTTTTTATCAACTTATGCAATTATAATTATTTATTTATTTATGCATTATTTTCTCACAAACAGCTTAAATATTTTTCCGATTTCCGAGCAGCTCGTCTCGATCCGTGCCAGCTTCGTACTGTTATACCATATTGTACTTACACGTTAAGCGAACGCTCGGCCCCGCTACATGGCAAACTTGGGGATGTTAGGTTTTTTTCGTTACGGAATGTCTTGATTGGGTCGCCGCGAATGGCTTAAAAAAACTAGCAATCACACGGACAGTAGAGTATAGGCAAAAGACATTTATCTTTGGGTACGGAACTCTATAAATAGGGTGTTATATTTCATATCCATACAAGATGTCTTCCGTTCAAAGTAATAACTAAGAAAAACAATTAACCATATATATTGTATACCTAAATATGGCACAAATGTTATATTGTTATCGACATAATGCTAATAGGAAAATGTCATCAGATATACTCTAAGGCTGTGTCCCAATAGGCAAATTTAGCGGCGTACTGAATTTGCGACGTATCGATTAAGTACGCGCTTCTATATAATTGAAATGGAGTGTCCAAAAATTGCTAGTTTGCGCTCTCCTTAGTTTGCAACGTTACAGCGTACACTCACCCACCACTTTCCCATGGCCCTCTCAACCTTCAGGTTATACGGGCCGAACCATGGGAGATCACGCCGGTACTCTGCACTGTTCCCAGCGTGCTTCTTGGTCTCCCTACAAAGCTCATAACGAGCCGCTCATTCTGAGCTGGTCCCTGCGCTCACCCGTCTCGGGATGGACGCAACACCACAACCCCGGACGCCAGCCGCGCGTGCCCTGTCTCCACGTTCCCGTCCCTGCCTGTCGGAATGCCATCTCCGGGCGAAAGCACGCAATCTGCGAAAGTCTCGGAGGAGACGAGATCGCCGTAGTAGACCGGTCCCGCCTCGCTTCGGATATACAGGGGGCATTCCCAGAGTACGTGATGCATATCTTCATCTGTCGCGCAGTAAGATTCGCTCCTCACTCAGTTTCATGTCATACAGTCTCGAAGATCTCGAAGTCTACAAGATTTGGGAAGTTTCATAGTCCGGCTCGATTCAGGTAGCCCCGAGACGAGCCGCCACGTCCGGGAAGAATCGTTACAGCGTACAGTGAGGGTTAACTAGCAAACATAGGACATCTATCTATTCTATACTAATATATAAAGCTGGAGAGTTTGTGTAGTGGACTGTATTAAAAGACTTCTTCGATGTAATTTTTCCTTTATTCCTTCTTCATTGGTTGCTTGCTGCCGAATACAATTGTTGGCCAGAAAGCCTCATATTTATTTAAAATAATTCGACCGTTCTAATTGGATTGATTCTTTCCGCCAATCAGAGCGCTCGAATTTTCTAAGTCTATCCTACTCTTACATGTATCTATCTCGCTCTTTCAATTTATACCATTTTCGTATGAGATAAACAACAGACAGCGAGTGTAGTTAGCTCATCCTTTTACACATTATAGTTTTCTTACATTATGACAATAATACTTAATCTATACTTAATCTATTGGAATTTGCTAGTTAGAATACTTATACAAAACATTAATAAACTCTAAAGCGTAAATAAACATAAACAAATCGGTAACCTAACTCAAGTTATATAAAATAATGGAATAATTACTTAATCTACTTATTCTACGTTGTTGTATCCCTTTTATTATCTTATCTCTATTTTTACTTAATAACTACGGAAGCTGCTCGTCGTCCGCAACAGCTCCTCCCCCCGGCGCAGCCTGCGTAGCCTCCATCACGACGAGCTTTCTCACCGGCCGCTTGAAGACTCCCGTCTTGGTGCGGACGTCAGCCACTCGTACCCCGCCGTCTGGACCCTCGTAGACGCGCTCGACGACTCCCATGGGCCACACGTTCCTTGGTAGCGTGTGGTCGACGATGAGCACGGCGTCGCCGGATTGTAGCCGCCGCTCGACGCCCGATGAGTCGCCTCGAGGTACCAAAGTAGGGAGGTACTCCCGCACCCAGCGCCGCCAGAACTGGTCAGCTAGCGCCATGCTCGTTCTCCAAGTTCTCCGGTCGGCTTCGTGACACGGACCCGTGTGAGGTAGGCCCGCCGATGATCCCAGGAGGAAGTGGTTCGGTGTCAACGCCTCGGGGTCGTTCGGATCCACGCTGACATGTGTTAGCGGCCGAGCGTTGATAGAGTACTCCGCCTCGGTCAGCAGGGTGTGTAGTACCTCCTCCGCCGGCACCTTCTCGTTGAGTGTAGCGGCTAGCGCGGTTTTAACTGACCGCACCATCCGCTCCCAGGCTCCTCCTTGGTTCGGTGCTCCCGGGGGTATGTAGCGCCACTCCATGCGATGCAGTAGTCCCTCGTCCCGCAGTGCCGGTGCCCACTCTTCATAGGCGGCTCGCAACTCCTTATCGGCTCCTCGGAAGTTAGTGGCGTTGTCGGAGTACATTGTTCGCGGCCATCCTCGCCGGGCCGCCATCCGTCGCATCGCCATTATCGCCGAACTTGTAGAGAGGGATGGCACTACTTCTAAGTGCACTGCGCGGGTCGTGAGGCACGTAAAGAGTGCGCCCCATCTCTTCTCCCGGCGACGTCCGATCTTCACCACCATGGGCCCGAAGTAGTCCATGCCACAGTAGCTGAAGGGTCGCTTGAACGGCTCCAGCCGCTCGCGTGGTAGGTCTCCCGTCGCCGGTACTTGCGGTCTTGCTTTTCTTCGCTTGCATAGTGCGCAGTCCTTTTCTATAGTGCGCACAGTAGGTCGTAGGTGTATCACCCAGTACTTCTGACGTAGGTCATTCGTCACGCGCTCCCGGTTGGCGTGCCCTGCTGCGCAGTGTTCCCGCTGCACGAGAAGTCTGGTGATCCGGTGTCGGCCGTCCAGGATAACTGGCCTCTTTGTTTCTGCCGGCGCCGTAGCTGCCCCGATGCGGCCCCTTATTTTCAATATGCCGTCTTCTAGTATGGGGTCCAATCGGAACAGTCGACTAGTTTTCGTAATCGCCTTTTCTTTTTGCAGTAGTTGTAGCTCGTCCGGGAAGCTGTCGCGTTGCGCCCGCCGTATGAGTGCCCTTTCTGCCTCTTCTAAGTGGTGAATCTCCATGCGTGTCGCCCGGCGCCGACATATGTCCGCGAACGCCAGTACTCGTGCGGCCGCTCTCACCAGTGTTTCATACTTCGAGAAGCGAGCGGGGTCCGGCAGCCACCCATCTTCATTCCGTGTACTCGCGGCGACGTGAAGTACCATCTCTTCTTGCGTGTCTTCATCTTCACACTTCTCCTTGGGCCACTGGTTCTCCGGGAGCGTTAGGAATTCGGGCCCTTGGAACCAGCGGTCCCCCGCGGTGATAGTCGCGCTGGTGAATCTTGAGGCGTCGTCCGCTACGTTCTCATGCGTGGGCACCCATCGCCATTCTTCTTTGTGAGTGAGCTCGGCTATTTCTCCCAGTCGATGCGCGACGAACGGCGTGTATCTCTTCGCGTCGCGTCGGATCCAATGTATCACCGTCATGGAGTCTGTCCAGTATATCGTTCGTGCCGCCGCGATGCGATGCTCTTTTCTTATGGTGTCCGCCAGTCGTGCTCCGATGACCGCCGCTTGTAACTCGAGGCGCGGTATGGTCTGAGTCCGCTTCGGAGCCACCTTCGACTTGGCAGCTATGAGGCTCAGGCAGTAGCTCCCGTCGGGTCGAGTAATGCGCCAGTATGCCACCGCCGCATAAGCTTGCTCGCTGGCGTCGCATAAGATGTGCAGTTCCCGGTCGTGGCAGTCCCCCCGCGCGTACTGTCGCTCCAACCGCAGGTGAGATATGCTGGACAGCTGTCGCATCCATGTCGCGAAGAGTTCTTGTTCTTCTTCAGGAATCGGTTCGTCCCAGGATATCTTTAATCGCCACAAACTTTGTAGTATAATCTTCGCCCTTATTGTGTAGTTACTAAGGAGCCCAAGCGGGTCATATATGGACATTACTGCGCTCAGTGCTTCCCTCTTCGTCGGCGCGCGGTTCTGCGCGCGCACATCTTCGGGTACTCGGTTCATTGACGTGTTGAATCCAAGTTCATCTCGCTCCGGGTTCCAAAACAACCCCAGTATCTTGTTCGCGATACTTTCCCCGCCGAGTTGAGTGGGCGTCGTGGCGCGTAGTTCCTCCGGTATGTCTTGCAGCACGTTGACTTCGTTCGCGCTCCACGCTCGCAGATTGAATCCCGCCGCGATGTGTACAGTACGTATCTCTGTAATGGCGCGGCGAGCCTCCCGGGTGTCTTCGTAACTTGCCACCAAGTCGTCCATGTAGTGGCTTCGGGTGATTGCTTCAAAGGCGAGTGGATGCGAGTGAGAGTGTATTCTTGCGTTGTAGTCTCGGACGAAGTGCGCCATGAACGGTGAGCTGGCTGCGCCGAAGATCATGCTCGTCATCTTGTAGTGGCGCGGCGGCTTGACCCGTTCATCTCCCCTCCATAGGAACTGCTGCGCTGGCTGGTCTTCTTCACGTATCTTAATCTGAAGGAACATTTCTTGAATGTCGGCCGTAATCGCCACGCTCTTCTCTCGGAACCGGAACAGAACTCCAGGTAGTGACAGCAGCAAGTCGGGTCCCTCCAGCAGATTGTCGTTGAGACTGACACCTCGGCTCTTGGCAGCTGCGTCGAAGACTAATCGTTGCTTCCCCGGCTTGTTCGGATTCTGTACTGCAAAGTGTGGCAGGTACCAACAGACGGAGCTCGCCATCTCGCTCCCGTTGCACGGCTCGGCGTATCCTTTTTCTAACAGGTTTTCTATTTGCTTGGTATATTCTTGCTTGAAGTTAGGGTCAGCGTCCATCTTTTGTTCAATTTTCAGAAGGCGTCGCAGTGCCGCGTCGTAACTCTGAGGCAGCTTCACCCCATCCTCCCTCCATGGTAACCCCACTTCGTAGCCTTTTTCATTCTTTTTTATAGTTCGTTCGACGATCTTAATCGCTCGCCTATCTTCATCGCCCACTCGTGGCTTATGAGCGATACCCAGCGCCTCGATGTTGAAGTGATGTTCTACCAGGTCGTGTAGCATTCTTGTATCTTGCTTGTCTTCACCTCGTTCGGCGGTGTAGACGTGTAGCACGCTGTCTTGACTGGCTATGATATGTCGCGGCATCGTTCCGTGTATCACCCATCCCAGTTGTGTTCGCGATGCAGCCGGCTGATGGGGCTCACCCGTTCTCAGTTCTTGAGAGACTATGTATTCCCAGTGGTCGGCTCCCACCAGTAGTCCAGGTCGGCTGGCGTCGTAGCATACTTGCTCCCTCGGTAGATCTCGTAAATGTTCGTAATTCAATAGCGCGCTCGGTATTGATTGTTGTCGTATTTTCATGTTTCTTATTGTTCGTGCTCGCAACTTGTGAAGCTTGTCGTTCTCGCCTCGTAGGTGAATGGTGACCAGCTTGCTGTTGTTCTCTTGCTGCGTAGTGCTCACGCCTTGCATGCATAGCGGCATCCCTGGTCCTCTTGCGCCGACTCGCCCTGCTATTGTTTCATCTATAAGGGTAATTGTTGCCCCTTCGTCTAGTAGCGCATACGTCTTCACCTCCCCCCGTGGACCGACGACGGTGACCGGGCACATCTTCAATAATACTGTTTTCTTGTTCCATGGTGATGTATCCAGGGCCAGCACGGACTCCGCGTTGTCCTTCGATGGCTTCGGGTCTTGCCTTTCTTCGTATGATTGGTGAAGCGAAGAGTGATGAGGGCGACGACATTGGTTTACTTCACACGACTTCGATCGGCAATCACTTCGGCGATGCTTCCTCTTCAAACATTTGAAACATAATCTTCTTTGCCGCACGAACTCCCATCTTTTGTCAATGGGTAGTGCCGCATAGTCGGGGCACTCGGCTAGCTTGTGCTTCTTTTCGCAACTAGGACAGAGATCGTTCGGTTGCTCTTCCTCGGCGACGTTGTATACTGCGTTCGGTTTTCTTCTATTGGTGACAGGAGGCGCTGCTGCTGTTGTTGTAGTTCTGTGTTCCCGCTTCATGAATGGTGTTGCCGGCGATGAGTAGTTGTGTCGGAGCATCTGGTTGGCTTCTTGCATTAAGAAGTGTGACAGTAGCACGATCTCTGCGTCGGCTCCGCTGTGCTTCGTTGCGTAGTCACACCACCGCGCTTGCAGATGAGGACTCAACTTCTCTCTAACTTCTCTCGCCAGTAGAGGGTTGTACAGGTACTCTTGGCAGTTGACACTCTTGATTGTGTATACTGTGTTTTGTAACTTCACGGCGAATTGATTGAGTTCCGTTGCCGATGTCCCGGGTCTTGGTAACCTCTTCAGCTCCGCCATTGCTTGCTCCACGATGAAGACTGGTTGTCCGTAACTCTGTTCAAGCATCTTCATAATTGCTTCCGGATCGGTTGCTGCGTGTAGCGCGGCAGCGACAGTGTCCCGAGCGGCTCCCTTTAAACAGCTTCTCAATCTTTGCAAGTTTTCCCCCGGTGTCAACTGGTACATCTTCGCGGTGTCTCTGTACATAGCTCTAAAGATAAGCCATTCGTTGCTATTCCCGAAGAAGGCAGGCAGATCTGGGCACTTGGATCTAGGCTTCGCCCATCTGTCCATGGCTTCTGTAAGTTCCTCTATGCATCTTCCAACAACAGGCGATTTCCCCCTCGGTGGCTGGTCTTCGACTTGCGGCTCCCCCCGTGTGTCGATCGGTTGGGCGCTGAGCCAGGCGTCGACCTTCCTCCTGGGTTCTGGCAGATTTTCCCCTCGAACGCTTCTTTCTTCCTCTTCCTCCTCCTCGTCTTGAATGGTAGCTAGTTCGTTAGCTAAACTCTTCTTTATTAACTCGGCGTCAATTTCTAATTGTTTCTTCTTAATCTCGGCGAGCTTCTTTTCTGCCTCCATTTCGGCGAGGCGTCTTCGGGCAGCGGCAGCGCTTCTTGACGAACGTGTCGAATGTGTCGGCGATCTGGCGCGCGCAACGTGTCTGGTTTCCGTCGTGGTCGCGTCGAGTACGGGGCGGGCGGCGTTGTTCGTAGCCCCCTTCATAATCCCCCCGTGGGCGGCGCGGACGGTGTTACTCGTGCTAGGTCCCGCTGTGACTGAGGTGGTGCGGGCGACTTCGGTCGTGGTCCCCGACCATCCGATAGTGGCGCGGGCGGCGTCGATCGTAGCCCCCGTTCCGACTTCGGTCCCCTGGCTCGGCGAAAGCGGCGGGTCCTGGGCGATTCTTCTCAGACGTTCTCTTTCGATGTTGCGTGCTTCTTCCTGACAGGTTTCTTCCTGTTCCGTCGCGTCAGCTTGGCTCCTAGTGATGACCATTCTTCCCGGCTTGAACCGACGATCCAGCTTCTTCCAGGCTTGATTTCGACGATCCGGTATTCGATGGACCAAACTTCCAGGCTCGATTCCCACAATGATCCGGCGTTCGAAGGATCAAACTGTAGTGGACTGTATTAAAAGACTTCTTCGATGTAATTTTTCCTTTATTCCTTCTTCATTGGTTGCTTGCTGCCGAATACAATTGTTGGCCAGAAAGCCTCATATTTATTTAAAATAATTCGACCGTTCTAATTGGATTGATTCTTTCCGCCAATCAGAGCGCTCGAATTTTCTAAGTCTATCCTACTCTTACATGTATCTATCTCGCTCTTTCAATTTATACCATTTTCGTATGAGATAAACAACAGACAGCGAGTGTAGTTAGCTCATCCTTTTACACATTATAGTTTTCTTACATTATGACAATAATACTTAATCTATACTTAATCTATTGGAATTTGCTAGTTAGAATACTTATACAAAACATTAATAAACTCTAAAGCGTAAATAAACATAAACAAATCGGTAACCTAACTCAAGTTATATAAAATAATGGAATAATTACTTAATCTACTTATTCTACGTTGTTGTATCCCTTTTATTATCTTATCTCTATTTTTACTTAATAACTACGGAAGCTGCTCGTCGTCCGCAACAGTTTGTTTGTTTGTTTGAACGCGCTAATCTCAGGTTCTAAACTAAACTACTGGTTCGAATTTAAAAATTATTTTTGTATTGAATAGACCATTTATCGAGGAAGGCTTTAGGCTATATAACATCACGCTGCAACTATTAGGAGCGAAGAAATATTAGAAAATGTAAAAAAAAGGGGAAAATTATTCATCCTTGAGGGCTTGCGTTGCGTGCCACGCGGACGAAGTCGCGGGCACAGCTAGTTTCAAATATATGGCAGGGCGTACTAAACCAATACGTCGCAATTTCAGTCGGCCGCGAACATTTTGCCTACTAAGGACACAGCCTATGTGCACGTTAAGTCAAGTCTCGTTATTTTAAAGGCAAATATTTGTCCAGACAATTGAAGTGACAAACCGCAATGACACCCTAAATTATTAAGGAAGCCTTAATAGACAATGATAGATGATAGCCTTTTCGTATGCGAGGGGGAAACCTTTAAAAGGTTCTACTGGTGATAGAACTAGTGTAGTTCAACCGGGGAAGTACCACCGCCCCACCTATTTCTAGCGTGAAGCAGTTCTTGCGTTTCGAACGAAATGCAGTCACACTTTTATATGAGGCGACCATCATAGTCCTCGGGAGTAGCAACGAATCTATTTAAAGTTGCTTACAGATGTGTATGGACGGCCGTGACCACTTAGCATCAGGTGCATGCCCGTTTGCTACTTCACTCAGATAAAAAAGTAAATCTGTAAATATTTTAAATTATCCGAGTTCGTATCAATTTTCCGTCTTGCATTGAAAGTACATTCAAAATCAAATCAACAGAAATATCAGATCAATCAGATAATCAAGGTGGTAGAACCAGACTATTCGTGGAGGAGAAAGGACTCTTACATTCAATATATGCATATTTTTAACAAGAGAAGATGCGTGGGCTTAGTATTCCTGTCTCCCAAGTCGAAAATCGAGTGTGTGCTGCAACTGGCATCAGTCTCTTACAAAAATAAAAAAAAAGGAAAATATTCCATGTCTACGAATATAATAAACACATGAAAGTGCTTTAGTAAATACACGACTATTGAACATACACCATTATGTCGTATGTTTTAATAATAGTATACCTACATACTCTTGGTATTTGGTAATAGAATATACTTCGTATCGTGATGGGAGATCCCTAGTTCTAATGACGTTTCAACTGTCATGCGCCTAATTGTTTTGGTCGAGTAGTATGTTTCATACATTATTTTCAAACAATATTAGCATCTCATTCTTCTCTACAACAACGACACAACAGCGACAATGATTCTTAAAAACGGATCCCAAGTTCATACTTCACGTATCAATAATCAATCCGAATGTCACAATTATGAAATTTAACATGATGTTAATTATTATATTAATGTCAAGATTTACATTATAATAAAGTATAAGAAAGATTATTACAATTCAATGGCATACTATAATCAAAATTAATTAAAAATGTCAAGAATTCCTTGAATAGTATATTAACATTTGTTCATTAATTCGGCGTTTAGTTCTTGTTTATATTTTAATCTTAATCATAGGATAATAATACGTTAAGCAAAAACTTGAGATCCGTTTTTAAGAAACTTGCCGCGAACGGAGGAGTATGAAATTTGGCACGGTTATAGTTTACGTAGAGGAGTATGAGATGGTAATATTTTTTTCAAATAATGCTTTTAAAATCAACATTTAAAATCAACTAAAACACATTACACACACTACCATGAATTTGACACAAACACATATATGTCGAATCGTCAACATGTAGCGCCATCTCTTGACGATCAATGCAAACGTTTGGTTGTCATTAGGTGCGTTCCACAGTTCTTCCCCTTCCATTAGCTTGTGAGCTTTAGGCTACGTACTCACGGAGCGGTTTTCACCCGCGGCCGCCGCGGTTGTGGGCCCGCAGTTTTTGTGCGAAACTCACGAGACCGCCTATTTTTGCGGTTCCGTTGCCGTCGCGGTTGCGATTATCGACCGCAAACGTGGCGGGCGAAAACCGCAAGACGGGCGGTTTACCATCAGTTGAGGTCCTGACTACTGCACTCGCCCGCCAACTGATCGCAGAGCGCGCGGGCGCTGCCCGCCGCGGCTGCGGCTGCCCGCGGCCCGCGCGGTTCTACAGGTTGCCCGCCGGTGCAGCGGGAGCCACAAACAACCGCGCGCATCGCGGGCGAAAAACGCGTCGTGAGTATTGCTTTAATTTTTTTCATTTATAATCTGCATCCTACAGAAGCTGCGGGCCCGCAACCGCGGCGGCCGCGGGTGAAAACCGCTCCGTGAGTACGTAGCCTTACTGGCGCATTCTCTACTGGAACGATCACTTCGACCCACCTTGTTAGATGGGTCGTCGTGAGCGTCGCGTGGTCGTAAGTCATGACGTCATGAGGGACGTTTTCACCGCGACCACAACGACCGCTGTCGTCGTGTGGAACGACGTTTTGGGCGTTTGGCGCCTTGTGAGCGTCACGGTAGTATATTAAATTTAGGGGTAACATATTTTAGATATGATAGATGTCAAGGAAAACTTTCAACGAAAATTGGTTCGAACAAGATACGGTTGACATTTTTTTTTTTTATTTGGCTGAAGTAGCAATGCATGCAGTCCACCTGATGGTAAATGGTCACTGCCGCCCATGGACATCTGTAATCAACTTCATACAGAACATGGGTTCCATCTGAAGTCAATCACAGATGCGTTGCTACTCCTGAGGACTATGATGGTCGCCTCATGTGAAAGTGTGCCGGCAACCACACCCTTCTATCGAAATGCAAGACATGCTTCACGCTAGAAATAGGTGTGGCGGTGGTACTTCCCCGGTCGAACTACACTGGATCTACCACCTTGAAAAAGTTGTTTTCAAGGTGGTTGATATAGAACTTTTTCAAAAACCGAATAGTATAACTTTGTAATTCATACAAACAGTATCAAAAACAAACGTATACACAAACACATGTCTGGTCGGGAATCGAACCCGGAACCCATTGCGTGTCAGACCGGTATGGTAACCGCTCCGCCACGGGGTCTTCAAATCATGAATGCATTACCTCATAACATAAATGCAAATATTAGATGTTCTTTATTGGAAAACACGTAATACATGTCAAATTTAAACAAGCCAGATTAAAATACGTGCATTTGTCAACTTTAGCTCGCCCTGTGGCTTTACTCATGTCTGAAAAAAGTAATTAATTGTAATAACTTTTGATAGAGTTCATGGACATTATGAAGTACATGTAGTAACGAAAGTGCGAGCAGTGATAGTCTAATGGTTGTTTGGCCTCTCGATCGGGAGGTCCGAGGTTCAAACCCAGGCACGCACCACAGATTTTTCTAAAATTATGTGCGTTAAATTAACTATCACTGTTTTTCGGTGAAGAAAAACATCATGAGGAAACATACACATACGAGAGTTCTTTAAAAAAAGTTCTCGGAGGTGTATGAAGTCCACCAATTCGCACTCGGCCAGCGCGGAGGACTATGGCCTAAAACTCTTTCATTCTGAGAGAAGACCCGTGCCCAGCAGTGGGACAATAATGGGTTGGTCGCAAATGAATTTTACTAACACCATCTATTAACAACGTCTGGAACTACTAAATATCTAGCAACTAACAAAACATCGATATTCTCACGGGAAAGAGAGAGCGTCGTCACTCTCCGCCCTTCTAACTATCTTCCAGCATATGAACCATATCATATCACAAACACAATTCTTTAGGAAAAAAAAACCTTTTAAAAAGGTTTTTTAAAATTTTTGAAGTGAAACTTCTTTAGGCGCATGAGGGTAAAATTTTTACAGATGAAACGTCACGCCGGTATGCAACGGAAGTGTCGGAAAAGAGAGAGAGAGTGATCGAGACCGATTGAGAGAGAGTAAGACAGGGCGAACGTAGCATGAGCAACTAGCCGTGGAGTGAGAGTAGGGAGCAAGCGAGTGAGAAAGATTGAGAGAAAAAGTGAGACAGAGCGAACGTCGTATCACGCCTTTTTCCCTTCCTCTTAATCTTGGAAATTTAAAGTTTTAGATTTGTATAAATATAAACAAGATTTATAAATCAGTTCGCCAAAGAAGTTTCACTTCTGACATGTGTACTTTGTACGCACGCATGTTTTTTTTTTCAAATGCATTTTTTTATTAAACTTTTTTTAAAAAGTTATTTCCCGTAAAAAATTCTTTTATCCATAACTTTTTCCTGGGACGCCAGAAAAATTGTAGAAAAATATATGTGTAGGTATTAAAAAGGTATTAAATATTTACAAATAAACGATTGAGATATATTGTCTCCAACCATGTGAAAAAAATGTGGTCCAGACAACCTGACGTCAGAATGTCTGACCACTTTCTTTTCATGTTTTTTCACTGCTCGTCGAGGTACTAAATAATTTAATTTAGGTAATAAATATTATCAAAAGGGTATTAAATCTTAATAGTCTCCTAATAGTCGGGGAAAAGGGGGTAATGGGAGTCACTTAAGGGAGAAATCAAATAAAAGCTAAAATTGAAACAAAATATTGATTGCAGCCGCCTTGACACAAAATTTACTTAATTAGCTATCAATCGACATCAATTTCAATCAATTTGGTAATCAACTCTGAAAGTTATAACAGTTTAAAAAAAAAACAGGTTTGACTCCCATTGCACCGAGATGCGGGCAAAGGTGGTCGGCTCTGTGAGCAATCGGAGTCAAAGATAATTTATCATATGTCTCATGTATAGCCTTCGGCTGTATCCCCAGTGCAGTATGCATTAGCCCATAACCCATAACGTGAAATAGGTACCTACATCTGTACCGCATCTCATTGTTTCTTTCAAAACCATTCAATAATTAACCAATCGGGAATACCAAATTTTCTCAACCTTCTACGTCGTCTTCCTCAGTATCCTGGCATATATCGTCAGTGCCCACAACGGGTACTCAAAGTACTCGTCGCTTCATTCTTTCAGGACCCTTCGTTTGTACTTTTTTCTCCCTTCTCTGGTCCTTTTCTTCCCATTTTTTTCCTTTTCTTATATTTGCTTACTTTTATTTTTATTTTTTATTCTCTTTCCATCAAGTTTTCCTTGGTTAGTATGGATGTGAGGCAGATTGATTTTTCTTTAAACTCTGTGTTATGTGTGTTCCTTGATATCTGTGGCCATTTCCTTTGGGGTTACCTGACTCTCATTACCCTCAATTATGCTATGGCAAAAAAATAAATAAAAAAAATATATAATATACTGACACAATCTAAACTGCACATGTTTCTTTCAATAGTGTAGCTAAATACGTGAAAAGTTCTTTTTTGTATACTGTAAGAAATTAGGCACTTACATCTTATTTTACCGTAAGGAAAAATTACATCAGGACAACGCAAAACCAAAAATCTGCTGTCTCTTTAAAGCGCGAGCATTTATTTTCACGAACCATATAACACACTACCAGGAGGAACACGACGAATGCATGAAAATGCATAACACGATGCTTACGTGGATATGTGGGTGATTCCCATTGCCCGCTGACTCCCATTGCCCTGTTTTCCCTCTAACAAAAATATCGGACTTGGTCCAGGGGTCCTGACGCTAACAGTGTTTTATTGAACAATTTTTCGTGGCTTTACCCTTATACCTTATGCGAACGAAGTAGGTAATATACTCGTAAAACTTCAATTTTGAGTTATTCCTTTTAAAGAATAAATGTGTTAATTTTTCTCAAATTTTAAGATTATCTTCGTTGCAAATATATGTGGTGTAGACATGCAAAAATATTATTTTTATTATATGAAAATCATACGGTCAGATAACTTTATTTTTAAAAATTATTTGACAAAGACTTGTTATGACAAAATATGCTTTAAGTATGTGTGAATATCACATATTAATAAAATCGCTAAAGTACACAAAACTATGTACAATATGACCACGTATGAACGTTTTTGTTACCTATCAAAGCAAAAAATATAGCATAGTGTTTCGAAGAAAAAATTAAAGAGGTATTTTTGACGAGTCGGTATTTTATTGTTCTATATTAAATGCTTAAAAAGAAAAAGTGTTTTAATCTATAATAGGAGTTAAATTTAACTTTTTATGTGTTTCTGTCAAAATAGATAAATGGATACAACCCATTATTGTCCCCTGCTGGGCACGGGTCTTCCCTCAGAATGAGAGTTTTAGGCCATAGTCCACCGCGATGGCCAAGTGCAGATTAGTGGACTTCGACACCTCCAAGAACTTTTTTTTAAAAGAACTCGGGTGTGTAGATTTCCTCACAATTTTTTTCTTCACCGAAAAGCAGTGATAATTAATTTCTAATACGCACATACATCAGTGGTGCGTGCCTGGGTTTGAACCTCGGATTTCTCTATTGAGAGGGCAAGTTTCAACCATTAGGCTATCACTGCTCTAAATAGTTATAAAATTATCAAATTATAAAAGTATTTATAAAGTGTCGTCAACTCATTATTGTCCCATTGCTAGACAGGGGTATTTTCTTAAAATGAGAGAGTTTAAGGCAGTTACCGGATTTTTTTTAGTAGGTAGGAAAAAGGCGGGATTTCATAGTCAAAAGCGGGACAACAGTCCTCACAGTTTATGAGGTGTCGCGCCTCATAGGCAATCAATACATATTATAAAACAAAGTCGTTTCTCGCTGTCTGTCCCTATGTATGCTTAGATCTTTAAAACGCTACGGATTTTAATCCTTTTTTTTAATAGATAGAGTGAATCAAGAGGAAGGTTTTAAATATAATACATGTATAATAAAGTAAATTTCTGATTTTTTATCTTTAGGCGGAAGGAAGCCTTTAGGTTCGCCAGGTCAACTAGTTAACGTCCCTGTAGCCTCGGGGTCAGAATAGGGCTACGGTATCCCCTGCCTGTCGTAAGAGGCGACTAAAAGGGGCTTCCGGGGTTGCAGACGGCTAGAGTGGGAGCTCGAACCGTTCGGTCAGGCGATTCCGGGAAGGACGGCGGTATGTGTGGTCGTATACCGTCGTAAAGACTAGACGGAGCGGTGGGCCCAGCCGCCCATCTGGGAGGAGCCCGATGGGGCAGCGCGCTCGGGGGATTCCGGTTGAAGTCGTTTCGAGATCTCGGAGTTCTCCTTTTCAGCGCCGAGGACGGCCACGGGGGGGGGGGGGTTTGGTGCGGTAAAAATCTCACATAACCCTGCGTCGCTCCCACGGCGTCGGGTACCTTTGGAAGGTTTCCCGCTCGAAAAAAAAAAGGTCAACTAGTTAAAAGATAATTAAAACACGAATTACTTCCATCAAAGTTCTGTATCAATTTATTTAAATATTAAATAGGACATACAGATATATAAAGGAACAGAAATATACGATTAAGGCTCTTGCACACTGTACTGATTTCATAATAAATCTGTACATGTGTATTTACCCGACACCCCCCAAAAAGTCGAGACCTATTTATGATTTATGTTGAAGAAAGTAATGAAAAATTATGGTTGTAAAAATATTTTCCACACTCATACATTATAGAGACCGAGAGTCCATTGAAATAGCATTAGGGGCCATCCATAAATTACTTATAATTTTTTGACCCCCCCCCCCCCCAAGACCCCCCCCTTTTGACAAGGGGTGGTTTTTATCCACCCCTTGCCACACTTTACCTCCCCCCCCTTAACGAGTGATATAAAACAATGATTATCCTTAAGAATCATTCGCAGATTAATATGTAAAGCTTAAACATATGTTATGTTTATAAATTTAAAAAAATATTATATCCTATTTCATTCTTTCTTTCTTTACAATTTTTATTTAGTACAGTGTGCAGTTGCCTTTACAATTTTTCACATCAAAAAGTTTTTACATACTTATTACATTTAATTATGTATTACACGTAAATAATAATTACATTGTAAAGTTTAAAACATATGCATTATCATTATATTTATATATAAAAATAAACTGTAAGTTTGTATCCGAAAATCTTTCAAAATAGTCGATTGGTGATCTTGGTTTTTTGCTAGTGACATTGTAATATATTCAAATGTATTTTTATTTATATTTTATCCCGAAATTCCTGTAGAAAAGGGCAGCATCAGTAAGCTACTTCGAAGTGGCAGCGATAAGCTTGTAAAAATATAAATAATACTTCGGGTTGATAAAATATTCTATACTTACAGCCCCAAGGTTTTGTTTTTATATGTGGGTGCCATAAACAGTACTCACTCAGTTCTAGGGTTTTTTTTATGGAGGACATGAAAAGCCCCTAGAATCCCCACAATGAATTGGAATTCCTGTATTTATGTATCAGGTCGTAGGTTTAAGGCATGATCCTTGCGGGAAATTTCCCCTTACAGATACCTATATGTTGAAGTTATAAAAACCCCTAAAAGTACCCCTAAAAATAAAACTCCCGTAAAATTTTTTATCCCCTAAATTTAGGAGAAACCCCTAACTTGACAACCCTGGAGTAAAAGTTAGTGCTGTAACCACAACGCGGTTAACCTTTACTTTTTCTTTTAAGTTCATCAATTAAAATGAAAACAAAAAGTAATCTTCATTTTTTTACTTTGCCCTCCTGTTTACGTTTTTGAGTTGTGACATTATGGTAGCAATAATGTTGAATAAATATATAAATAAATAACATATTAAATCCAGCGAGATGCGCTGACGCTCAAGGATTAAGATGGTCGCCTTATCAATCAACATCGCAACATAATTATTGCTTTACAGTAAAATAAACATTACATTTATAAAATGGGCTTTAATTTATTTTTTAATAAACACATGTTTTAAACATTTACAATTGTTAATCGTAACATCACTCGATTATATTACAAAGCTTAATATAAGTCGACCAATTGTATTTTTCTGTATAACATCCACACCCAAGATCAACAACACTCATGCTAAGCGCGATGTACCTATACTGTTAAAAACCAGAGGAGGCCTGTTATCAGAAGTAAGAGAAAGGTGGATGTAATAGTAAATTTATTGAAAATGACTATCAAAAAAAGTCTATAATTCTTTTCAGAATTTCTTTATGCCTGTTTGTGTGCGTTTTGAAAATGACTGACTTTTTTAGAATTTTTGTCCGTCTATTTGTCTGTGTGTTTGAAATTGCATCCAGTCATGAACCACACAATTCAAAACACATAAATTTGGTTTAAAAATACATTTTCATCTCTATTATATAATTTAGAACAAAAAACTTGGTGCTCTAAGTACAGTAGTAATCGGCTAACTTGTATTATATAACTTCATAAATTAAAACGATAAAAACAACGCATTGTTTCCTTATGACCTGACTCGCCTGTAAAATTAGCGTTTTTGTGTCGTGTTAATAGTTATGCAGAGCTGCAGTACATATGTACCTAATTGGGATATATGTATACAACTTTTTTCTTAGAGAAGTCAGTTCATAATCTTTCTAAATGAGCTTGACTATTGGATGGTCAAAAATATTCTACAAAGTGGACTAGACACTCGCTTGCAATTTAGTAAAAGAACAAAAAACAAACGGCCAAGTGCAAGTTGCACTCGCGCACGAATGATTCCGTACCTTCTATCAAAACGCCAAAAAATCACATTTGTTGTATGTAGACTTGGGCGTTATAACATACAACAGATAATGTATTTCATTATAAATTTCTTACAACAACAATCATTGTTTATTTTCAACAATGACTGTTGTAATATCTGTTATTTATATTCGTATGCGTCGGTTCGGCAAGCATCGGTATAGCCGACACTAGCCGACAGTTACTATGTAATTTATGTGAGCCGGCTTAATTTATTTTATCCTTTTTATTTGTCATAACGGGCAGCAGCAATAAATAACCTGTGAAACGTTTTTACATTTTGTCTACGGATCACTAAAAATTACCTCTTTTAAAGTATGACAATAATCACGAATTTGTCGACTTATCTTAAGCCGGGTACAAACATATAACATATAATCTTATATTATCTAATACCTATGATATATCTATGACACATATACGTTATAATAAAATGGTTTTCATTAATTTAACATAATTACTATCTAAATTTGGTGTTCTTTTTTGGTATCTTAATCCTATGTAAATTACGGTAAATATATAATTAAAAATACAATATACATTTTATTTACTACTAAATTTTGATTAACCTTTACAGAAATACGTAAATAATCATATAAACTTTGTAAAAATCATGTAACAACAGATTTCTTACATCGATATATTTTTAATTATAAATTATTTGATTAACAATATTTTATTTACATCAATTTCACAATTAATCTAATAGGCATCTAGATGAAATATTTTGAAAATAGATTCAATAATTCGCTTTTCGCATACCATGATGAACGAAGTTTCGCTACTTGATAATAGATGGCAGCACACGCATTTTGAATGACGCTATCAGAATTTTCTATGGATTCGTAACTTTAATATGCAACGGGTACTCACGATGCTCGATTTCAGTTTCCTTATTGCCAATATTTCGATCCAGTTGCATGGATGTCATGGCGAAGATTCGGTTTCGTATGACCACATTACATGCATTACAAGAAAAATAAAAAGAAAAACGCTTTAGTCGTAAAGAAAATAGATTAATGTAAAAATAGTGCATGTCAACGGTTCTTCTTGCCACGAAGTTTTCGAGACTATAATCCAGACAGGTGGGTTTGAATACTGGTTATGTAGAAAATGCTTTCTACACTCATAGCCCTACCGTAGGATTTTCTCCTGTGTCGTGGGTGCCATGGACACACACAACAAAAACACCCACCAAGAACAAGAATCTAAACTCATCATTCAACGAACACGGGACCCACTGCGTGTCAGTTCGGTTTGGTAACCGCAGCCCCACGCGGGTCGCCAATAAGATTAGGTAGTCAACGCTTATGGATTATGGAGAAATTAAGAACCAAGATTTCCAAGTACCAGAGATGTTATAAATGTATCTGAAACTAACGGGTAATCCGAAATAATTACATATCGCTAACCGTATTTGTAACGGGTATATTATTATTGTGATTTTCGTATCCGTATCCGTTATAAATAAATGTATCCGAAACTATCCGAAACTAACGGGTAATCCGAAATAATTACATATCGATAACCGTATTTGTAACGGGTATAATATTATCATTGTGATATTCGTATCCGTATTCAGATACAAAACATATTTCATATACACAACACTGCCGAGTACCCGTTACATTTAATTAGTAACGAATACAACTAGTTAAGCGATAACGCTTTTCGTAAATACTCGTTACATATTAAAATATATCAATTCCGCGATAATTTTACTCTAACATACATTTCGCATAATATATACAATCTTAGGTATATGATCTCAATAGGTACCCTTAGTACGAATTTTAAGTTTCCTTTAAACAAACATCGTTTATGTTTCCGTCCATCATTGTAAGGTTACATTGCAAGGAAAAAACTGTAAGCATGCATATATGGAAAACATAAACAATTATTGTTTTAAAGAAACTTATAAACTTATTCTAAGGGTGATTCATGCACACATATCTATGCATAATTTCAAATCGTGACCTTTCTCATTCTATAAATATATTAAGTACGACTAACTTAAAAAAAAATACAGTTTTATAAAAATGTCTTGAACCATGAATTAAAAAAATATAGTTAACTACTACCCTAGTACAAATTTCATATGAAAAGACAACTATATTATTTGACAGAGCATAGTTATACAATAAATTACGAAATTATATATATGAGTGTGCATAAAAATGCACTTTTGATTGACTGTGTATCTTGGGTTTTTTCTATATCGATGCATTAATAGGATTAATTCCAAGAGCCCCGCTCGCGCTTGACGCTCGACACTGACATTGTTTCGTTCGCCATTGGAACGTCTTCGGTAAATATTATTTTAACATCCAGTGTCACTGTTTATTTTAATACCTTTTAGTTTCGGCTTTGAATATGACAATGTTCAGACACATAAGTACAAGTAATTATTAAATATGTTCAATAAATAAACAGATTGAGGTCAACCTGTATGAGTGTTGTTTAATTTTGAAATTGAAGGTGGAACCAGTGTAGTTCGACCGGGGAAGTACCACCGCCACACCTATTTGTAGTCTAAGCATTTCTTGCGTTTCGATGGAAGGGTGTGGTTGCCGGCACACTTTTATGTGAGGCGACCATCATAGTTCTCGGGAGTAGCAACGAATCTGTGGTTGACTCTAGATAGAACCCATGTTCTGTATGAAGTTTATTTATTTAAGTTGATTACAGATGTTCATGGGCGGCAGTGTCAACTTACTATCAGGTAGACTGCATGTTCGTTTGCTACTTTACTCAGATAAGAAAAAACATTCAAGGACAGATGACAATGCAATAATATGAAAAAAAAAATCATAAAAGCGTGTATTTTTAGTTTTCACTGAAATGTATAATTATAAATTAGAAAGTTTGTGAGGATTTATGCAAGTTTGTTGCTCTTACATACAAAAAGTAACTCATATATCGCTGAATATTACAGACAGACTTTTTATCTGATTGCAGTAACAAACGCATGCATGAGCATGCAGTCCATCTGATGGTAAGTGATCAATGCCGCCCATATAAAAAAAAATGGATATAAATAAGAAAAAAACAAACCCGCTGAGTTTCTTGCCGGATCTTCTCAGTTGAGGTCGTGTTCCGATCCGGTGGTTGTGTAAGAAAAAAAATGTAACTGACAATTTGTAAGTGCCCCCGTAGGCCTATACAAAATAAAGACATTTCATTTCCATGGAATTTTAGCAACTTCATATAGGACTGCTCCGCTCACTGCTGTGGTCACTGTTATGGACATTTGAAAGCAACTGCACATTTATAAAGGAGTTTATAGGAGTAGTAGGAGGAGTTAATAGCTTAACACATGGGATACTAATTACTATGATAAAAGCGGGCGGACCAATGAAAATAAGTGGGAATATTGCTGCTTTAGAAAATTCAAAATGCATCAATTTTAAGTATTTGTTTTAAACGAAAAGACCCAGTACGAAAAGCTAGGAATGACAACACCGTGGCTTTTAATTTTTAATGAAAACATAGTTTTAATGAAAACTTGGTGTAAGTAGGTAAATCGTAGCCTGTCTTTAAATTTTTATCTTGACTTAATTCCTTAAAAAGATACAAACAAGACGCATTGTTTAACTTTGTCGAGGCTCTCCGGTCAATAAGCGTTTTTGTTATGTTATCATTTAATTTCATGCAACGATTTGATGAATTAAATGCGATTTTTTTATTAAGTGAGAACAACAAAATGAGATGCATTTTGTGAAGTTTCATAAAGAGAAAATATTAAAGGAACATATCATTTATATTTGTCGCTTTTGAGAAAGAAATATTACATTTTGAATTCTCTAGTGGATAGGCAAATTATTCGATTATTTACTCGGTCTCTTTATTATTTCCTGTATATCTTAAATCAAACACAGATTTAAAAAATTATAACCGCGAATGAAAGGCCGCCTTCATTGTGTTTCGGAAGCCTGAAGGTTGGCTGGTAGAGAATGTTTATATTTAAGGTACATAAAGATAGAATAAAATAAATAAAAGGCTACTAGTGGCCATCCATCCAACCCTCCGCGTTAGACATCACTTAACTTTGAGGGCAGTCCCCGGGAAGAAACTTTAAGGGTATTAAAACATGTGATACACACTTTATTCTTTAAAGACCGTTTTATGTCTTTATATATATACCGAATGTTGAAATATGCGTCTAAGTTATCGATACAAAGTAAATAATATATATAATAACAAAACGATTAACCAGAACTAAAGAAAATAAGTCGTTTTTCAGCTTTGTATAAAAAAAACATGCTTTCTACACTCATAACCCCACACTAGGATTTTCTACTGTGTCGTGGGTATCATGGACACAAGACCCAGACCCAGAATGTACCGAAGCCTCATTCAGATACCTATCTCGCCGGGAATCGAACCGGAGACCCATTGTGCATCAGACCGGTATGGTAACCGCTCCGCCACGCGAGTCGTCGGGAAAACCGTATCAGAAATCTAAAAACGCTTTGAGATTTAAAAATCTGAATCTTTTTCTGTGTCTTAAAAATGTGTTTCTTTCATCGATTCGAAGTCGCGCTACAAATTTACGAATTTTTAAAAAGAATGACCGGAAGAAAGGAAGTAGCAATTATTGACTATCCTTCGACAAAACCAATAAATTATGTACTTATACAGATGCTATTAACTGAGTAAATATACTCAAGCAGTAAATAGTAATTTGCAAATATTGTCGCGTCTCCCTTTTGAAATATTGTGTAAGCGTAACTAAGGCTGGTTCACACGGAGCGTTTATTTTTAGCTTTTTAGAATAACCCTGTTTAATTCATTCATGATGACCCGCGTGGCAGTGCGGTTACCATACTGGTCTGACGCGCAATAGTTTCCGGGTTTGATTTCCAACCAGACAGGTATCTGAATAATGAGTTTAGATTCATGTTCTGGGTCTGGGTGTTTGTGTATTCGTATTGTGTGTGTCCATGGTACCCACGACACAGAAGAGGATCCTAGTGTAGGGCTATGAGTATAGAAAGCGTAGAAAGCGTATTTCTTTTTTGACACATAATCGTGATTAGGGGTTAAGATTGATGGCGAAAAAGCAAAAAGATCGAGAGTCATGAGAAAGATGGAGAATTCCTGAAATTTTAACATGTGACGGATTATCTAAGTACTATTTCTTAGAATGGGGGAGGGAGTGGTGCCTACCCCCACTTCTCAGATCGACCGGTTATTTTAGATTTATAGGTTCCATTATCCTTTTCAAATATTTTTGAAAGTGAAAACTTCTTTAGGCACGTTGAGTACTTTTTTGGTGGACATAATGGAAGTCGCGTCGTCACCAAACATTTTCCATGAGTTATATATATACTATGTAGGTATATATGTAATTATGTACATAGATACACATACCTCCTTGCGTTATTTGTAATCTTTATTTCCATGGGAATTCTCATGACTGCCTTTTTTGTACATTTTATATTGTAAAAATCGATGTATCGATTGTCCTGTGGCAGTAAGATATTTTCAAACATTAAAAACTAGCCTATATTTTAATCTAGAGTGTCAGCTAACTCCCTACCAAATTTTATGAAAATCGCTGCACCCGTTGAGACGTGAATCAGTAACAAACATACGCACAAACTTTCGCCTTTATAATATTAGTAGTATGAAGTATGATGCGTACCAGTAAGTTTGTCTCGGAAAAGGTAGTAAGAATATGAAGCGAAGATAAACGCTAGCGGTTTTCCTGCGGCGGCAAAACCGCCACACCTGTTTATGCCTAAACATGTATGCAATACAACCTTTCAAACTATAAGATACGTAATATTGTTTGAAAGGTTGTGGAAAGATTTAAATATGAAACATTGTAACTTAGTCCTTCAGTGCAAAGTTAGCTCAGGTAATTTTCCAGCTCCATTCATTTAAATGACAATGTCCACAAATTCGCACTTGGCCAGCGCGGTGGACTATGGCCTAAAACTCTCTCATTCTGAGAGAAGACCCGTGCCCAGCAGTGGGACAACAATGGGTTGACGAGACGATGACGATACTAGAGGCCGCCCGCGACGCGTCCGCGAGGAAATCCTACCATAACGGTGTAAATCCCGATCCCTCAGGAACTCCGGGATAAAAAGTAGCCTATGTTTTACTCTGGGTCTTCAGCTCCATACATATCAAATTTCATCGTAATCAGTTCAGTAATATTTGCGAGAAAGAGCAACAAACATCCATACATACTCACAAACTTTGGCATTTATAATATTAGTACGAAAATTAGTAGGAAGTAGTATTAGTAGGAAGGTAGCCGAAGCCGAAGATTCCCTCGGACATTGATTGTAATGCACGATATTATAGGAATTAACTTCGATCAAAGAAAAAGAAGAGATTTTTATTAGGTTTTTTTTTATAACTTTAACCTAACGATAAGGCAGACGGGCTACCTGATGGAAAGTAGTCACCGTCGCCTGTGGACATTCGCAACACCAGAAGAGTTGCCAATGCATCGCCGGCTTTGAAGGAGAGCTCTTTTCGCACCTTTCTTGAAGAACCCCATGTCATAGCGCTCCGGGAATACCTCAGGAGGAAACTCATTCCACAACTTGCACGTCCGTGGCATAAACAATAAAATATGAGTATCAAATGAAATGTAAAAAATAGAACTAGTCACCCGCGACAACGGTCGAAATTCGACCGTAATTCAACTCAAAAACTAAACCTGACATTGTTCAAAGTATTTCCTAAATTAATATTTTATTAATTTTCAAGTTACTTTAATACACCCGAAAGGTAGAAAGAGGTTTAAGTGACAAAGCTGCATTTAAAATAAATAACGGGTATTTTGACAAAGACATCTGAAATTTTTGACGTTCTGTGTTTTCCTATGTTGAATAATTATTTAATTTCGTTTATTATTTATGTGTTTATGACAAATGCACGTTAGTGTGTGTAATGTGTTTTAATTGATTTTATGTATGTTACTAGCTGTCCCGACAAACGTTGTTTTGCCACATAAAAAATAAAAAAATGTTAAGGGTGGACAACCCTGGGGTATGAAAAATAGATGTTGGCCGATTCTCAGACCTACTGAATAAGCATATAAAATTAGGTAAAAATCGGTCAAGCCGTTTCGGAGGAGTTTGGCAACAAAAACTGTGACACGAGAATTTTATATATTAGATTTGAATTTATATTTGAATAGAATTAGATTTGAATAGAATTTGAAAAAAATATAAACATTCTGCACTCCTCTACGTCCACTATAACCTTGCAAGTTTTCATGCTAATCCGCATATTACTAATAATGCACCACAAGCTTTTGCTTCACGTAATATAAATACAAAGATATATTACAATACAAAAAAAACTAAATAAAAAGAAAAACATAAACAATCAACTGAAGCTGAAGATTATCAATCATTTTGAACAGGTTTTTTGTTATCATAATTAATCATTGTTACATGTTTTATCCAGAATGTTTTATATAGGATTTACTTACGCAAATAATGACGTGAGTTTGAAATTAACATTAAAAATCAAAACTTGACATCGGCAAAATGATCACAAGACCGAGAAGCCATCGCACAAAACAAAAAAAAAAACATTAAAAATATTTTTCTTAAATTTGCCACGTCATCATATATTCCATACTAATATAACAAATGTGAAAGTGTGTTTGTTCCTCTTTCACGTCGCCACACAGCTATTATATGATATGGTTTATATGCTGGGAGATAGGAGGGCGGAGAGTGACGTAGGCTACTTTTACCGCACTCTCATTCCCATGAAAATATCGATGTTTTGTTAGTTGATACATATCCAGACGTTGTTAATAGATGGCGTTAGTAAAATTCATTTGCAAGTTCTAAATCGCGCTATCAAATGCAGAATGTTAATTCCCTGCGACCGTGCGGGCGAAGCCGCGGGTACGAGCTAGCAACTACATAATAAAGAGCCGCTTGACCGTCGGTTACTTGAAATTCGACCTCAATTTAACCCTAATAAAAGTAACCTTGATAATCATAAATAAATCAAGAAACTCACTTTCAAATAAATTGTAGGTACTTGGTTATTCTTTGGTAATTGTCGTCAACTCATTATTGTCTTAACGACATAGCTCTCAAAATTAGCAAGCTGGCTGGCAATGGGCCGGCCACATCTCTCGTAGGACCGATAAGCGATCCTCGAGTGGCAACCACTTTTAAGCAAAAGGAGCACAGGTCGCCTCCTGTGGACCGAGGACCTGAAGAAGACAGCTGGAAACCGATGGATTCAGAAGGCACAGGACCGTTTGGGTGGCTTCATTTAGGGGAAGCCTAGGTCCAGCAGTGGACCTCAAAGGGCTGATGGATGGATGGATGATAATTGTCCTACTGTTGGGCACGGGTCTTCTCTCAGAATGAGAGTTTTAGGTCATAGTCCACCGCGCTGACCAAGTACGAATGTGTAGTAGACACATACCTTTGAGATTTTTTTACTGAACTCTTAGGTGTACAGGTTTGCTCACAATGTTTTCCTTTACAGTAAAGCAGGGACAATTAAATTAAACGCTCACATAATTTAAAAAAGTGGTGCGTAAGCAAGTAACCGTTTTGAAAATATATAATTCGAACACCGTTATTTTCCACAAGACAATCGCTTTCTACTCTCATAGCCCCACATTAGGATTTTCACCTGTGTCGACGGTGTCATGCACACACAAAGACCAATACACAAACACAAAGACCCAGAACAAGAGTCTAAACTCAGCGTTCAGATACATGTATGGCCGGGAATCAAACCTGGAACCCATCGCGTGTCATACCGGTAAGGTCACTACCATACCGGTAACCAATCCACCACGTCGGACGTCAAAGTTTTGTAAGTTTTTATCTGTCTGTGCTCATTACTCATATCATGAGAATTAAAATGAACGGTTGTTTTAAAAAATCACAACTGTTCCATCTGATTAAGTTAATGCTGCGCACACCTTTATTTTAGTACATAGTATTTAGTTTCATAGTCATAATGTTGTCCTGTAAATGTCACCTAGAAATATGTGTGGCGGTAGTACCTCTCCGGTCGAACTACACAGGTTCTCCATCCATCCATCAGCCCTTTGATGTCCATTGCTGGACATAGGCCTCCCCTAAATGGCGCCACTCCAACCGGTCCTGTGCCCTCTGAATCCAACGGTTTCCCACTGTCTTCTTCAGGTCATCGGTCCACCTGGTGAGGGGGCTACCTGTACTCCTTTTGCCTAAACGTGGTCGCCACTCGACGACCTTCCTTCCCCATCGGTTATCGGTCCTTCGAGCGATGTGGCCGGCTCATCGCCACTTCAGCTTGCTAATTTTGAGAGCTATGTCGGTAACCTTCGTTCGTCTACGGATTTCATCGTTGCGAATCATGTTTTGTAGCGAAATCCCAAACATCCATAGCACGCTGAGCGAATCTTGAGCCTTCGAATGAGGCCTTTAGTGAAGGACCACGTTTCACATTGCTCGAACAAATTTGACTTCAGGCATTGAGGAATTGTGGACGAGAAGATACTACGAAATTTCCCGAACGCAGCCCAGCCGAGTTGGATTCTTCGAGTGACCTCCCTCTCAAAGTTGGACTTACCCAGCTGTTGGACAGGGTTCGTGCTTTGGTCGTGTACTCGGACTGACATGGTGGCGGCTGTGTATATACAGTTCAACACCTCGATGTACCTATAGTCGATCTGGCATCACTAAAGGGACTCCAGCACCGCCCAGTGCTCGATAGAATCGAAGCTTTCTCATAGTCCACATAAGCAACACATAAAACACAGGTTCTACCACCTGGTAAATTACCAACTAGTCGGGTCCCTCCCTACACTCCTTTGGCCCAGACGTGTACTCCATTCGAGGACTCTTCTACCCCGCTGGTTATGCGAACGCAGTGGCCTATCGATTGCCACTTCAGTCTACTAACCCCTATGGGTACGGTTCGTGCATTAAGTTTATAATTAACGATTTGTATAAAAATTGATTTAATTGATTATGAGCATGAGCATGAAACGAACAATAACTAAACATTTGTACCAGACCGTACAGTGTCTGATAAATGTAACAGTAAGGGAATTATATTTCGAAAATAACGGATGATATTAAGGCCGATAACCTCTATTAAACCGCATGATGCCATACAATTAGCACTATATATCTAATACATTGTCATACAGTTATCTAACTGTTACAGCCATATTTTGAAAAATTCCTAAAAATGTTTGTATACATAGTAAAACTGGGACAATTACCACTGATGCAGATTAAACCGGTACTTCTGGAAAAGTGGTACAAAAAATGTTCGTACATCGTCATTCTAGAATCAAGTATTTTAGCGCTCTACGAAGGTTGTGCTGGATTAAGCCAACGCGGGGCCTGTAGCAAATTCTGACAGGAGGCCCATAGTTTGCCTTAAGTAAGGGTATTCAATAAAACAAAACTGTTACTAGTAATCTTGTCTGGATTTAATCTGGGAAAATTTAGTTATGACACTTTCTATATATTCTTTCAGTTAAGGATTTTTAGGATAGCAAAGATAGTAAAATATAAATAGCAGGTAGGTGTTGGGCCGCGGGGCCCCTCTAGTCGCGGGGCCCGTAGCATTTGCTACTCTTGCTATGTGGCTAATCCGGCACTGCGAAGGTTAGCTTAAAATAAAACAGATTTTCTAAGAAAAAACTGTATCTGATATCCAAAAAACGAGCTTGCCTGTTTCTGTCTGGGAAATAACAAATGTTAATGTCGCCGTTATCTACTTTTTTTGGAAGATTATTTCATATATATAAAATAGCAAAATTGAGCAAAATTTTCTTAAACAATCAAAGCCTCTAAAGAATATTTCCTGTCACGCGTATGTTGACTCGCCGGCGTTGTAACTTCGCGATCTGTCTTCGTATTACATGCGTGACAGAGACAGTATCTATGAAACGATAGGCAAGTAACATGCTTGCTGACATGCGTGTCAGAAAGGTTTAACGTTTATAAAATTGGTATTTTCTTATTTCGTCTTCTTATATCGTATTAAGCATGCATTGTGAAGATTTTAAGATAAAATAATTACACTAATTTGAACTCAGCTGAATCATTTTGATAGGACTTTCAAGTAGTAAAGTATCTTGAAAGATAACAATATTTTGCACTGAATACGTTGACGAAGAAAAACATCGTGAAGAGTTTCAGTTTCCTCACGCGTGTAGTTTTTACTAGTTTTCAAATGAGCGTAAATTAAAGGTTGTTGACAATTTTACAGTCAATAAAACGACAATCTTTCAACGACAAGTAGCGGAGCAGTTACTTTACCGGTCTGACACGCAGTGGGTTCCGGGTTAGATCCCTGGCCAGTCAGGCATCCGAATGAAAAATTTAGGTTCTTGTTCTGAATTGCGGTGTTTGTGTATTCGTCTTTGTGTATATTCATGGTACCCACAACACAGGAGAAAATCTTTGAGTGGGGCTATGAGTACAAAGCGTTTAATAATAAAAAAATGAAATGTTATGACAACTCGCAAGGCGGAGCGGTTACCATACCGGTCTGACCCGCAATGGATCCCGGGTTAGATTCCCGGCTAGACAGGTATCTGAATGATGAGTTTTGGTTCATGTTCTGGTTCTGGGTGTTTGTGTATTCGTCTTGTGTGTTTCCATGACCCACGACACAGAAGAAAATCTTAGTGTGAGGCAATTAGTGTAGACAGCGTGTTTTTTGCCCCTGCTAAAACTTATGTGCCACTAATGAAAACAGTTCTGTTTTATGCAAAATTGAATTTCATACAATAATTGTCGACAAAACAGAGAACAATTGATAAATCCGCGCTTTATTGAAACTAGTAGGCAATATCTAATGAATTTAAAAGTGACGATTATGTGCTAGAAAAGGACAAACATAAACGTTACGTCCATTTAATAACCGCACGTATTAAGAACTTCCTTAAAAGCTAATATTTTATTTACCGAAAAAAATCAGACATAAAAAAAATTGTAAAAAGACGTCGTTATTGCCTCAAATCAATTGTTATTGAAAAAATAAAACGGCATAAGATCCCCAGTAAAAACAATAAATAGATTTTCTATAATGAGGATAAATAGGTGTTACTCCCTTCCTTCCTCCCCGCCCTTTTTACGAAGAAAAAATATTGACCAATGTTTTCAAAAGACTACCTGATTTTGACTAACTTCGCTTAACACAACAAATGCCTTTGAACCTTAAAAAAAACACTAAAGATCATAAAAATTACAAAATAGAAATCTATTATATTAGTAAACGTACCTACCTCCCTTTTTAAAAGAAAAAAAACAGTTTTTTTAACTAAATTAATCTAAAAATACCACTGCCTGTAAAGTTAAAATAAAATAAAACGCAAAAAAAAACAAAGAAATCTATTGCGGGTAAAAAAGGAAAATTAAAACAAAAATAAAAATAATTTGTACTATAAATTATATTTCATTGCATATATTATATTCAAAATAAAAATAAAAAAAAACATGTCCATATATTTAAACACACAATAACCTATGTACATCTATAATTTAGTCTACTATATAAATGCTCACTAACTTATGTAACTACAAATTGATTTTAATAATAAATAATATTTTTATAATAATTATCTACATATAAATAAATTATTAGACTTGAGTCATACTATGTTCACTATTTTACACACGTGTCGGGTAAAAATAAATATTTTATTAGATGACAACACCAGCCAAACCTGGATATCTACTCGTACGGAACAAAATCGCGGATTCAAGATTTTTTAAGACAATATGATTTTTTTAAGTAAACGCTATTAAAACCGATAAAATATAAACAGTTAATAAATGTACATTGCATTTTTATGTAACCTTTAGTTATTTGTAGAACTTTTACAATTTTCAGGGCCACGTGTCCTAATCATTTGAAACCTTATTTCATAAACTCACACCAAAGCTTAGAGTCTGAAAGCACTTTTAACATACTCAATGACACCGCTGTCAAATAAAATTAATCGGATGTACTTAGAAAAAAGCAAAGCCCCTAAGTTTCTTGCCGGATCATCTCAGTCTAGGTCGTCTTCCGATCCGGTAGAGTAAGAAATGTGTTCTAAGAAATATTTTTAAGTGTTCCTGTAGGCTTGTACAAAATAACGACATTTCATTTCAAATGTCATAGCTAATACCGTTAATTACGCGCTACCCGTTCGGAAAGAACATCTGAAAATAAATACGATTTAAGAAATACCAGAATTCGGAATTCATACAAAGTAGATCTAGACATTACAGTCCCATCTGATTATATGTTGCTAACTCTAAGTACTAATTTGGAACGCCTCAGACAAGTATTACTGCCATATTAGACTCTCAAAACCCAAACACCTTGACTACTGCTGTTGCATAGATATAGTGGCTAAGCTCACGATTAGTTCTACCAAGATCAATTAACAAATTTAAAACTATTTGTGCAAACCAAACTATGACATAATATATTACATAAAATAATTCTCAATTTAATGCCCTCCCGTTAAAGTCCGTTGCAACGCTGGTAACACCGATTTGAAATAAATGTTGTCATGCGCGTTTGAAATTACCCTAAAAATATATTTATACACCACACATACTTTTATAAAGTTGAAAATATTTCTCTACATCATATAATATAGTTTCTTTTAAAGAAAACAATAAATTGGCTTAAAATTTGTCGGTAAATAATGGTTGAAAAACAATAAAAAAACATAATTCTCCATTATATAACATTTTGACAGTTCACATTAGTGTTACCAGTATAAGTGTCAGTAACAGATTTCTACCATAAATATTATTAATTCTAAGAACATTTACACAGATGCGATTTGACCACGATTCGTCGACGTGTACGCGACCTTAGATACGCGTGAACTCCACAAGCCTGTTTTTTTATATAAGGAAGTAGCAATAGAGTAATCTGATGGTATGTCACTGCCGCCTGGACATCTCAAATTAACCCCAGACATGATCAGTCGTTGCCAGTTTTTTTTAGTATGTCGGGATTTAGTAACTTTTTGAGTGAAAAAGCGGGATTCCATAGTCAAAAGCGGGACAGTAGCCCTCGCGGTACAAAGGGCCTCGCGCCTCACAGACACACACAGGAAAAATTCTCCTTGGTATCAGATCAGAGGATTGGCGACCTTTTTGTTTTTTATGGTCGTGTTTTGTGGTCAACAAACTGCAGTTCCACTTATATTTCTAATTGGCGTCCGCTTTATTTGAAAAACTCCAAATGTTTCCCAAAAAAAAACGGGACTGACCCAGTGAACCTGTCCCGCGCGGGACATTTGATTTTGATTAAAAAATCGGGACGGTCCCGCCAAAACCGGGACGTCTGGCAACCCTGGTCGTAACTGAGGTTAGTCACAGACGTGTTGCTACCCTTGAGAACTAAGTTAGGATCCCTTGCAAAAATATACCCTTACCACAGTTTTTTTGAGATTTCGAATACACGTTGACAGCCTCTTCTGACGTCATCAAATCGCGTCAGTGTTGCCCTAACCAGAGGGACACGAAACATATTCCTAACGCTGCATACTTAGGCAAAATTCGCTACAATTTCCTTATATAACATCGAGCTCATATATTTGACTAACGCAACATCAAATGAATCACGCGCGAAACAGTTTCGTGTCACTCGTGCAACAGTAAAAATCTCTGAAAATTTATATTCCTGTCATGAGATTGATGACTTAAAAACTATATCAAAAATTAAACCCACTGTATTTATATATATAGAAAAATATTAGTCTTATGTCCGTCATGAACAACTTTAGATTACAACGTTAGATTTATATCCGAAGTCGAAACAATATTCACAATATTTCATAAAAAATACGTTTTTTCATAAAAAAATAAAATAGGAACGATTTAAAATAAAAATTAGGTAGTATTTTTAACTTAAAAATACTATGATACAATATTCCCAGTCAGCTTTAATAAGTCTGTCATATGCACGCGTGATAAGAATTTCGTACTGTTTAAATTTAAATGATACAAGTTGATATAACAAATTAATAAAAAGTATACAAATTTTATTAGTTTAAAAGTATTTCGGTTATTTTCACCATAACCAAAATGATGTAAGACCAAAATATTTTTTGCTTTAAAAAATGTAAAATCATATCTTTTCATGTATTGAGTAAAAAATACAAAATCAAATTTTATGTCACACATGCAGTATTGAAAATTCCGTTTATTCAACTCCTCCGTATTTGAAATTGCATCATTTCAATCTAAAAAGTACGATTTGTTTAAAAAAATATTAGAGTAGAAAACCATCAGGTGGATAGCATGTAAAGTCACGAGCAATAAGATGTGACTACGAACAGATTATCAAAAGTATGTGACCCAAGAAGGAGTTCAATAATATCTGACTACACGAACGCAGCAAAAATATCTGATATTGAAAGGCAGCATAATGCAGTAGCGTCAAAATTATGTAGATGAACGTCAAATCACATAATTTTGACGCTACTGCATTACGCTGCCTTCAAATGTCAGATATTTTTGCTGCGTTCGTGTAGTCAGATATTATTGAACTCCTTCTTGGGTCAGATACTTTTGATAATCTTCCATAGTCACATCTTATTGCTCGTAACTGTACTTTTGCTACATGAAAAATATGTGTTACTAGTTTCGGTGTATTATATATCGAAACAATGACTATGAACTCCTTGCAAGTCAGTTCGAACACTACTTGGATCAAAATTCGAAAAATTTCGCCAATAGTGCCTTATGTCCGCTATTTCGAGATGTTTCCATAAAAATAACCAAATGCTTACAAATGCTTGTCAAATATTTGTCATAAATAGTGAAACAATACGAAAAATGTCTATGACGGTATGTACACAAAACCAAATGAGGGTAGACAAACAAAATTCAAAAAGTTTATGCAAGTGAAGGTATATGTGAAATATAATTAATTTAGTCAATTTACATAAAAAGATACAACATCACGCATCTAATTTTTGAAGATAATTCAAAGTAAAATGTTATTTTTATGGAAAATCTCAAAACCTTTTCATTACAACCATTCGATTGCCGAAAACATCTTTGCTGCAGTTTATTCTTGTATCATATTTTGATTTCACGTTTGATAGAAGCCTAATTCTGCCCAAAGTACAGTTGTCACGGAGATTCCGAATCCAAGAAATTGGTACTTTATAATCGGACTCCTCTGACCCCGAAATTATCAAAGCGGAGGGTATAACAGGAGGTCGATTGCAGACGACTTGATACAGAACCACTGTTTTTAATTTTAATTAGACTTATATTTTGTTCTTGAAACTAACGATAAATAGGATGGTTTATATTTATACTTTTTATTAATAGTCCTGTCCTTAACAATCTTAACATTTGTCTGTTTTCCTTCAACGACGACTTTCATCAACGGCTTCCGATTTTTTTCTTTGATGGTTCCGATTAACAAATCAAATTTGCACACTTCTACTCTTATACTCTCACTCTTGTACTTCTTCTCTCTCTTGTCTGGTTTTTGTTCCTATAAAACCATCTCCATAACAACTTTTTACTTCGACCCAACAATAGTTCCAAGGATATTGACTTTACATTCAAATCCATGTAATTATCACCCGTCCGTGAATGCGTGTTTAATCTAAACATGAAATAAACCTGCAGCTAAAATTTATTTGACAATCGTTATCATGGATTCGTCTTATTATAATGTTATGTAATGAAATATAAATTGTATATTATTTATTGATATTCAAAATTTCCACCATTGAGGTAACTTTGCACCTTTATAATTGCAATGACGTGTTGTAAGAAATCTTTTATATACAAAAATACTTAGGTGTCAGAACTATTATACGCAACGTCAACTCTTGTGTTCTCCTACAAATCCGCTAGATGGAAGCACAGTGTATGTCAGATTAAGAATTGCGAGCAAGTTATGATTCAAATACAATTTTTTCGTGAGAATTTGTAAACATCGTTGCAATTTTAATGGTGCGATGTTAAATATGATTAAAAACCAGTCAATTCCTAAATATGCTAACTGGGAAGGCATGCTTGTTCGAACAGACATAAGACCTTGTGAATTAGTTCATATTGCTCGGAGTTCTGGACCATACCGCCTCGATTCAGCCGCATATTACAAACGATTCCAAGTACATCTACCTTTTGTTCATTCGTCAGCTGCTTGATTCCGTTTAGTATCGCAATGAGACACCCAGTCCGTCCGATGCCCGCTGAGCAGTGGACAATCGTTGGAGGTAGAGCGCTCTCTACAGCGACATCTAGCGGCGACGTGACACTCACTTTTACGGGACACGCGACACTTTGAGACTCTAGCGGGGGGAAAACGAACTTCGAATCGGGCTTGGGACTATCATTACACTTGCACTGTTCCTCAGTTTCCTCGCACATTTCACTAAAATCGTAACACTCGTGTTTTAAGACATCCAAACTAAGATTTAGGAGCGCATTTACGTCTTTAGGACACTTGTGGTCCGCCCAATTGTGAAACCAGTAGTGATACACTGTCAATGTACTCTCATCACTAAATTCACACACATCATGATAATTCACGTCGAGTTTACGTATCGTATAACCGGATTTCTTGATCATACCCGTGTTTCTGATCAGGAATCTGTTTTTCGTCGGATCGTCTTCGAAGTTCTCCGATCCTTCCGGATTCTGAATCGTTAATTCCTCGTTCATTTCCAATGGGAAGTACTTTTCGCATTTCTGCCGATTGTTCTCCACGAAGTTTGTCAACATGACTATCTTCTGTATGGCTTGAAGCTCTGATGGCTGTGGTCTTTGGGTGCGGAAGTCTATCGTGTTCTGTCGGACCATTAGCCAAAAGTCGTAGACGGTATTCTGCAACGGACCCTGAGTCGCGATGTAGCAGTTCTTTGTATACTCATGCCCCTGGAAAGTTAGAAAAATTGACAATATCAATGCAAGGGTTACGCAAATTTTAAATCACAATGAATTTTTATTTAATACTATTATTACTCTATGGATTCCTAGATGAGATTGTTTATTGCGATCGTTCTGTCTCAAATTTTAACACGCTTACAATGCAGTGATATGAAAGAGCAAAATCAAAAATTCTGATATTAGTACTAAACATTTAGGTACTAAGGTCAAAGAATCCACTGTGTCATAGTTTCAAGAATGTGATAAGAAAAAAATACATTATAATATACGCGTCTTTCGAATCTAGTCTTCAAGAGTAGCAAGAAACCTGTATGATCAAATTTTTTTTAAATAAGCAAATATGAAGATTTTTTTAATGCTATTCATATGAAGGTAAGTGGTCATCTCCGCACCTATTTTTAGGCGACTTCATATTATAAAGCGACGACTTAGATACGCTCACACGCTTTCTACACTCATAGCCCCACAGTAGGATTTTCTCCTGTGTCGTGGGTACCATGGACACACACAAGACGAATACACAAACACCCAGACCCAGAACAGGAATCTAAACTCATCATTCAGATACCTGTCTGGCCGGGAATCGAACCCGGGACCCATTGCGCGTCAAACCGGTATGGTAACCGCTGCGCCACGCGGGTAGTCAACGACGTCGTCGATAGACGCTTCATATGAAAGTAAGCCAGAAATCACACTTTTCTTTACAAATAATAAGCATAAATACAAACCTTAATAAAATTGGCATTGACGTATCCCTCGGCAGTTGAACCTGGCTCCGCTTTCAAAATGAACCTCGAATGTTCATTGGGCAGTATTGTCTTATACCTATTCTTCGGGTGAGACCCCGAGACAATTGGCTTCTCCTGGAAATTCGTGGGCATATCCCAGAATTCCTGATGCAAGTTCCTTAGCAACATCTTCTGGTACTCCGAACATGGTTGGGTGGCCACTGGTTCGGGTATTACCATCTGGGGATTCTCCTTCGCCATATCAGAGTCACCGACACGACCTGTACAGCAGTGCTGGCCTTCTGTCGTACTGTGGCATTTGACCTTGGAATACCCGTTTTGAAAAACCTCGTTCAAATCTTTCAACTGCTGTCTTGTTAAAACGCTGGAGGCATTTTGGAGATGCTGCATGTTAGCAAGATAAAGCCGAAAGTCTTCCGATGTGCTCTGTGGACTTAGCGGCTTAGTCGTTATGTTACGGACGAAACCTTGCTGGAAATTCGGATCATCTTGTCGACCGAACGCATAAATAATCTCGTTTTCTTGGTCCCCGCAAACGTACGTCAAGTTTTGCGGGTATTCCTGCTCGGTCGAGTAAGATGACGACCACAGATTGTCGTGAGATCCGAACCCTATGCCCTTTTCAGACGAATGGAGCCTCATACGATTCTTGTACGATTTTGGTATCAAATTCTCTGTGCTTAAAGACTTTCTATGCTTGTCTCTGTGAGGCAGATCCTTTAAATTTGTGTCTATTAGAGTCTCGTCAATTTCCAAATCTCTAGGTTCTTGGGGTTGTATGTTTAAAGTCAAAGAAGTATTCGAACTTCGTCTTTCTAGAATACCCTTTGCGCGTGGTTCCGCTGTATCTATGCTATGATTGCTATTATACCTGCTCAAATTACACGTGGAACCATTCAGATTATAGTTAGATATACTTAAGCCTCTATTAGTAGATAATTGAGGATTTGATGTGTTAATATTCAAGGTCAGAGACGTATTAGAGCTCCTTCGCTCTAATAGACCCTTCTTCTGACCTAGCTTTGCTTCTTTGTTCAGAGAACTGTTACTAGAGTGCCTGCTAAGGTTGTTCGTTGATAAAATATTTAACGTCAAGCTGTTGTTCGACCCTCGCCGTTGTAGCAAACAGTTCTTAGAACCCTCGCCTGATAGATTTGTATTCGATGAGCATATAACCCGAGTAGTAGGGGTCAGGTGATCCGGTGCTACCAAAGATGCGTTAGAATCTCTCCTTTCCAAAGACAGTTTCTTTTGCCTGTCAGAATTTAAACTGAAATTCGATATACTCGTTCGAACGGTTGCGAGGTTGTGGCAAGATGCACCAGCGCTACTGAGCGAACAATTCGATCCTTGTAAACTGTGAGTACTAAGCATTAAACTTTGGTTCGAATTCCGTCTGTGTAACTTCTTCACTAACTTTTCATCCTCTGCACTGGGTTCGAAGTCATCTGACGGTACACCTTCTGGAAGAGTCTTGAGATTTGTACTGGAAACGCTCAAATTCTGCTTGTAATTCAATAGATTTGAGCCTAAAGTCTGTCCAGATTCAACGTGAAGAGTCGGTCGGCACTCAGCGCCAGAAATATTGATCTCTGGAGGATTCTCGGAAAAATCAGCCATGTTCTCGTCAAAGGAACCCATCGCACGAGGACCCATACGAGAAGTGCCCGGCTGATAGAGCATCAGACTCGCATGATTCTCTTTCAAAAATATCCCACTATCTTGCCCCTTCATGTATAGACGGCGCTGTTCAGCTGTGCATTGAATAGAATTGTAACCCATTTTTCCACCAGAAAAATCGTGTTTAACATTCTTCTGCGCTAGAATACGTTTCAGTTGTCGCTTCGGTGTATTGGGTACTGATATTGAATTTTGCGGCACTTCCAGCGACTTCTTTTGTGGTAAAGACAGATTAACAGTTTCAGAGGAATCCAGCGAGGTGGCCTTCACTTTCAATGTAGGAGTTTTCACTTTCTTCTCCTCAGCGTTTGTGTATAATTTCTCAAACTCCAAAAGTTCTTTTTCCAAATCACTATCCCGTTTCGTCAAATCGATGGTCAAATTCCTCAAATTCTTTCCTTTGCGTTTAGTTTGCATTTCAGCAGCCGTCGTGGTGCCTTCATCTGATGTTACTGTTATTTCAAATTCTTTTGGCGAAAACCTGGGCATGTCTAAGAAAGATTGCGTGGCACTCTGCCGTAGACACTTTTTTTGCTTCAGATCTGGCGATTTCGGTTCCTCCTCATCAGCTTTCACCTTTTGCTCCATATCAAATTTGAACATAGGTCGTTCTTTTGAAGGGGTTTTCGGATACCGTTCCATACTCTCGAACGATGTACTTACGTCCTGATTCTTGTAAGCTTCGTTCATTTGATCCTTCATCTGCTTCGCTATCGGTAAACCTAGGTTTTGTTCGATTATTTTGGCATTATCGGAGTCGAGAGATATCGATTTTAGCCTCTGTCGTCTGGCTTGAGCCGAGTTCGAGTGGCTCGGCATCAATTCGTTGGTTTTTTCGACTTCCTTCGCTTCAATTTGCAGCGAATCCATTTTGGCACAGCAATCAACTACGTCTTTCTCTATTACCTCTACTTTAGTCGCAGCCTCAGTCTCTTTGTTGTCATCACGATTCAATACATTTATTTCTACATTCTTGTAATTAGTGTCACAACTGTTGTGCCTTCTATACTTCTTCGTTTCTTTGTCGGCGGGCGGCGTGAACCGTTCCCTCTCAATAGAATTCCTTCCTCCATACCTCCTCGGTCTTGGCGACACTCGCGTTGCGCCTTCCTCCACATTCACGTGTTCGAACGTGAAGTAATTCTCCTTATTACAACTATGAACCTTAGGGCTAGGTCGAGCACTTAGTACTCTTGGTGAACTAGGTTTCGAACTGGGCTTATCGGATAAGCCATTAGCTCTGTTCAAGTGATCGCCTAGCGTTCTGGGCGATTGAGGAACTTCAGCATCCCGCGGCGTCTCAGGAAAGAATTTTGGTGATCTTACGCTGTCGTAGTAAACCGATTTAGGCGATGGCTCCGTGAAAAACATAGGCGACACCATCTCCGGGGGAGTAAAGAACCGCGGCGAGCTTATACTATCCGCAAAAATTTTTGGTGAGAAATCGAATTTTGTTCCTGAGGACTTCTCTTTCGCTGAACTACACTCGACTACTCTCGGGGAGTTTTGCATCTCGAGTCTTTCTTGCTGACCCTCCATATGCGGATTCTCGTTCACACTGCACATGTTGAGTCTAGTGCTCACTGAGCGAAACCGTCTCAAGTTACCCGGAGACACATCTTGGCCATCGGCATCCCTCGGGGACACCGGCGGCCGCTCTCCCATCTCTCCCTGTTCTGCGCTATCTTCGGCCAACTTCTTCACAGCCTCCGGATCGAAGCCAAAAACGTCACACCGGTCCGACTTCGCGCTGGTCACAAACGGCGACTTGTCGTCCTTCTCCAACGACGGAGATCTTGTCGCGCTGTACTTCTTCGCTCGGGACTCGCGCGACAAGTCGGCGCCTAAATCCGCGCCGACGATCTGGGCCAACGGGCGCGGTATCGCCGCGTACTTGTATTCGAATGGGCGCTTGTGGAGCCACTGCTCCGGGAGGGGGAGCTTGGGGACGCCACGGTAATCTATCGGGGGTGGGGGTCGGGGTCCCTGGGAGCTGGAGGGTTGGGGGTTAGGGGGGTAGTCGCGGACGATGAGGATGTGGGGGGGCGGCGTAGGGTCGGTGTCTGCGGGCGCGCCGGCGAGCGCGACGCGCGTGAGCCGCGGCGAGGGCGGCGCCACCGCGCGGGACACGCGCGCCGCGCCGCCGCACACTATGTGCACCTGGAATAATAAAAAATCACGTTTAACATTACAATAAGCGACGCCTAAGGACCGCCTCTGACCCCTCCCCCCAAACTACACTGACGTCATCTATCGTCAAGCGAAATAAAATGTGAAGATTTCGCGATAGACAATTTAAGAACAAATTTAACTACTTTGACCGTAATTTATTGCAATTATTTCGTTTTATATCTTAACTTAAATTTAACATAATCAGGAAAATAAGAAGCTAACTTAACAATAAACGTGGACAATCGAACTCAAATTGAGATCAAAATAATGCTAACACTGTATCAAAAAGCTGAATTGTTGGTTTCTTGGAATTGTCTGTTTCGGTGGCATGTAAATATTCCTCACGATGTTTTCCTTCGCCGAAAAGAAGTGATAATTAATTTCTAATACGCACATAAATCATTGGTGCCTGGATTTGAACCTCGGACCTCCCGATTAAGAGGGCAAGTTTCAACCATTAGAGTATCACTACTGTTGTCCCTGTAGTTCCGGGACCACAATACGACTACGGTACACTCTGCCTGTCGTAAGAGGAGACTAAAAGTTGCTTCCGGGGTTGCGGGCAGGAAGAGTGGGAGCTTGAACCGTCCAGTCAAGCGACCCCGGGATGGACGGAAGCATGACAAAGGTCCCACATAACCCGTGTCGCATTAACGATGTCGGGTACCTTTTGAAGGTTTCTCCTCGTGAACTATCGTAACTACTCTATCACTGCTCGATCTCAAATGTGTAATGGTTGAATAGTTTACATTATTCTGCACGAACGAGAAGTCGCGTGTATTCTGCCAGTAATAAAATATTTAATGAATATGTACTAAGGACTCTTTAGAATGCTTGTCTAATTACTATATTTTTTTTTATCTGACCGAAGTAATAAACGAGCATGCAGTCCACCTGATGGTAAGTGGTCACTGCCGCCCATGGACATCTGTAATCAACTACATACAGAACATGGGTTCTATCTGAAGTCAATCACAGATGCCTTGCTACTCCCGAGGACTATGATGGTCGCCTCATGTGAAAGTATGCCAGCAACCACACCCTTCTACCGAAACGCAAGAAATTCTTCACACTAGAAATAGGTGTGGCGGTGGTACTTCCCCGGTCGAATTACACTGGTTCTACCACCTTCAAAAGTATTATTAACACAAGATTAAATTTTAGTCAATGGACGAACGATTAAAATAGACTCCACACGTGCCCGCATCTCGTGCACAGGTGCAAAACAAATGAGATTAGATACACGTGGTCGACGTCGTGAAAAAATTAAGTCCTCGTGTGTAACATCGTTTAAGTAACATGTCGGGTTAAAAATCCATCAGCTTAAGGACATTTTTGTATAAAAATGCTGGGGTTTTCAATATGTTTAAAGAATACCTGAATATTTTTTATGTATATTAAACTAGCGGACCGTCTATGAAGGAATGAGTTTTCTTTTTGAAAGACGATGTATAGATTATATAAAAACTAGCGGACAGGCTATATATAAAAACTAATATGAATATATAAGAATCGAATATCTATATATTCATTGTGAAATAACAACAGATTCGTTTTACATAAAAGGAGACCGGCTGTTAATTAATGAGCAACATTTTTTTACCGTAATATAACGTAATTAAAGTAACGTTGAAACATATATGCTCGAACATTGAGAATTTCGGATATCTTTATACGTAAGAAGTTGAAAACAAAACAAAATTTAAATTTTGTCAACATCGCTACGAAATGACTACCAACCTGTTGGGGTTCTTAGGGATAAAGAACCCCAACAGGTGGGTTACCTGGTAACAGGTAACCCTATTAGTATAAAAAATATCATTAAAATCAGAGAAGTTTTTCAGAAATACAAAAATACACGTGAGTAGACTGGACTTTTGTACGTAAACATTGTAGTCAAAATCATGTAGGCCTCTACAATCAGGGAATCATTACACGTCCATGGATGGCAGACTCCACTAACCCTCAGATGAACTGTAGGCTCGTTGCAACATCTTTATAACCACATAGTATAAATCAAAGTCACTTCCCGCTGTCTATCCCTATGTATGCTTAGATCTTTAAAACTACGCTACGGATTTTGATGCAGTTTTTTTTAATAGATAGAGTGATTCAGTAGGAAGGTTTTAATGTATACATATGTATGTATACATGCATAATGTAGTATAGAAACACTGATAATTTTAGATTTTTGACTTTTAGGCGGTAATTATAAATTAACAAATCGTGAGTTCGATTTATTTAGGGAGCGTCCATTAATTGCGTGATGTAATTTTGCCGAATTATCGACTCCCCTTCCCACTTTGGTGTGACATAGTGAGACTTCTCGGACCCCTCCCACTTAATAAGTAATCCCACACGAGTTCCTTAAAAATTAGGAGAAAAAACCTTCCTTAAAATTTAGGAGAAACAGCGTGAAAAATTTTGATTACTTTCAAACAACTTTCTCGCAATTTTGTACGAAATGTTACTAAGATTGTACTGTACTGTTTTTGACCAGACGTGACCTCACCATTCGGATCCTTCGAAAGACCAGCGCTGGCTGAAAATAATCAACCAGCATAATGCTGAGAAGGGTCCGTTTTGTGATGTATACCACTCACGTATCGCATGATAGTTGGTATTATATTATTGTCTTTAAACTGTATGTGTTATAACGAATAAACGATTTCTTTCTTTCTCCTTTCTTTCTAAATCCCTCAGAAACCCCCCCCCCCCCTCCCACCCGGGATATCATCGGGATACGAAGAAATGCCTCACGTAATTAATAGATAGTTGACCTTACGATATTTCCTTTGAACTTCGACCTTCAAAACATTCTCACCAGCCATGAGTCAACGCCTCTCCAGCCAATGAGATCAACAAACCCGGTACAAGGTCGTTGCAATTAATGCAGCTTTCCAACTTTTTAATGCGTCAGACATCGTGTCATCTGATGTTAGGCTCTGTGCGCACCGGGCGTGTAAATAGAAGAAAGAAGAATAATAAAAAAAATGTGTGCGTGTACTGGCGTACACTCGTAAGAAGTGAAACTTCTTTATGACGTTATTTTTCAAAAAATAATTTACTATACGCAACTTTACAGAAATTGGTTAAATAAAGTTAAATTAGATAAAGTTTAATAAAAGGCTTTTATTAAACTTTATCTATAATCTAATCTATAATATTCTATCTAATATCACGCGTGGTAGGGATAAGAAAAAGATTGCGCGTAACGAAAAAATGTTACACTAAATTTTTTTCCAACCCTGATAAAGAAGTTTCACTTCAATAATAATCGTTTATTTCCACCACAAATACATAAAGGGTTACAAAACTTAGGTGTATTTATAACAAAACTAGAGCATTTGTGGAGGCTGGTCCCTATAAAAGGTTAAAAACCTGTGCCACAGGAGACCAGAAGAAGAAGAAGAAAGAAGAAGAAGAAGAAGAAAGATCTTTATTTAGTAATTTTTTGGGTTACAATAATTTTGATTACATAAGATGCTTAAAAAGGGCGCCAAAGTTTAATATGCCGGTTAAGGCGTTCTAAATGTATGGCACTCACATACTCGTATTTATCAATAAAAGACTTACAAGTAGACACTATATTACAATGCTGATAACTTTAGCAGATTAATATGTTTTTGTATTTTTATATTTTCAAATCATCGTTTATGAATTCGTCATACGTGTAATAGGCTGGGAATTGTTATTATGACCTATATTTTTGCTCACACTATATAGTGGAGCGATATAATAATATCTTAACAAACCTTTTTACATTATTAAGGTCTTTTACGCGTGTACACTTTTCATTTTTTTAATGACAGATGCGATGGTACTCTGGGGTATAACTTGGTTACTGAAAAGTATGTTCCATTGTTAAACCCTTAACACCAGAATCCATCAACCCTATTTATTTATCGTGGTGATAAATGACCTTGCTTGACACATGGGATACTCATGGCTATGGTAAACATGACCAAAGCGGGCGGAGCCGCTGGAATAAGCTAGTAATGCAATTAGGGATTGCAATCCTGAAAACCGGATCCGGTAATCCGGCGGATCCGGCACAAATTTACACAAACCGCATCCGGTACCAATTCACCACCGGATCCGGACCTCCACCGGATCCGGTGATTGTATATTTTGACAAAGATTTCACATTACAAAAATAATTACCGTTAGAAATCGATCCTTTTTTTACACTGTTTTAACCGTTCGATTAATCCGGCCGGATCCGGTCGGATAGAGCCTGATTGAGAAAAAAATGGCCGGATCCGGCCGGATTGAAAATGAGGCCGGATTGCAATCCCTAAATTAGAGATGAAACGGATATCCGGTAACTATCCGGTATCCGGCGTATCCGGCCCTGTTTTCACTATCCGGCCGGATACCGGATAGAAGTGCACTATCCGGCCGGATACCGAATAGTAAAATATAAAAAAAACAATCACTATTTTACATATAGAAAATCACACAGCAATATCGTTATCAAAAAATCACAGTAAATGCTTGTTTCATAAATTAATTTAGTATTGATAATTAACGAATGGCAAATTGTGGTGAATTAATACCAAATTTTCAGTCATTTATTCCTCTATTATGTCTTCGTGTACCAGTCAGCTTCTGTAAATAGCCTTTCGCTGTAAACTCTACTGCTAAATGGTGAAAGATAAATTCTAGCCAACTTAGACAATTGAGGGAACTGAATGGAATTAACTGACCACCAAATGTATATTTAGTGTATGGCTCGTGATTGCAGTCGATTTGAGACATTCTTAGAGAAAGTCAAACTCGTTCGCAATTGGATTTTGTTTTTCTTCATCATGACAACTACTACTATTATTTTCCTTTGCCACTTCATTGAAAGAGTCTCAAAAAACGTCATAAGCTTCAAGTTGGATCCAGTTTTATCTTCTTTCATTAGTTTCAAATCAAATTGGTTGCGCCGAAAGGGCCGAATATCCGGTAGCCGGATATTCGGCGCTCCGGCCTCGTAGCTAGCCGGATAACCGGTATCCGGTATCCGGCCAAACCACTATCCGTTTCATCTCTACCCTAAATGCAATACAGTAATACCACAGTAGACATATTAGACCAGTAGGGAAACAGCCTATAAGCGCTCGAAAACGACAAACTCAACAAACATCGCATCGACGAGGCCGCTATGGGCCGTTTTCTACTGCCGCTTATAGGCAGTTTCTCTACTGGTCCAATTAGTCTACTGTGGTAATACCCCGAACTTACGCGATAGCTGGGACTGACTGAAAACCGCGTAAGTCGTATTCGCGTAATTCGGGGTACAAGAAATACGTAACACAAAATAAAATGTAGCTGTCATATAAGTACATTGTCTTACTATTTCACACCCTTATTTAAAAGTGTAATCTAAGGCTATGTAATCCATAATATAGAGTGTGTGACGCAGCTGGCACGCAATAAAAGACAAATTGAAGAGATTTGAAAACCGCGTAACTCCGAGTTCGCGTAAGTCGGGTTAGCGTAAGTCGAGGTATTACGGTTATTACAATTTACGACGTCAGATAGACGAGGTTCTACATGAAGTCATTCAAATGTGTTGCTACCCCTCGGACTAAGATGGTTGTCTATAACAGCGAGCCGGCAACTAACCCTTACACCAAGAAACACAAGAACTGATTCTCGCTATTATAGGTGGTAGGACCAGTGTAGTTCGCCCGGGGAAGTACCACCGCCACACCTATTTCTAACGTGAAGCATATCTTGCGTTTCGATGGAAGGATGTGTTTGCCGGCATACTATTATGTGAGGCGAGCATCTCAGTCCTCGGAAGTAGCAACGCATCTGTGATTGACTTCAGATATAACCCATGTTCTGTATGAAGTTGCTTACAGATGTCGCAGGGCGGCAATGACCACTTACCATCAGATGGACTGCATGCTCGTTTGCTACTTTAGTAAAAAAAAAAAATAACGTAATTACTATCAGTTTCACTGCTCACACGAAGTCATGTACAAAAACTAAATTCCACTGAATCTTGGCACGCATCCGAAGGTGCAATGAAACACAAAGTGTCGACTCACCTGACGTAGAATTTTCAAAAATCACGGATGACTTATCTTCAATTTTACTCATAGAATCGCGGAGTCATTCGACCGACGTATGTAAATTCCAATACAATGTATATCACACACATTTTGAGAATGAAACGACCAGGTAGTAGAACCAAAGTAATGAAATGTCTTTATTCTGTACTAGCTGTGCCCGCGACTTCGGCCGCGTGGAATTTTTATATATATTTTTGGTATCTTGAACCGTTTTCGCAGCGCACGCAACGGAAGCCCTCAAGGATGAATAGTCTTTCTTGTTCTTTCACATTTTCCATTATTTCTTCGCTCCTAATAGTTGCAGATGTTATATAGCCTAAAGCCTTCCTTGATAAATGGTCTACTCAACATAAAAAGATTTTTTCAATTCGAACCAGTAGTTCCTGAGATTACCGCGTTCAAACAAACAAACAAACAAACAAACTCTTCAGCTTTATAATATTAGTATAGATAGGCCTACGAAGGCATTTACAAATTGTCAGTTACATTTTTTTCTTACACTACCACCGGATCGGAACACGACCTCAACTGAGAAGATCTGGCAAGAGCTCAGCGGGTTTGTCTTTTTTCTTATTTACATTCATTTTTTTAAATATAATAACAATCATGTTTTTTTACATGATAATGAAAGTTAGCTCCAGTGTAATCCGATCGGATACCACCGCCACACTTATTTCTAGCGTTGTTTTTTATACGATTGAAGTAGCAAACGAGCATGGAATCCCTGATGTTAAGTGGTCACTGCCGCCCATTGACATCTGTAATCAACTTCATACAGAACATAGGTTTCTATCTGAAGTCAATCACAGATGCGTTGCTAGTCCCGAGGACTAAGATGGCCGCCTCATATAAAAGCGTGCCGGCAACCACACCCTTCCATCGAAACGCAAAAACTGCTTCAATTTGCTGAGATTTTGAGTTTAGTTCGTTTAACCCAGAGGTTCCCAAACTCATTTCACCTAACGCCCACTTTAAAAATCAGTTTTTTTCTAGCGCCCTCCGTTTTCTTTCACCTTAAAAACTTTACATATCGATCTCGATTGGAATTTAATTAAACCTATCATCGTTGCCAGACGTCCCGACTTTTAAATCAATATATATTAATACGTGAAGGAAAAACTTGTGCATTTTTATAAGTAACTAGCTGTCCCGACAAACGTTTTGCCACATAAAAAATTTAAAAAAATGTTAAGGGTGGACAACCCTTAAGGGGTATGAAAAATAGATGTTGGCCGATTCTCAGACCTACTGAATAAGCATATAAAATTTGGTAAAAATCGGTCAAGCCGTTTCGGAGGAGTATGGCAACAAAAACTGTGACACGAGAATTTTATATATTAGATATGCCGCGGAAGCATTAGTATGAAATTTTTCACGGTTATAGTGGACGTAGAGAAGGAGTGCTGAATGTTAATATTTTTTTCAAATAATGCAATAACATACATAAAATCAACTAAAACACATTAAACACACTACCGTGCATTTGTCACAAGACACATAATAAACGAAATTAAACATTCAACATATGAAAACACATTACGTCAAAAATGTCAGATGTCTTTGTCAAAATACCCATTATTGATTTTAAATGCAGCTTTGTCATTAAACCTTTTTTACCTGTCGGGTGTATTAAAGTAAAATTAATAAAAATTGGATTTAGGACAATACTTTGGACAATATCAAGTTTAATTTTTGAGTTGAATTACGGTCGAAATTCGACCGTAAATATTCGATTCGAAAATAAAAGCTCAGTCCCACAGCACTTTGTCGATCAAAAAAAAAGGTCGCCAAATTGGAGAACCCCACCCCTTTAGGCGTTATCGTCCACTTTGGGAAAGACTGTTTTAAACTGCGACAAAAAAGGTAATTCTTTCTTTGCAACATAATTCAGAAGAGTAGTGAATCGCTTGATTTGAAATTTTCACTTGTTGTATCTATATTGGTGAGAACTGATTTGTTATTTTATTTTCTAACAATCATAGAACTATTAAAAGGACCCAGAACGAAAATCTCTACCCATCGTTCTGTCTGACTGGGAATCGAACTCGGAACCCACCGCGTCAGATCAGCATGACGCCACCCGAGTCATCACTTGTCAATTGTTTCCACATCTAAATTTAGATCAGTGATAAATAATTACTTGTCTAGAAAAATCTTTTATCCTCTTACGAGCTTGTACAAGAACTTAGTCATTGTAGAATAATATGATGAAACGTCATGCAGAGACACGCAATCATTGAAACGGGGGAAACTTGTGAGGTTTTCCCGTAAATTAAGGAAAATAAGTTGTAATTACGTACTGAAACGTCACTGCCACGCCTATCAGAGGTCTTTTGTTTGGCCGACTGCGTCGGGGAGGTGTTTTCGAGCGTATGTATGTGTGTTGTATGTCCATTGTAGAACCAGTATAGTTCGCCCGGGAAAGTACCACCGCCCCACCTATTTCTATCGTGATGCAGCTGTTGCGTTTCGATGGAAGGGTGCGGTTGCCGGCAGACTTTTGTATGAGGCGACCACCTTAGTCCTCGGGAGTAGCGACGTATCTGTGCCCCTAACCCCGCCCCCCCTCTAACGGTCTAACCACCCAGCCAGCTCACCTGTTCAACACGCCGCACCGCCGGCGTCTCCGGCGGCCGCTTGCCCCTGCGCCGGCACAGCGCGAGCAGCACTAGCAGCGCGGCCCCCAGCGCGCCGCACCACCAGCCCGCCGCCGCGCCCCACATGCCCCGCGGCTCACATCTGTAACAGCGGTGAGGTTGGGTTAGGTTAGCGCGTCACACCTGCGATTGGAAGAGTGGGTACATGCCCCGCGGCTCACATCTGTAACAGCGGTGAGGTTGGGTTAGGTTAGCGCGTCACACCTGCGATTGGAAGAGTGGGTACATGCCCCGCGGCTCACATCTGTAACAGCGGTGAGGTTGGGTTAGGTTAGCGCGTCACACCTGGGATTGGAAGAGTGGGTACATGCCCCGCGGCTCACATCTGTAACAGCGGTGAGGTTGGGTTAGGTTAGGTTAGCGCGTCACACCTGCGATTGGAAGAGTGGGTACATGCCCCGCGGCTCACATCTGTAACAGCGGTGAGGTTGGGTTAGGTTAGCGCGTCACACCTGCGATTGGAAGAGTGGGTACATGCCCCGCGGCTCACATCTGTAACAGCGGTGAGGTTGGGTTAGGTTAGCGCGTCACACCTGGGATTGGAAGAGTGGGTACATGCCCCGCGGCTCACATCTGTAACAGCGGTGAGGTTGGGTTAGGTTAGCGCGTCACACCTGCGATTGGAAGAGTGGGTACATGCCCCTCGGCTCACATCTGTAACAGCGGTGAGGTTGGGTTAGGTTAGCACGTCACACCTACGATTGGGAGAGCGGGTGCATGCCCCGCGGCTCACATCTGTAACAGCAGTGAGGTTGGGTTAGGTGAGCGCGTCAGGTCTACGATTGGAAGAGTGGGTTTGTTGGTATAGTCAGCTGGGTATCCTTTTTTTTTGTTCTCGAGGGGGAAACCTTCAAAAGGTACCCGACGCCGTGGGAGCGACGCGGGGTTATGTGGGATTTTTACTAAAACCCCCCCGGTGGCCATCCTCGGCGCTATAAAGAAGACTCCGGGTACTCGGTCCGACCGCAACCGGAATCCTCTGAGCGCGTTGCCCCATCGGGCTCCTCCCACACGGGTGGCTGGGCCCACCGCTCCGTCTTGTCTTTACGACGGGATGCGACCACATATACCGCCGTCTTTCCCGGGATCGCCTGACCGAACGGTTCGAGCTCCCACTCTAGCCGCCTGCAACCCCGGAAGCCCCTTTTAGTCGCCTCTTACGACAGGCAGGGGATGCCGTAGCCCTATTCTAATCCCGGAACTACAGGGACGAGCTGGGTACCCCTGTCGACAGCGAGAGATCTTGGAAAGTAACAAAAACCTTCTACGAGAAAGTCACATCGCAGACGGAGAGTGTGGGTAAATCCTCATGCCTCCCTGCCTGCATCCGGAAAACCGGGCGTAAGAGAAGGGTACCCCATGCCCACCTCTTGCCTTTCTATCTTCTTATCACTACGACTGAGGCATTGGAGTTGGACATGGGTGTGTTAAATGTCAAATCAACAAGCAAAGCTCGATATGACGCGCGCGACGTTTCCGCGCACACCTTAAATTTGAATTTTCAATGGTCGATGTGGTAGATATCATTATTGCTTTTAACAGCCTGGATCGTAAGAAAACACAGACCTATGGGGACTTTCTGTTAAAGCTTTTTCCTCTATCATTCATCTCGTAGCATCTCATTTGGCTACTATATTCAATGCCTGTTACTTACCGTGTTATTCCAATATTTAAATCAAGTAGTACTTCAGATCCTATTAATTTTCGACCAATTTCTATACTACCAACGTTAAGTAATTTTTTTGAAAAATTCATCTTAAGTATTTTAATAAAAATTTAATACTTCACGACAACCAATTTGGCTTTAGAAGGAACCGTTCTACAATAGATGCAGGAACTAAACTACTAAAAAATGTGTTCGGAGCCTGGGATGAGTCACGCGATGCGTTAGGTGTATTTTGTGATTTGGTGATTGTGATGCCGACACCACCATGACACACTGGTCAGGAAATTAAATCATTACGGGAACAGGAACAAGGCTCTTAGTCTTTTGAATTCTTCCTTGAATGACAGAATTCAAAGGGTTGTAATAAACGGTACAAATTCGTCCCACGCATGTGTTACAATGGGCGTTCCACAGGGTTCGATTCTCGGACCATTCTTGTTTTTAATTTATATCAATGACTTGCCTCATTATGTAGGAGATAATTACGAGATTGTATTGTTTGCTGATGATACTTCATTATTATTTAAAATTAAACGACAATTAAACAATTTTGACGAGATAAACAACGCTTTCTCGAAAGTTGTACATTAGTTCAACATAAATAACCTTCTTCTAAATGAGAAGAAAACTATATGTATCAAGTTCTCGTTGCCCAACGTGAGGCAAAGGTAAACCAATGTACAACTTAATGGAACTGTTTTGAATCTTGTTGCCAAATTGTAATGCATTGGGGTCCCCACAAACCAAGTTTTTTGGTTGACAAACTCCAGATCGACTTTAATTTGACGACCTTTTTTTGGTCGACAAAGTCGAGTTCTCTGAGAAATCTAAGTGATTTGGCTACCTTTTTTGGCAAAAGTCAGTCCCTCCCAAAAAACAGAGCCTGAGCGAGACATTTAATTTTGATTTAAAAATCAGGACGTCCCGCTAAAATAGGGACGTCTGGTAACAATGGTCTTACCTGAGTTAGGCCTCCTGAGGCCCAATTCGCAAAGATACATAAATATGTCTCCGTCACTACATCATTCAGAACATAACACAGAACCACCTTGAACATAAACAAATAGTAACAAGAGAAAAGCCTACTCATTACTTCTAATGAATTGCATTTCAATTTGTGGTGCAATGATGATTAACATATAATAACTATAATTGCAGATAAATTATGAAACATTTTCTTTACATTTTCTTCTTGAGTATAATATCAAAGCAAAAGAAAATAGGTAGTAAAGAAAATAACATAACATTTCTTAATAAGTGATCAGAGTTTGTTCAAAAGGCAAAAACATGAATTGTTTTATTTTAGCACTACATAAGTAGTATAAAACATAGCCGTTTCCTGTTGTCTGTCCCTATGTATGCTTAGATCTTTAAAACTATGCTACGGATTTTAACGCACTTTTTTTAATAGATAGAATAATTAAAGAGGAAGGTTTTTATGTATAATACATGTATAATAATTATTAGCTTTTTTTATTTACACTGATAATTTTAGACTTTTAGGCAGTAGATTTCCTCTTGATGATTTCTTTCACCATAAAGCAGTGATAATTAATTTCTAAAATGCACATGATTCTGTTGGTGTGTGCCTGAGAACCTCAGACCACCTGATCAAGAGGACATGTTTCAACCATTAGGCTATATTATATAATTACTTATTTAATTGCAAGTTTTTACAAGCACATAAAACATGTATGCAGTCCATCTAATGCAGTAGTAGTCAACCTTTTTATTACAGGGGCCAGAAACATGTTTCAACTGAGTGATCCCGGGCCGCAAGCAGTGCCTTAACGTGGGGTTAAGTTATCTGAGGCGAAACTTAAAAAAGAATAGGGTCGCGAACCCTACTTACCTACTCCAAACCGACCAAAAACAGGTCGCTAAATATAAAATCGGCTGAGCCAATCAAAAGGACCCGCGGGCCGCAGGTTGAGCAGATAGAGTATAGATCTAATGATAAGAGGCCACTGCCCAGAAAACTAAGGACTAACCTCTAACTTGGCACACTAATTGTGCTTCATTGTTTTTGACCAAATCTAGGCAAAAGGAGCACAAGTCGAACCACCAGGTGCACCGACGATCTGAATAGGACAGCGGGAAATCATTGGATTCAGAAGGCACAGGACGGTTGGATTGGCGTCATTTAGGGGAGGCCTATGTCCAGAAGAGAATCTCAAAGACCTGATGGATGAATTGAAAAAGCAGATGTGAAAACAGATACAGATAAAACAGATGTGATTTAACAGGTGGTGGAACCAGTGTAGTTCGACCGGGGAGGTAACACCGCCATACCTATTTCTAGCGTGAAGCATTTATTGCGTTTCGATGGAAGGGTGTGGTTGCCGGTACACTTTTATATGAGGCGACTATCTTAGTCCTCGGGTGTAGCAACACATCTGTGATTGACTTCTGATAGTACCCATGTCCTGTATGAAGTTGATTGCAGATGTCCATGGGCGGCAGTGACCACTTACCATCAGGTGGACTGCATGCTCGTTTGCTACTTCAGTCAAATAAAAAAAAAAAAAAAAAGAAAGATGGAGAAAAATAACGAATTTTTACTATGTATAAGGCAACTCGCCAACCCATTATTGTTGCACTGCTGGGCATTCTGGGCATGGGTCTTCTCCCAAAATGAGAGTGGAAATTGGTAGACTTCACATAGGTGTACCTATCTGGGATCTTTTTTCAAAGCTCTCAGGTGTAGGTTAGGTAAGTAGGTTTTTTAACAATGTTTTTCTACCCCGTAGAGTACTGATAATTAATTTCTAAAACTCACATAATTTCAGAAAAATCAGTGGTACCTGGGTTTGAACCTCAGACCTCCCGATTGAAAGAGCAAGTTTCAACCATTAGGCTATCACTGCTCTATTTGTGGTTATTGTCCTTTAAATTTTTATTAATTACACACCATTAATTAAAAAATATGAACAAAAATTTAAATTCATTATTTTAAAGTTGAACGGTTAGTTTAATCCAGACAATGCTTAGAATTGAAAATTCATTGCTTTAACCATATCGTGGTTTACAATATTTTTATTGTACGAAGTATATCAATTAATTCAAAAATATGAACAAAAATTTAAAATTCATTATCTTAAAATTGAAGAATTAGTTTAATCCAGAAGTGGCTTACAATTGAATCTGTTTCTTTGCATTATTGCATGTTCTATTTGTGTATTTGTCTAGGGTGTGTCCATGGTACCCACGACACTACGGCTATGAGTGGAAAAATCGTCTATTATTTATTTGAAGCAGCCATATTATTAGAATCATACCAGTTGTCATAGTGACACAGGAACAAATTTTTAAACTTAGCATGAATAAATACAGAAAAATGGGTTCTAATAGCACAACTATATGGGTATGAAGGCTGATAAATAAACCATAACAATGATATAAGTAGATAATGTTAAGTAATACTATTATGTATTTTGACATGGAAACCTTAGAAGCAATCAATTAAACAAATAACTATCACTAGAGATATATCACTACACTATATATCACTATACATAGTATAAAACAAAATCGCTGTCCGTCCCTATGTATGCTTAGATCTTTAAAACTATGCTATAGATTAAATGCGTTTTTTTTAAATAGACAGAGTGATTAGGTGGAACAAGGTTCGCTGGGTCAGCTAGTATAGTATAATACAAAGTTGTTTCCCGCCATCTGTACCTATATATGCTTAGATATTTAAAACTATGCTATGGAACTTAATGCATTTAAATAAAGTTATTCAAGAAGAAGGTTTTTATGTATAATACATGCATAATATAGTGGAGGAACACTGATAATTTTAGCATTGTCAGCTAGTAATTTATAAAGAAACAAATGGTGCTGCAAGTGCATACAAGCAACCATTAGGGAAAAAAACTAACAAAACAATATTTATCATCATATGCAGCATCTTATAAATATAATGCATTGAAATTTCGCTTTAATATTTTTAATTATTGTACTTAGTACTTATTTTGCTCAGGCCAGGTTATTTGTTTATGTATTATTTAGATAATTATAGTGTTTGTTAATCTAAATGCATTTAGAATTTGATTAGATCTTTTAAGTATCTAGTTCTGGAGCTAGTGTATCCTACTACATGTGTATTAGGGTTAAATTGGCTTACACCCAAAATTGCGACCCAATGTGGCAACGAAGACAATTTTACGTGTATATTATTTATAGTTTTTCCAATGACAATAAAGTAATATACGTTAAAAAACACCAATTATATGTACGTCTATTAATTATTCACTAAAAATTAATTATAGAGGGTCATTTAAGAGCTTAAACATAGAGAAAACACCGTATACAGTTCGAATAAGTTTCATTTGCGATTCTATTTGTGGAGTCTGACGAATCGCACGAGATACACCAACGATACATGGTTATCGAGTAATAACACTATTTCGCATAATATAACGATCTTACGTCTATCTGAACGAATTATCACGGCCAAAATGCCTTTGTTACGTTTTCATACCATCCGCGAAGAACGCACTTTACGCACGTTTTCAGTCAAAAACTTGTTTATATCTGTACTTGTAATGATTGTTTTGATACCGGCATGTTAACTATTAACTAGTTTTAATGTATAATAAACGAAAAAGCCCTCGAATAAGTCTATAATAACAAATTAATGAATCTTACCGTGCATCTAATTCGACAGTGCAATTTGGTTTTTCGTTCGTCAACCATGTAGCGTTGAGCCGAATTATTCCAAAATTCACTTCACGCGAACACTCAAACACTGCACAATCACAAAATATCACTCAATTATTCGTTTTCGATGAATAATCACACGTTTTTAACGCGAGCAGTCGCCCAAGAAGTTTTGACGTTACGTGTGTCCGCCATTTTTCTTTAGCTCAAGACAACAGCCTAATGTTGCCAGGATATGTATTAGAATTACCTATAAATGCATTAAACATTTGTTTTTGTCTAATAGTACAAGACATAGTCAATAACATAACAGAAAGAGATATTAGGTAATTTAAACTTTAACGAAAGCAAATGATGAAGAACTGCTTTGAAAAATATATTGTATGTACTCCACAAGCACTTTAAACATAAACTGAAAATATAATCAAATAACACCCTAAACCAACTTTTAAACAATTACACATTCAGCTACGGAAAAATGAAACTATCAAGAATTTTCCTTAAAAGTGAGTAATACTAGAGCTTTCCCAGCCCATGCAATGGGCGATTCAGCCAAAGCTCCATTGAGGCTCGAATTGCACATGCGCGGTTCTCGCCAGGGTGAACTAGGCCACTAGGGCATCGACTGTCCCTGCAAGCTGCTCCTAGGTCATTGCTCACACAGCTATGTATATAATTGTTTACTATCTAGGTCGCGGAGTGTTGAACTAGATTAAATTGTACGTAAGCAAAGGTAAATGGATGAGTTGTTTCAGGAATTCGGCTGTAGGTATCGGATAACTTCGATTATTATGAAATACACAATAGTTTTAAGTGTATCTACTATAATATCAAATACAACGGACTATAGTAAGCAAATGTTAACAACATGTAACAAAACGTTTATGTAACTACATAAAAAACAATAACGACTAAAGTAGCAAACGAGCATGCAGTCCACCTGATGGTAAGTGGTCACTGCCGCCCATGGACATCTGTAATCAACTTCATACAGAACATGGGTTCCATCTGAAGTCAATCACAGATGCGTTGCCACTCCCGAGGACTATGATGGTCGCCTCATGTAAAAATGTGCCGGCAACCACACCCTTCCATCGATACGCAAGAACTGCTTCACGCTAGAAATAGGTGTGGCGGTGGTACTTACCCGGTCTAACTACACTGGTTCTACCACCTTGATATGGGAAATAAGAAAAACTACCGTCACATTTTCGCCCCTGTAAAACTACTTGAAACGTAGAATGCGTTCTAACTAAGCTCAAATTAGATTTATACTTGAAATTGTTAATGATCTATTATTGATATTATACGTATAATATTTGATATATTATTTGAAACTTGCCCTCTCAATGGTTAGGTACGTCCGAGGTTCAAACCAAGGCACGCACCACAGATTTTTCTAAAATTATGTGCGTATCATAAATTAATTATCACTGCTTTTCGGTGAAGGAAAACGTCGTGAGAAAACCTACACACCTGAGAGTTCTTTAAAAAAAAACTTCTCGGAGGTGTGTGAAGTCCACCAATTCGCATTTGGCAAGTACGGTGGACTATGGCCTAAACTCTCTCATTCTGAGAGAAGACCCGTGCCCAGCAGTGGGACAATAACGGGTTGACGAAATTGTAATATAATAATTTAATAACATACTAATGTAATCCTATAAAGATTGAAGTAACAAACGAGCATGTAGCCCATCTGATAATAAGTGGTCACTGACGCACCTACACAGAAGCCTACAGACATGAGAAAATTCATATAGAACTATAATTCTATCAAATGTTAAATCTCATATATGTCCTCGGGAGTAGCAATACCCCAGGTGTTGCTACTCCCGAGGACATTTATGATGACTAAGATGATCGCCTCATATAAAAGTATGTCAACAACCACACCCTTCCATCAAAACGGAAAAATGCTTCACTAGAAATAAGTGTTGTTGTGTTTCCATTTCGGTCAAACTACTCTGGCTCTACCACCTATGTACCTATTTTTATTTAAGATTAAAATAACGAACGAGCATGCAGTCCACCTGACGATAAGTCCCACTGACGGCCCGGGACATCTGTAAGCAACTTTATAGAAAAAAAAGTTCTATCTGAAGTCAACCGCTATTCATTTTCATATTCATTTTTATTTATACACAAGTTAATCCGGCGAACTTCGTTCCGCCTAAAAGTTAAAAATCTAAAATTATCAGTGTTTCTCCACTTTATCATACATGTATCATACGTAAAAACCGACCCCCTTGAATCACTCTATCTATAAAAAACTGCATTAAAATCCGTAGCGTACATAGATAAAAAGATTTAAGCATACCTACATAGGGACAGAGAGCGAGAAGCGACTTTGTTATATACTGTACCTAGTAGATCATGTAGATTTAAAGAAGCAAACGGTGCAGACAGATACTACGAGTCATGGATATTAATACTTCCGAGAAGTATTATTATGACACATATCAAACTAAGTACCTATAAGTGATACATCATGCATAAAGTTGATCTTTTACATAGTTAATCGGATTTAGTTAATGACCGTTTTATATTGAAATATATAGTATATATAGAAATAGCAAAGCTTGGTGTCCAACTGATGGTAAGTGGTAACTGTTTTTTTTTAATGTGGGAAATCCTCATGGATACTCAGCCGCTCGGGGAAGCAGCTGGGTAATGCCGGACCTTTACGCCGGCTAAACCCTACTGTGTTTTCTCCTCGCACCGTACGGCGGGAACACGGGCACGATTTCGCACTCATCCGCGAACCTGCTGGTGCCTGGCCGCTCCCACAGTCCCTCTACATTGAGCATGAAGCTCCCTTCCATCCGCAAGGCGCGCCAGAAAACACAAAGTTGCCCCTGACCTCCAGGGCTCCTATCCGCGGGGCGATGGAACAACCCCGAGACCGCCACCCAGGGGCCGTGGGCATGGACATGCCGACACCCGTAAAGCTTCCGGACCCTACAGGCACCGCTTACACCCAGCGGCGGATCCGCTCTTTGGTTCCGCCGCAAACAACCAAACGGCCGCAGAAGACAGGGAGGACGGCAACGACACACGGGACACACCGCATCTCCTCTTCCTCTGCGGCCCCACCGCCAACGAATCTGACGGTGCGCCCCCGTTCGGTTGCGGGAGACAGGGTGCACGGCAACGACGCACCGAGACACCTCTCCTTCCGCGACCCCTCTTGGCCGCAGAGGCCAGAGAACACCCACCGCCAAGCCCAGTCGGATCGTCCTCTCTCTGGGATCCGTCTTGACTTCACCGTGGTGGTCCAAGCCACGGTTACTAAGCCTCCTCACCACGACAAGGTGGAGATCCCGTCGAGGGAGGTCCTGAGGACTAGTTTGGAAATCATCGGCAGCCTACTTATATGTATGTCTGCCTTACGACACCCTTCGGGCTACCACCTTTACAAGAATAAAGAAATATTTAACAAGAAAACCAATAGAATGGACGCTGTTGATTGATTTAATTTGATTGACCTATATTAGAAAGAAGGACTCTTTGCGAGCCGGACAAATACTCTGTTATATCTGTCATTCGGGACTGTCTGGCCAAAATTAGAGACGTGGTCATAATAAAATTATATTCAATGTTTTTTTTTTCACCTGACTGAAGAAGCAAATGAGCATACCGTCCACCTGATGGTAAGTGGTCACTGCCACTCATGACATCTGTTATCAACCTCATACAGAACATGGCTTCATCTGAAGTCAATCACAGATGCGTTGCTACTCCCGAGGACTAAGATGGTCGCCTCATGTGAAAGTGTGCCGGCAACCACACCCTTCTATCGAAACGCAAGAAATGCTTAACGCTAGAAATTGGTATGGCGGTGTTAATGTCCCGGTCGAACTACACTGGTTGTACCACCTTTTGGACACACTGAGTTATCGAAGTGGTAGAAAAAGAATGACTTGATAGAAACAGTACATTCGCCACGCCTTTTTAGCATAAAGCAGTTATTGCATTTACTTGGAAAGGTGTGGTTACCGACTCATTTTTATATGAGGCTTACATCTAGTACTCAGACTATACTATTTTATATATTATTCTTTTTATATATTATATTTAGATAACTTGATAACAGATGTCTAAGGGCAGTGACAGTACCGTCAGCTACATTGTATGATTTGTATGCAGGTTTGCTTATTCAATTATATAAACAAGAAATTACTAGCTTCCGAGTCGTTAAACCGAGTCGTTTCCGATGATATGTCATATGTTATAATCCAATAGAGCAGTGATAGCCTAATGGTTGAAACTTGGCCTCTCGATCAGGAGGTCCAGGGTTCAAACCCAGGCACGCACCACTGATTTATGTGCGTATAAAATAATTATCACTGCTTTTCGGTGAAGGAAAACATCGTGAGTAAACCTACACACCCGAGAATTCTTAAAAAAAAGTTCTCGGAGGTATGTCGAAGTCCACCAATTCGCACTTGGCCAGGGCGGTGGTCTATAGCCTAAAACTCTCTTATTCCAAGAGAAGACCCGTGCCCAGCAGTGGGCCAATAATGGGTTGACCATCATGTTACAATCCGTCAATCCGTTTGAGTTGTAGCGCGTGCCAAAGAAATGGACATACTCGTACATACAAAATGATTAAATGACTGTGAGGCAACTATACATCACAACAACCTTAATTAGGTTTCATAAAACTCTATTAAGCGACATCGTGTTAGTAAGTAGCAAGCGCAGAGACAACATCGTTAAATTACAATTTACAAAAACCGAATTTGCTCAACGTCAATATTACTCTCAATCAGCCTTTCTATATAATAAAATTAACAAAATACTCAACATCTATAATCTCCTTACAAGAAACTTAAAGACACGTCTATTAGAATGGATTAAAACTTTGAACTACAGTGACACTGAACTGAAGCCATTTTAAGTCACATGAAATAGGAACAAATTTGAAATCAAAAATTACCATTTGAATGAAAGCTTTCATTTACAGTAACTTTCACACAATCAAGCACAGCTCTTCGACACACACACACGCACACACACACACACACACACACACACACACACACACAAACACACACACAAAATACATTTATACGTATAAGCACGCACTCTAAAATTTCTTTTTTCGTTAATTGTTTATTTGTATATTCCTTCAAATTCAATGTTACGTGTAAAAAAAAAATAATAATACTGTATTTACATAGTTATATAAATACATAATATATGTTATGGAAGAGCGGGACCTCCTGCTACAGGCGTTTCTATAATGCTTAATAGGATGGTCCCAGCCACGGATCATAGTTTAAGTTCTCTTGTTTGTTTGGAATTGTAAAATTACTAAAGTGTTACACACGCATGTATATTATTCCAAAATAAATAAATTTCAAATTTGAATACAAACACGCTCGAAATCACTAATACCTATGTATACGCAATGCCGTCTTTACCTTTAAGGTAAAGACGGCATGCACTGGCCCCAAAGCCCTTAGGGCTTTGGGGCCAGTGCCCAGGAACCCCGTCTTCGGAGGTCCCCGAAGCTCTGAGAATTTCTCTCACATTTAATATCTAAATACTATGATCGGGCGCATTAAACTTTTCTCGAATTGGGAACAACAATGTTACAAGAACGGCTGAATAATTTGTCAATTATGACAATAGAAAGAGATATTCTTAGGAAAATTGGATTTAAGGATATAAAAGAAGATTTTGCCTAACAGAAATCTCGAAAGAAATTATTATCGGAACCACAATAAAAAACAGCCTACACACTAATATAATTAATGACATATCGTATTATTATAATATATTTGATTAACACAGCAGGTCACGGTGAAAAAATGTGTAGTTCGGTTCGCTCTCTGTACACACCCAAAGGGCCCCGAATTCTTGTGAGCCCAAGGACCCAAGTTTAAGACGGCCCTGGGTATACGTAGGTTTACTTTCAGGAGAGGACAATCATTCATTCATAAGACAAAGGTTTGCTTGTGGTCTGAGATGTGCATGTGTGCGGAAAGGTCGAACAACGACCTCACAAATGGAGCACAGGTCAGGTCAAACGCTAGCCTGTGACCTAATGAAGACAGCGCCACCGATGACGTGTTTCAGCGATCAATTTTCAATACATATCGACGTAAAGCGTAAGCTGTAACACGCATTTTTTTACATAATACATTAAAACCTACCTTTATACCTTTTAAAATACATGAATAAGAATAAGAATACTTTGATACATGAATAAGAAATACATATAAATACAAATACAATAAAATACATGAATAAGAATAAGATTACATGATAAGAATACTTTTATACCTTTTAAAATACATGAATAAGAGATGACATAAGTAAAGCTTCAATTTTAATCTAAAAAATTACCGCTTTTTTGTTCTCGGGGAGTACAAAAAAGAATGTCTGAATGTACCTACCCGACGCTGTGGAAGCGACGCGTGGTTATGTGGGATTACTACTGCACTAAAACCCGGTGGCCGTCCTGTGCGCTGCAAAGAGGGCTCCGGGATCTCCAAAGGAACGCAAACGGAGTCCTCTAAACGCATTGCCCCATCGGGCTTCTCCAGGTGCCAGGTGCCCAGGTGAGCAGCTGGGCCCACCACTCCGTCTGGTCTTCACAGGCCCGAGCGACGCATACAGCCGTTCTTCCCCGGGTCGTCTGATCGAACGGTTTGAGCTCCCACTCTAGCCACCCGCAACCCTGGAAGCCCCTTTTAGTCGCCTCTTACGACAGGCAGAGGATACCGCAGCCCTATTCTGATCCCGGATCTACAGGGACGACAAATGAGAAGTTAGGCAGACGGCCATACGAAAGTTGACGATGTCCTTTGCCACACATAGTTTAAGACCGAAATTAACACAGAATTCATAACTATGGTAATCTTAACCGAAGAGAGCAAATCCGCGACAAATACCTAGTTTAATGTAAATAGGGTGCCCTCAAAACAAAACAGTTGTAGGTCAAACAAGATATCATAATTGCTTTTAAACTTTAGATAATAATAATTGTTTACATTTCACAAATCTAGTAGTAGGTAGTTCACCCGGGGAAGTACCACCGCAACACCTATTTCTAGCGTGAAGCAGTTCTTGCGTTTCGATGGAAGGGTGTGGTTGCCGGTACACTTTCACACGAGGCGACCATCTTAGTCCTCGGAAGTGGCAACGCATCTGTGAGTTACTTCAAATAAAACTCAATGTTCTATTTGAAGTTGCTTACATTTGTCCATGGGCGGCAGTGACCACTTACCATCAAACGCACTGCAGGGGCCACTTCAATCAGATAAATAAATTGAGGATTTCAACGCGAGCAAGTCACGACGAAAAGTTAGTTGAACATAATTTCATGAATAAATAGGAAAAAGGAATTAAAAATAAGTCCAAATACGGCATCCGTACAATCTTTATTAATAATTATAGGTATAAATAATTAAAGTTGTTAGTTTCATTAACCACACCGACGGTTTTACTATATTCATTATATAAATCCCATTACTTATAAACGAATGAAAAATGGCATTATTATATATAAAAAATGTTTGTGTGTTTGTCTCCGCAATACTCTAATAGTAGTCTATAGATTTACTTATTTTTTGAACACAACTTTGCATGTATGTTTAAGAGTGTTTTTATGTACTTTTTATTCCGAAGGCTTCTACAGGAAGACTAAGCCACAACGAAACGTCTGAGCTTAGCCCTAGTTCTAATGTGTTTGTCAGTGAGATTCTTGTTCATGACCAACATAGTAGCTTAGACCCTAGGGGGCCTTAGACCCTAGGGGGACCTTAGACACTAGGTGACCCTTAGACCCCTAGGAGCACGTGCAAAGGAACAAACTCTTCAAAATTAAAACAAGCGCACACTGACTTTTAGTATAAATTTATTCTGTTTGGTTGAATTCTTGAACTAGTTGACCGCGCGAACTTCGTTTCGCCTAAAAGTCAAAAATCTAAAATTATCAGTGTTCCTTCACTAAAATTATGCATGAATTATACATAAAAACATTCCTTTTGAATCACTCTGTCTATTTAAAAAAACTGCATTAAAATCCGTAGTGTAGTTTTAAAGATCTAAGTATACATAGGGACAGACAGCGAGAGCGACTTTGTTTTATACTATGTAGTGATGATTAAAAAGTATTTTTCCATACAAATCAGTAATTTTACCTAATAAACGCTATTCTACGTATTAAACCATTTTAAAACTTATGTTACATCTAAAATAAGTAGCAAAATTTGGCATAAAATACAAAATGTCTTGGCGTTCACGACTTAAATTACAGATAAAATGATATATATGAAAACAACAATATAAAACATTTTTAATATTATATTATTAAACATTGTCCAATGTATCGAATGCTATCAGCGTACAATGGCATTTCTACGTCCTTCGATATATTCCATGGTTCGTTAATCTCCGCTAAATTGCGTATTCATAAGTTAATTTTAAGCTAGCTTGTATATTAGCTTGTTAAGTGTTATTCTATATTTTTTGTAAGTCGTGTTCACTGTTCTCAGAATGAACGCTATATCTATATCCTCCAAATTTGATGTTTAATATTAAGTCTGTAGTGTTGCATTCAATTTGTGAACCAAATAAATAAAAAAAAAAAAAAAAAAAAAAATTAATAGAAATAAATTATTAATGTATTAAAAATTTATTATCGCTGCTTTTGGTGAAAAAAAAAACATCGGGAGAAAACCTACACACCCGAGTTTGAAAAAAAAAGTTCTCCGTATGAAGTCCACCAATTCGCACTTGGCCAGCGCGGTGGACTATGGCCTAAACTCTCTTATTCTGAGACAAGACCGGTGCCCAGCAGCGGACAATAATGGTTTGACCAGAAACATTTATTGGCGAAAAAATTATAAATAAAATAGGTCGGTGTGGTAACACTTTCATTAAGGGGACAATCATTCTTTAGGATAACACTATAGTGAGAAATAATTTCAGAGCTCATAGATAGAGTCGGGGAGCCACGTTTCCAGAGAGTGAGAGAAAATTGCGACACAACTGTACCCCTTTCTTCTCGCATATTTGCGAGAGAGACAGAGAGGGCACTGATATTTTTATCACCTTTTCTAAACGTAGACGTTTCCGCTTACAGGCCGTATGTCTCCCCTTCTCTATGTATAATATTTTTAGGCACGTTCGTCTCCAGACACGGAACGTTTCGTGTCAGACAAAATGTTTTTTGCTACGCCGGCTCCGTATTACAGAGGGTTATTTGGCCCACAGCCGCGAATATCGAGTCAACTCGGAGCACAGATATGATTTTATTTCTTTAAAAAACATAAAAACATATTTATTGACATATTTTTACATTTAAATTATTTGAAGCCACTGATCCCCGAATTAGTTCGAGACTGTGTCTCGGGTATCAGCGTCTTCTCCCAGTTTTTCGTCGCTATTTAACAATATGTTCAATACAATGTAGTGTGTGCAGACGTCTTGTATTTGTGTGTGTGTGTGTGTGTGTGTGTGTGTGTGTGTGTGTGTGTGTGTGTGTGTGTGTGGTGTGTTTCAACTAGATGTCCGTAGACTTCTCTATTTTTAACAGATTTTATTTAACTTGCAATGTTTGTGGGTAAGATTGTATGTTTAGGTCAAATCTTACAACCTGAATTTAACCCAATTATCAGTGTTTGATTGGGCTAAAATTTGGAATACACCTGTGTTTCTGATGACAATGCAATTATATATAATCAATATTGTTGTTAATCGAAAATGGCCGTCGTCACAAAATGGCGGATCCCATGTGGATATCAAGTGAAAGGTATTATGTACAAAAAACATTATATAAATAATAATAAAATGTTATGTTTGATTGGTTTGATTACTACTTTTTTTTTCTTTTCAGTGCATTAAAATATAACATTGTTTTAAAAATGTTTTTTTTTTATATATATTTTTTTATCTATGCTGTTAAGGTCGTTTTTAGAAACCAAAACATCGTGAGGAAATCTACACACCCAAGAATTCTTTAAAAAAAAGTTCTTGGAGGTGTGTGAAGTCCCCAATTCGCACTTGGCCAGCGCGGTGGACTGTGGCCTAAACTTTTGTTTGTGTTTGTGTTTTTTAGTTTTTACTATTTTAAGTTAGTTGTATGTTGATATTCAAAGTATTGGCGTTTATTAACAAACGTGTTACAAAAAAATCTCACTCAAATGGGAACTTCTTCGAGTTTGATTAAATCAGAAAAAGGTATGAAATAAAACAATGTAGACGACCCGCGTGGCTGAACGGTTACCATACCGGTCAGACGCGCAGTGGGCCCCGGGTTCGATTCCCGGCCAGACAGGTATCTGAATGATGAGTTTAGATTCATGTTCTGGATCTGGGTGTTTGTGTATTCGTCTTATGTGTCCATGGTACCCACGACACAGGAGAATCCTACTGTGGGGCTACGAGTGTAGAAAGCGTGTTTTTAAAATGTTTTACAATGAAAATCACAATAGTTGTTATCGTAAACAATGATTCACACTAAACTAATTAAAAATACATTTATACAACAGCTCAATATAATATTTAGAAATTATTACTATAATCTATACAATAAAGTGCCTCCGTCCGCGATCATTTTAATCCATTTCCTAAGAGCCCTTTCACATTAGATCGCAAGTCGCGCGGCCGCAGCGCGTCAACCGCGCGAATGCAACGGATGCTTTCTTATTATTGAAACTAGTTGAACCCCGCAGCTTCGCCCGCGTTAAAATCGATTATCGACGTATAAAATCGATGTATCGATTGTCCTGTTGCAGTAAGATATTTTACTACAGTAAAAAGTACCCTTGTACCTATATGTTAATTCAGAGTGTCAGCTACCTTCCTACTAAATTTTATGAAATTTGCTCCAGCCGTTTACACGTGAAGTAACAAACATACACACTCACAAACTTTCACCTTTATAATATTAGTATGATAATTATTCAGTATTTATTATTTTTTATTATTATTTCCATTATAAAAGTACAGCGCGCCACCCCAATCAAAAAAAATCCAGCTATAGTCGTAAAAAGAAAGCATTCTCTACAGTCGCGCGACCGACGCTCTGCCGCAGTACTTACGACCTAATGTGAAAGCGCTCTTATACTTAACGTTCTTTAGGGTTAAAAGTACCACATTAAACAAATTAGTTAAACATTTCGAATCAAACCGCTCTTTAACTCCCGAACTAGAAAAAATGGCGTTAAAAATAAAATTTTGTAATTTTAAAACAACTCATATTATAACGAATGGTACTTATTAGAGATGCGCCGCATATTCGGTTGTTATTCGGTATTCGGCTTTTTCACAGTTCGTATTCGGCCGAATTATTCGGTTTTGGTGCCGAATATATTCGGTGCGAGTTATTCCTATTTTCTTGGCTCACGTCATGGTTTAGAACAAAAAGAGAAACCTTTTTACGATTTATGTTATAAGTTATGATTAATGTTTTATGTTTAATTTAATTTTAATTTTATTCCAGAAAAAATGTTTCTTTTCTTTTCTTTATTACTATTGTTATTATCATTTGACTTACTTGTTACTCGCTCCTTTTTGCAAGCAGTCTTCGCCTATAAATGTAGTTGCACTTAGCTTTTCCGTATTGTATAATTGTGTTATCTTTATAATATAATTGGTGTAAACTATGTAGGTGATCAAAAATAAATAAATAAGTCAAAGAAATCCTATGAAGACTGTGTTGAATAATAAATAATATAAAACAAACTTCAATTATATTCTAATTTTTATAAACTCTTACATCAACGTTTATTTAAACCTCAATCAACATTTAAATTTTTATGAACACACTTTCGCAATTGTTTAATAAGAAATGATAAACCGAATAATTCGGCCGAATATCCGGTTCGGCAAAAGTTAAACCGAATAGTATTCGGTATTCGGTTATTCGGTGACACCACTATTCGGCGCATCGCTAGTACTTATCGATACGAAAGCCTAACACGACGAAATTAAATTCAGTTAAGGGGATGGGTGGGAGAGATGGTCTGTAATCCCCTCCCTTTCATTTCAGGTGAGTTTCATTTTAGTTTCTGTTTTAAAACAGTATGCATAACACCCGATTATCCCCATTTTGCCCCCCACATACATAAAAATAAAATCAACAATTAAGACATGCATAAAACCTGATTATTCTATTGCCCCCGGTTGCCCCCCACATTCATAAAAATCTTTAACCAATTTTATTGAGCTCCCGCGTACATGAAAGCGCTAACTATAGAAAGGTCAAGCTTGTCTGGTCTTCTCTTCTCTTTCTCATTTATCGAAATTAATAAATTACACTTCCATACTAATATTATAAATGTGAAAGTGTGTTTGTTCGTCTTTCACGTCACCACATAGCTATTATATGATATGGTTTATATGCTGGGAGATAGTTAGGAGGAGGAGAGTGACGTAGGCTACTTTTTACCGCGCTCTCTCATTCACATGAGAATTTTTTATTAGTTGATACATATTTAGTAGTTCCAGACGTTGTTAACAGATTTTTTTTTGTTGTGAATCACGCTATCAACTGCTTATGTTAATTTCCTTTGACTGTGCGAGCGACGCCGCGGATAAGAGCTAGTTATATTATGGGTTAAAATCTTCTTTATTAAATGGTTTATCGCTTGAGAGTTCTTTCAAACCTAGTACTTTCAAAGCTTTATAATATTATTATGACTATAATAGTTCTGTATAGAGGTGTCTTTTTTGTTTCTATATATGGGAAAATATATTTTTTCGTGAGATCCCGATGTTTGTGTATTGATGAATTTGCCTTGACAGGCATCCAAAAGGGGCGACCGAGTGTTATTTAGGGTGAAACTTTACCGGGGGCGACTTTAACATAAATTAAAAACAATAAATTCTGCTTATATTTCAAAATAGTGACTTATAAAAACACTGGAGCATTTAACAAAATTGAAGACAGTTGTACTGAAAGGAGGGTACTGCAAAAAAATCCAAAAAAATCTATGGTTCACTCCTATGCAAAAGATTGTCTATGGCCATCCCTATGTCTTGTGTCTAATCTAGTGTCGTGTCTACGCGAGATAGGAGTAAGTGTCTAGAGTGCCGGGCGCTCTCTCGAGGTACTGCTTGTCGATTAGGGCTTCGATACATTTCTTTATCATCGCGACAGAGGGGGCGAAGGACCCTCGGGCCTGCGAGACTACTTCTTGGATCAGCTCGGTGTGGCGGAGTACCTGGGGATTTAAAACATTGTTTATAACATTTTTTACAGGTGGTAGAACAATGACGACCCGCGTGGCGCAGCGGTTACCATACCGATCTGGGGCGCAGTGGGTCCCGGGTTCGATTCCCGGCCAGATAGGTATCTGAAGTTTTTTTTTTATGTTATATATAAAGTACCGAGTAAATAATTGAGTACTTCATATTAATTACAATCTAGCCTTATATAAGGCTAATGAGTAATTCTAATCTAACTTAAACTGCTAAATCATTGTTTATTGAAGGAGGCGTCCACTGACACTGCACTTCTTTGTTCTAATATTAAGGGGTAGACACATTGTTCTTGTGTTCTATGATTTATCTGAAGTATGAGTTTAGATTCGTACCCACGACACAGGAGATAATTCTTCTGTGGGGGCTATGAGTGTAGAAAGCGAGTGTGTTTAATGGTTCGACCTGAGAAGTACCACCGCCACACCTATTTCTAGCGTGAAGCATTTCTTGCGTTTCAATCGAAGGGTGTGGTTGCCGGCACACTTTTATATGAGGCGGCCATCATAGTCCTCGGGAGTAACAACGCATCTGTGATTGACTTCAGATAGAACCCATGTTCTATCTAAAGCTGCTTACAGATGTCGCAGGGCGGCAGTGACCACTTACCATCAGGTGGACTGCATGCAAAAAAATGAATAAATGATTGAACAAAAAAGTGGGCGGGCGAATCATATAATGAAAAAAAAAATAAGAGCTGAATGAATGACGGGCTCTTCCCAAATGGGCGGCTGGGCCCAACGCTCCGTCTAATCTTTACGACGGTATGCGACCACACATACCGCCATCCTTTCCGGGATCGCCTGACCGAACGGTTCGAGCTCCCATTCTGTCTGCAACCCCGGAAGCCCCTTTAAGTCTCCTTACGACAGGCAGGGGATGCCGTAGCCCTATTCTGATCCCGGAACTACAGGGACAATGAACGAAGCGCCCACCTTCCTCTGCTTCATGATCCTCACGAGCGCCGCCTGCAGATACATCTTGCGGTCGTCGTCGCAGTGCGTCGCCTCACTCGACGCCGTCGTCGCGGTGCTCGGGGTACCTGCTGGGAGTGTTACGTTACGTTACGTTACGTTACGTTACAACAAGATACAATATACAACGATAATATTTGTTAAAAACAAACATATAAAATAAAGAAACAAAGATAAATATTTGTTTTCAACAAAAACAAACATAGAAAAACCGGCTAAGTGCGAGTCGGAGGGCGCACGAAGGGTCCCGTACACTTATATATAGTAAGGGCAATAAAAAAAGATGTGTGCGTGTACTAGCGTACACTCGTAAGAAGTGAAACTTCTTTATGACGTTATTTTTCAAAAAATAATTTACTATATGCAACTTTACAGAAATTGGTTAAATAAAGTTAAATTAGATAAGGTTTAATAAAAGGCTTTTATTAAACTTTATCTAATAATCTAATCTATAATAATCTATCTAATATCACGCGTGGTAGGGATAAGAAAAAGATGGCGCGTAACGAAAAAATGTTACACTAAATTTTTTTCCAACCCCGATAAAGAAGTTTCACTTCAAAACCCGGCTAAGTGCGGGTCGGAGGGCGCACGAAGGGTCCCGTACACTTATCTATAGTAACGGCAAAAACCACGTTCGTTGTACGACGACCTGCGTGGCGGAGTATCTTTGTATGCCCATGGCACCCACGATACGGAAGAGCTACTGAGTATTTAATTTAATTAATTAGTCGCTTCATTTGAAAGTGTGCCGACATCTACACACTTCTACCGAAACGAAAGTATTTCTTGCGTTCAAGTTAGAAATAAATATGATGGTACGTGAGGTACTTCCCTCTCCCTGGTTGCAACAAATTCTACAAATTCTCTCTCCGGGCTTCCTCTCCCCGACTACCCTCCTTTCCGCTCTTACAGTTCAGCAGCAGCTCAGCGTGGTCCTACGTCCCCTCCACATCGGTCCCCCCCCCCCACTCACCCTGCGAGCCGACGCTGGCGGCGCACGTGAGCCGCAGCCTGGTCCTCTTGCAGCTGAAGGCCAGGTTCAGCAGCAGCTCAGAGTCGTCCCGCGTCCCCCCCCACCCCGTCTGTGCTCCCCCTCCCACTCACCCTGCGAGCCGACGCTGGCGGCGCACGTGAGCCGCAGCCTGGTCCGCTTGCAGCTGAAGGCCAGGTTCAGCAGCAGCTCAGAGTCGTCCCGCGTCCCCCCCACCCCGTCTGTGCTCCCCCTCCCACTCACCCTGCGAGCCGACGCTGGCGGCGCACGTGAGCCGCAGCCTGGTCCGCTTGCAGCTGAAGGCCAGGTTCAGCAGCAGCTCAGCGTGGTCCTACGTCCCCTCCACATCGGTGCCCCCCCCTCTCCCACTCACCCTGCGAGCCAACGCTGGCGGCGCACGTGAGCCGCAGCCTGGTCCGCTTGCAGCTGAAGGCCAGGTTCAGCAGCAGCTCAGCGTGGTCCTACGTCCCCTCCACATCGGTCCCCCCCCCCCCCCACTCACCCTGCGAGCCGACGCTGGCGGCGCACGTGAGCCGCAGCCTGGTCCGCTTGCAGCTGAAGGCCAGGTTCAGCAGCAGCTCAGCGTCGTCCCGCGTGCCCTCCACGTCGTCGGTGGTGAGCAGCCCGGCCTCCACCACCGGACGGGCGTGGCGCGTCCAGTTGTCGCCGGTCAGTTGCAACGCGTCCTTCGCCTCGCGCACCAAGACACGGTCGTTCGTTTCGAACATCAAGAGGAGCGCGCACTGGAAGAGGGAACTCGTATTGACGAAACGAAAAAAAATGTGTGCGTGTACTAGCGTACACTCGTAAGAAGTGAAACTTCTGTATGACGTTAGTTTTCAAAAAATAATTTACTATATGCAACTTTACAGAAATTGGTTAAATAAAGTTAAATTTGATAAAGTTTAATAAAAGGCTTTTATTAAACTTTATCTAATAATCTAATCTATAATAATCTATCTAATATCACGCGTGGTAGGGATAAGAAAAAGATGGCGCGTAACGGAAAAAAAAAGATGGCGCATAACAGAAAAAGATGGCGCGTAACGAAAAAAAAAGATGGCGCGTAACGAAAAAATGTTACACATTTTTTTTTTCCAACCCCGATAAAGAAGTTTCACTTCAATTATAAATTTTATGGTAGATATATTATCTGTGGTATCTGTTGTAATATACAAACTTATAATTGTGTGTCACTTGAAAAATAAATGTTATGTCATTACTATTATTGACAATGTCATTGTGTAGAAAAATGGTTTATGGTGTAATGTTGTTTTAGTTATAGTAATACGAAATAAATAGTATTAGTTGTAAAGTTCACAAGTTTTACTTTTTTTTCAACAATATCAAAATAATAGTTAATATAAAGCATAGCTAGCGTCACCTGGATGTTTATAGGTGGTAGAACCAGTGCAGTTCGACCGGGGAAGTACCACCGCCACACCTATTTCTAGCGTGAAGCAGTTCTTGCGTTTCGAAGGAAGGGTGTGGTTGCCGGCACACTTTTATATGAGGCGACCATCATAGTCCTCGGGAGTAGCAACGCATCTGGCATTGACTTCAGATAGAACCCCATGTTCTATACAAAGTTGTTACAGATGTCGCAGGGGGGCAGTGACCACTTACCAACAAGTGGATTGCATGCTCGTTTGCTACTTCAATTAGTTAAAAAAAACAAGACGAGATGAGTTTTGTTTTGAGAGTACTGTCTTAATTCTGTCATAGTTTTTGTGACAGACAAGCAGCCGTACTTCGAACGATGCGTTCTTTTGACCAATGAGTGGGTAATTCTCCTGACAGCGTTCTTTTGGAAGACAGTAAACCATCCGTTTTACGAGTACACACGTTCCAGCGAAACATTTGACAGTAAATATATAAATAAATAATATAAATATAAAATAATATAAATAAATAATAATATATAAATAAAATAAAAAATATAAACCAGTAGAACCCGGTAGAACCAGTGTAGTTCGACCGGGGAAGTACCACCGCCACACCTATTTCTAGCGTGAAGCATTTCTTGCGTTTCGATGGAAGGGTGTGGTTGCCGGCACACTTTCACACGAGGCGACCATCATAGTCCTCGGGAGTAGCAGCGCATCTGTGATTGACTTCAGATGGAACATGTTCTGTATGAGGTTGATTACAGATGTCGCAGGGCGGCAGTGACCACTTACCATCAGGTGGACTGCATGCTCGTTTGCTACTACAGTCAGATAAAAAAAATATACCCTCAACGACGATCACACTCATACACACATTTACCCAAAACTAACCTGCGGCGTAGTAGCACTAATATGATAGACCCGTTGCGTGTACCGGGTTCGAAGCTCGCCCGTGCACAGGTGGTGCAGCCAGGCGAGGCGACGCCCGCTGAACGAGGACCGGTAGAAGGCTTCGAAGAGACGCGCGGGACGCTCCAGCTGAGCGGGCGGGGCTAAAGGCGCCATCGCCCCGCCCAGCGGCCACGCCCCCGCTTGTAACACCTGGGAATGAGTTGATTAAGTGTTTATTTATTTTTTTATTTATTTAGATATACCATTGACTTATACACACGTTGTTAAAAAAATGTGTGCGTGTACTAGCGTACACTCGTAAGAAGTGAAACTTCTTTATGACGTTATTTTTCAAAAAATAATTTACTATATGCAACTTTACAGAAATTGGTTAAATAAAGTTAAATTAGATAAAGTTTAATAAAAAGCTTTTATTAAACTTTATCTAATAATCTAATCTATAATAATCTATCTAATATCACGCGTGGTAGGGATAAGAAAAAGATGGCGCGTAACGGAAAAAGATGGCGCGTAACGAAAAAATGTTACACTAAATTTTTTTCCAACCCCGATAAAGAAGTTTCACTTCAAAAATACAATTCATTTGGTTCATTGTGATCGCCATTACAGGTATACACAACTCACCTAATGTGTACGAAGAACAGAAAAAGATAAACATAAAACTAAATATAGGTATTTATGACAATTAAAAAGGGACCTTATTATAAATGCATGCAACAAAAATGTATAAATTTATTTAAGTTAACAGTTTTTTTTTGTCACTACATAGTATACAACAAAGTCGCTTCCCGTTGTCTATGTATGCCCTCTACCCTATGTATGCTTCGATCTTTAAAACTACGCTATGTATTTTAATGCGGTTTTTTTTAATAGATAGAGTGATTCAAGGGGAAGTTTTTATATATATTCTCCCCACTTGTCAGCCCATATTTCAAAATAATTAGTAATTCAACGTATCGTTTATCAACTAGTCTACTACTGGTCGGGCACCCTAGATATCGGTGGGGCGATGTGGTTGCCGCAGATCTCCGCGCGCTTCAGGCTGGCGAATGGCAGGAAACCGCTCAAGACAGAGACAAATGGCGAGTTCTCATATCGGAGGCCAAGACTCACTTTGGGTCGCTGAGCCAGCGGAGTAAGTAAGTAAGTTTATCAACTGCCGCCATGATGGACTGATAGAAATCAAAATAATATTATTGAATGTTCCTCACCATACATACCTATGTAATGTCAAATACGTTAATGTACGTCAATATACCTCTTTATTTAGCGCATAAAAATCATGAAACGGAACGTATTAATGTGTTTGACAAAACGTCAGTAATAAATGAATTAAACTTCAATGTCTTAAATGTGCACTTATTGCTAGCAATATAACAAAACGTACAAGGAAACTGTTTACGTCCATTCTATCGTCGTAATAAGTTGTATAACATGACCACAACAACTAGGCGCATGAAACAAAACCGGTTCCATCCCTCCGCACCGCGCTTCTGTCCCCGCGCGGCCCCTAGTGACGCGCAGGCGTGTATGGTATATGTGTTTACGTTAGCCAGCACGTGATTAATGTTATTTCGTTATAAGACCCAGACACAGAACATGAATCTAAACTCATCATTCAGATACCTGTCTGGCCGGGAATCGAACCCGGAACCCATTGCTCGTCAGACTGGTATGGTAACCGTTCCACCACGCGGGTCGTCATAGTTTAATGCGTGATTGTTGAATTTTTAAAGCTATTATTGAATTGGTTGATTATTCGTCAATAAACCTTAAAATGGGTAGGAAAAAGACTATTCGTGGAGGAGAAAGGGCTGTTACATTCAAAATACGCATTTTTTTTTACAAGTGAAGATCCGTGGACTCAGTGTTCCTGTCTCCCTAGATGAAAATCGAGTGTGTACTGCAACAGGCATCAGTCTCTTACACAAATAAAAATAGAATATTCCATGTCTGTTTTGGTCGAGTAGTACAAGTTTTTTTATTTATAGTAATCGAATGTGCCAACGTTCACGAATCTAAAACACCAACAATTATGCGTGTACAATAAATTCGATAACTGTACGAACGTCCATGCAAAAATTGGCCATGTCTTTTACTTGCTAGACGGCTTCCCAACAATTTTTGAAGTGAAACTTCTTTGTCGGGGTTGGAAAAAAATTTAGTGTAACATTTTTTCGTTACGCGCCATCTTTTTCTGTTACGCGCCATCTTTTTTTTTTCGTTACGCGCCGTCTTTTTCTGTTACGCGCCATCTTTTTTTTCCGTTACGCGCCATCTTTTTCTTATCCCTACCACGCGTGATATTAGATAGATTATTATAGATTAGATTATTAGATAAAGTTTAATAAAAGCCTTTTATTAAACTTTATCTAATTTAACTTTATTTAACCAATTTCTGTAAAGTTGCATATAGTAAATTATTTTTTGAAAAATAATGTCATAAAAAGTTTCACTTCTTACGAGTGTACGCTAGTACACGCACACATTTTTTTTTTTATTGAAGCAGAAAACGAGCTTGCAGTCCACCTGGTGGTAAGTGGTCACTACCGCCCATGGACATCTGTAATCAACTACATACAGAACATGGGTTCTATTTGAAATCAATGTCAGATGCGTTGCTACTTCCGAGGACTAGGATGGGCGCGTCATAAAAGTGTGCCGGCAACGACACCCTTCTATCGAAACGCAAGAACTGCTTCACGCTAGAAATAGGTATGGCGGTGGTACTTCCCGGGTCTAACTACACTGGTTCTACCTGAACTGTGGTTCAAAACTGAATCTTAGCACATACCTGTATAAAGAAGCCGGTGTGCGTGGCCAGGCCGCTGTCCCGCAAGTGCTGCTGGAACTTCGCGTTGAGGTCCGAGGACACCGCCACGTCCGTGAACATGCGGTGCAACTTGTTCGTGAACTCGTAGCCGCACGCCGCCTGGGGGTACGTGGGGATTCGGTGAGGAATTATGTTAAAATTACCGTTAGAAATCATGTAAAAATTACGTAAGAAATCTCGCGAGAATTACATGAGAAATATTGTAAGAGCTACGTAAAAAAATTGTAAGAATTATGTAAGAATAAAATTATGTTAGAAATCTCGTAAAAATTACGTAAGAAATCTCGCGAGAATTACATGTGAGCACAACGTAATAAAAAATTTGAGAATTATGTAAGAATTTCATAAGTAATGTAAGAACTACGTTAAAAAATTGACAAATTTTTATAAGAAATTATGTAACAATCACGTAATGAATCATGATCTCATGTGAATTATGTTAGAAATTGTGTAAGAATTACGTAACAAAATATGTAAGTATAATGTAAGAAATAAGGGAAAATTTAAGTTAGAAATTACGTAAAAATTACTGAAGAAATAATGTTAGAATCAAGTAAGAATTTTGTGAAAATTACGCAAAAAAAAAAATAGGTAAGAATAATTTAATAAATTATGTAAAATATGCGCTAGAAATAATGTAAGAACTACGTAAAATATGTAAGAATTATTTAAGAAATTAAGTAAGATTAACGTAACAAAATATGAAAAAGTTACGTAAGCGCGCAAATTACGAAAGAAATAATATAACTACTATGTAAAAATTTCGCAAGAATTTCGCGAGAAAGAATATAAGAATTACGCAAAAAAAAAATTGAAAAAAATAGGTAAGAAATTATGTAATAATTACAGAAGGAACTACGTGAGAAATTACTCAAGAATAAAGTAGCGTCTCATGATACATCGATCTATTATTAATGTAATAATTTATTATTTTATTATTTATTTTTTTTCAAACTTTTGAAACACCTTACTATTATACTATATACATACTATTTACATATACCTATATCTCTAAATAATATATACAAGATATCTATAAATACAATAATAGTAATAAAACGTAATATTTATTTATTTATTCACTCATAACTTACATCTAACATTACAGGTTATCCTAATACGTTAGTGTAGTGAAATAAATTATTATTAAAAAAATTATAGTACATTAAATACATGTTAAAAATTAAAATTACATTAAAATATCTTATCAGTTAATTAACTAATAATTAATGTCCAATATAATTAAAATAGCAAATATAACAAAAATAATAACAAGTCAAATAAAATGTCAAAAATAAATCAATAGAATGTCAAGAATAATCAAAATGAAATTGCAATAAGAACATAAACTAATTATATCAATTAAATCCATTAATAAATACACATAAATGGAGTACAAAATTAAAAACAATAATAATAATAATAAAACATGTCAAAAATATTAATAAAAATAATAAGATTTAAAATAATAAGATTTAATATATATATAATTTATATTATGGACTGATATGAAGTGTCGATACTCTCATCACAGTTGTAAATAATGTTCCCGTACAAGCCTTCTGAACGTGCTCCTACATGTGGCTTTTCTGATGTTTTCGGGTAGGGCGTTCCAGAGTAGTATCGCCTGTACACTGAAGGAATACCGGAAATAACTACTTCTATGCTGTGGAATATCGACTTTTAAAATTCTGGAAGAATTTATTGAAAATAAGTAGCGTAATAGTACTACTTTTCTTTTTCTGTCAGCACCACCACCACTACCACCCATCCCCCCCACCGCACCCCTACCTTCAGCCGGTTGATCATGGCCTCCTCCTGCTCCATGGACGCGGACAGCTGGTGTATGAGCCGGCGGGCCAGGGCTCGCGCGTAGTGCCTCTGTCCCCCACTACCACCCATCCCCCCCACCGCCCCCTACCTTCAGCCGGTTGATCATGGCCTCCTCCTGCTCCATGGAGGCGGACAGCTGGTGTATGAGCCGGCGGGCCAGGGCTCGCGCGTAGTGCTTCTGGAAGACGTCCTTGTCGTCCACGTACTTGAAGACCACTATGGCGGCTGTTAGCTTCTCGTCGGCGTCGGCGTCGGCGCCGCGACGCCTGAGCAACGCGTCGCAGTATCTGGGGACATTGGTGAATAAATAATAAGTTACGAATATTTCACGTGTCGAGCTTGGTGACCGGAGAGGTTGTTCCCTTGTTTCCCCTGCCTGTTTTGTTTTCAAGGGGAAAACCTTCAAAAAACACAGACGCCGGGTTATGTGGGATTTTAAGACCCGCACTAAAACCCCCCTGGTGACCGTCCTCAGCGCTGTGTGGAGGACTCCGGGATCTCCAACGGAACACGATTAGAGTCCTCAAAACGCAATGCCCCTTTCGGGCCCTTCCCCGGTGATCAATTGATGCCCACAGTGCCTCTTGGTGTTTACGACGGCATGCGGTCATACATGCCACCGTCCTTCCCGGGGTCGCTTGGCTGAACGGTTCGAGCTCCCACTCTAGCCGCCAGCAACTCCGGAATCCCCTTTTAGTCTTCTCTTACGACAGACAGGGGATACCGTAGCCCTATTCTGGTCCCGAAACTACAGGGACAGCCCTACCCCATCTGGCATAATAATAAACAATTCCACGACTCACTTGGCCAACAACTCCGGTGCTTTCGCCGCCGATTCGCCCGGACTGCGCGCGTTCACTACCGCACTACATGCCTGGAAAAAACGAAGATTTATAATAGACTATTTTTCACCCGCGGCTTCGTCCGCTTCTACCACATCTACTACGGTAAGGCCAGGTTCCCACTATGCCGGACCGGTACATTTATCGGCTCGGTAAAACTCCCGGAAAAGCTAGTAGCTAAAGAGTTTTTACGAAACCATTCACATTACGTCGGATCCGGCAAGAATACCGAGCCCGGTATTTTAACCCAGCGTTTTGTCTGCGTAGCCCCGGTAGAGCACCCGGTTCGGAGTAACGTGGACGAATTGGCGCCCACCCATTAATGTTTCAAATAGTCCAAGTGAAAATTCCCCTAAAATATGATGTACCGAATGTTTTCTTTCTTTTTATACTTTAACCTAACGATAAGGCAGACGGGCTACCTGATGGAAAGTAGTCACCGTCGCCTATGGACATTCGCAACACCAGAGGAGTCGCCAATGCATCGCCGGCTGTGAAGGAGAGCTCTTTTCGCACCTTTCTTGAAGAACCCCATGTCATAGCGCTCCTTTTTGCCTTCTATTAAGACACAATTACCATGTGTTACCATAACATAATAATTTCGTCGTCCATTGTGCCCACAGATCCAAATTCGACTGAGGGGAGTTGACTGTCCGATTATCTTGTGGGATCCGGTGCAATGTGAACATTCTGTCTGGTGTCCGGTTTCCGTCAGATTTACCGGTCCGGCATAGTGGGAACCCTGCCTAATGAGTATTCCACATGGTAACCTAGCTCATAAATCATGTATGTGCCAAATTACAGCGAAATCCAACCGGTAATTTTTGCGTGAAAGAGTAAAGGTTATCTTTAATATATTATCTATATACTAGTCATACGTTGCAACGGTCGAATTTAAATAAAAAACTATACCTTATATTGTCTAAAGTAGCACCAATATTTCTCTTATTGTAATAATTTTTAAGTTATTTTGAACGCACCCGTTAAAGGTAAAAAGAGATTCATTATCTAAGCTGCATTTAAAAGCAATAGCGGGTATTTTGACAAAGACAACTGACATTTTGACGTTATGTGTTTTCATAGTAAGACATTAAGAGTGCCATACCTTATCTAAAGCTCCGATGAACGCCTGCGCACCGCCGAACACGTCCGTGAAAAGCTTCGTGTATTTGCCGTGCAACGACAACATCGCGTTGACGAAGTGTGTGTGCGCCTGCGAATGTTTGGACAAACGTCAATGAAATTCAATGTCAATGAAAAATGAAATGTTATGGATAACATTTTACACCATATGCATTAAAGGCAGGTAAGTATATGTATGCATTCCCGGGAAAGACGGCGGTATGAGTGGTCGTATACCGTCGTAAAGACTAGACGGAGCGGTGGGCCCAGCCGCCCATCTGGGAGAAGCCCGATGGGGCAACGCGCTCAGAGGATTCCGGTTGCGTTCCTTTGGAGATCCCGGAATCCTCTATGTAGTGCCGAGTGACGGCCACCTGGGGTTAGTGCGATAAAAATCCCACATAACCTTGCGTCGCTCCCACGGCGTCGGGTACCTTTTGAAGGTTTCCCCCTCGAGAACAAAAAAGGTGGTAGAACAGAAGTTCAACTGGGGTAGTACCACCGCCACACCTATTTCTAGCGTGAAGCATTTCTTGCGTTTCGAAAGAAGGGTGTGGTTGCCGGCACACTTTCACATGACGCAAACATCATAGTCCTCGGGAGTAGCAACGCATCCGTGAGTGACTTCAGATGGAACCCATGTTCTATATGAAGTTGACAACAGATGTCGCAGGGCGGCAGTGACCACTTACCACCAGGTGAACTGCATGTTTGTTTGCTACTTCAATCGTATAAAAAAAAGGCAACGCGATCAGAGGGCTCCGGTTGCGTTGCAGCGCCGAGGAGAGTCACCGGAGGGTTTTAGTATGTTAAAAATCCCACACAACTCACATCCCTCCCACGGCGTCGCGTACCTTTGGAAGGTCTCGAGAACAAAAAAAAAGCCTGCTAGTATTTCCACGCATGCGTGTACTTAAAAAAAAGCCTGCTAGTATTTCCACGCATGCGTGTACTTAAAAAAAAGCCTGCTTGTATTTCCACGCATGCGTGTGTCTCAGAAAAGCCTAGCGTTTTTAAAAATTCCACATAACTGCATCGCTCCCACGGCGTAGTTTAACCTTTCGAAAGTTTTCCCCTCGAGAACGAAAAAAAAGGCTGCTAGCGTTTTCACGCAAGCGTGTACTTAAAAAAAGGCCTGCTTGTATTTTCACGCATGCACGTATGCGGGTTATGTTATCACGTATGCGGATGTCTTATGTCCGTGTCGCGCTCGTGTTTTCACGTATGCTTTTCTTTCTTTCTCCTCAAACTGCATCGCTGCCACGGCGTCGGTTACCTTTCGAAGGTTCCCCTTAGATAACAAAAAAAACCTTGCTAGCGTTTACACGCATGCGTGTACCTAAAATAAAAGCCTACGTGTATTTTCACGCATGTGTGTACCTAAAATAAAAGCCTGCGTGTATTTTCACGCATGCGTGTACCTCAAAAAAATCATACTTGTATTTCCACACATGCGTGTACCTAAAAATAACCTCTAAGGTTGTCACGCATGCGTTTGCCTAAAAAAAAGCCTGCTTGTATTTCCACGCATGCGTGTGCTTAATAAAAGCCTGCCTATTATTTCACGTAAAAATCCCACATAACTGCATCGCTCCCACGGCGTCCGGCACCTTTTGACGTCCCCCTCGAGAACATAAAAAAAATGTGTGCGTGTACTAGCGTACACTCGTAAGAAGTGAAACTTCTTTATGACGTTATTTTTCAAAAAATAATTTACTATACAGAAATACAGAAATTAGTTAAATAAAGTTAAATTAGATAAAGTTTAATAAAAGGCTTTTATTAAACTTTATTTAATAATCTAATCTATAATAATCTATCTAATATCACGCTTGGTAGGGATAAGAAAAAGTTGGCGCGTATAGGAATAAAAAAAAATGGCGCGTAACGAAAAAATGTTACACTAAATTTTTTTTCCAACCCCGATAAAGAAGTTTCACTTCAAAAACCCCAGCGCGTATATTTGTACGTACCTCGTCGTGCGGGCGGTCGGCGGCGAGCAGCTGCGTGCCGTGGCGCGCGGCCTGCGCGTGCGCCGCGTCCACCAGCGGCCGCAGCGCCGCCGCGCCCAGCGGCCGCAGCAGCGTGTACAGCCGCCGGAGGTCCTCGCGCCGCTGGGGATACGGACGGTGTTACGGTTAGCTCTATAGTACCTGGACGACCGAGCTTTGCTCGGTGTTTTTGTTTTTTTTTTTTTTTTTTATAATTTATAGGCAGACATTTGATCGCAATCACAACTGATGGTAAGTGATGATGCGGTCTAAGATGTAGCATGTCTGCCTAGAAACAGCCTATTCACTCTGGCCTGTTTACTACGAGTACATCATGTTTTTTTGGAATTATATTTTTTATAACTATGCAAATTTCTATTATATTTTGATCTTACCAACATAATAATAATAATAAAACGTACCAAAAAGAAAACAATGTAGAGCTAAAAATAAAAAATAAATAAAAAAATAAAACTAACAAAATAGAATTCGAAAAACAAATAAAAAGTCTCCTCTTTTGTATGTAAACATAACCTACTGAGCGTGTATCAGTCAGGGTTTCGTCCCGGTCATAGTACCACTACTGCGTTGATTAAAGTAACCGATGATATAAGGAAGGCTATGGATGACAGAATGGTTGCAGTAGTGGTGCTGATTGACTTTTCAAACGCTTTTAACACAGTCGACCACGAAATTCTCCTATCCGTTCTTTCTAAACTGAACTTCACACCAACTGCCCTTAAGTGGTTTTCATCATATCTTCGCGACCGTCAGCAGGCAGTTCGTATTGAGCTAGAGAGCTCTAAGTGGGCTAACCTTAATGCTGGGGTTCCGCAAGGCGGGATACTTTCTCCTTTGTTATTTTCGTTGTTTATCAACTCCATCACTTCTCTTATTAATTGTTCGTATCATCTGTATGCAGATGATCTGCAATTGTATGTTAAATGTAGTATGAGCAATATTCATAGTGCTATACACACCATCAATAAAAACCTAGAAGCTGTAAAATGTTGGTCTAGTCAGTACGGTGTTTCTGTGAATCCCCTAAAATGTCAGGGGATCATAGTGGGTAGTGCGAGACTGTTGACGAGAGTAGACGTTGCAAATTTACCTTCGATTGTTTATGGCAATAGTATAATCTCCCTTTGTAACGTCGTGAAGAACCTTGGTCTCTTCATAGATAACAATTTCTCTTGGCGTCATCAAATAACTGAGATAAGTCGTAAGGTGAATGCCACATTGCAATCTCTTTATCGTCTTAAAAATTTTCTACCTTATAAGACTAAAATCATGCTAATACACAGTCTCGTTCTACCCATCATAGATTACGCGGATGTATGCTATCCAGACTTAACGGATGAACTTCTTGATAAGCTAGAACGCCTCCTTAATAATTGTATCAGATTTATCTTTAATCTTCGTAAATATGATCATATCTCTAATTATAGACGTCAGCTTAAATGGCTAACTATTCGTCAAAGGCGTAATTCTAGAATTCTCTTGGTTCTGTACTCTATTTTACACGATCCAGCTTCTCCGTTTTATTTAAAGGAAAAATTTCAGTTCCACTGCTCGTCCCACGGCAGTGGGCTACGTTCTACTACTTCCAGAATTTTAAAAGTCGATATTCCACAGCATAACAGTAGTTATTTCCGGTATTCCTTCAGTGTACAGGCGATACTACTCTGGAACGCCCTACCCGAAAACATCAGAAAAGCCACATGTAAGAGCACGTTCAGGAGGCTTGTACGGGAGCATTATTTACAACTGTGATGAGAGTATCGACATTTCATATCAGTCCATAATGTAAGTATATATATATTAAATATTATGTTTTATTAGTATTATTGTATTTATAGATATCTTGTATATATTATTTAGAGATAAAGGTAGATGTATACATATATTTATATATATATATATATTTGTTTTATATTTTAAAATAATGATTACTTTATCAAAATTTCCTTTTATAACATTTATATGCCTACCACAAATTATCGCCATCGCCCAGGGTTGACTGGCAGAGAATGCCATTAGGCATTAAGTTCACCCTTGTAACCCTTAGTATAAGGTGTTTCAAAAGTTTAAATAAATAAATAAATAAATAAATAAAAAGAAAAAAAAACAATCGGACCGAAATTTGAACCCCGACTCTGCGTTTTATCGTGTCCCATTTCCCAACAGAGGTATTCTAACTTCGTAAATGGTGACGAAATTTCTTTTCGTATTCTAATAATTTTGTAGAAGGTATCATGAAAACACGGATAAAACAACATTTTCTGAGAATTAAACCTTTCTAGATCGATTCAACACCCCCTAAACCCCCTAAGTAAAAAAATTCAAGGAAGTCGTTGGAGCCGTACACAAGTATACAAGAATTGCTCGTTTAAAGATATTTTATATATGGGAGATCTCTCACCAGGCTAGGTGGTCATGCCTGGGGAGCGGCCGTGCTCCGACACTCGTTGTTCGGAACTTGTATATATGCAGGGTGTTGAGAATACTTCGATAGCGTATTACAGAATACTATTAGCGCCATTTCTTGATGAGTAGCGGGAGGTCGCCACACGTGTAGTCCAAACTTCCGCTCAATCGGACGTTGAGAAGTGGGTTAAATTCGGTTAAAGTCGCGAGTGCAACGCGGGCAGGTGCGCCGCCACGTACGCGCGCTCGTAGCAACCCCGCCCCGCCTCCCCCTACCTGGTCAGCGCGCGGGTCGTCCTCGCACGCCTCGCGCATCAGCCGCTCCACCTCCGCGTGCAGCGCGGGCAGGTGCGCCGCCACGTACGCGCGCTCGTAGCAACCCCGCCCCGCCTCCCCCTACCTGGTCAGCGCGCGGGTCGTCCTCGCACGCCTCGCGCATCAGCCGCTCCACCTCCGCGTGCAGCGCGGGCAGGTGCGCCGCCACGTACGCGCGCTCGTAGCAACCCCGCCCCGCCTCCCCCTACCTGGTCAGCGCGCGGGTCGTCCTCGCACGCCTCGCGCATCAGCCGCTCCACCTCCGCGTGCAGCGCGGGCAGGTGCGCCGCCACGTACGCGCGCTCGTAGCAACCCCGCCCCGCCTCCCCCTACCTGGTCAGCGCGCGGGTCGTCCTCGCACGCCTCGCGCATCAGCCGCTCCACCTCCGCGTGCAGCGCGGGCAGGTGCGCCGCCACGTACGCGCGCTCGTAGCAACCCCGCCCCGCCTCCCCCTACCTGGTCAGCGCGCGGGTCGTCCTCGCACGCCTCGCGCATCAGCCGCTCCACCTCCGCGTGCAGCGCGGGCAGGTGCGCCGCCACGTACGCGCGCTCGTAGCAACCCCGCCCCGCCTCCCCCTACCTGGTCAGCGCGCGGGTCGTCCTCGCACGCCTCGCGCATCAGCCGCTCCACCTCCGCGTGCAGCGCGGGCAGGTGCGCCGCCACGTACGCGCGCTCGTAGCAACCCCGCCCCGCCTCCCCCTACCTGGTCAGCGCGCGGGTCGTCCTCGCACGCCTCGCGCATCAGCCGCTCCACCTCCGCGTGCAGCGCGGGCAGGTGCGCCGCCACGTACGCGCGCTCGTAGCAACCCCGCCCCGCCTCCCCCTACCTGGTCAGCGCGCGGGTCGTCCTCGCACGCCTCGCGCATCAGCCGCTCCACCTCCGCGTGCAGCGCGGGCAGGTGCGCCGCCACGTACGCGCGCTCGTAGCAACCCCGCCCCGCCTCCCCCTACCTGGTCAGCGCGCGGGTCGTCCTCGCACGCCTCGCGCATCAGCCGCTCCACCTCCGCGTGCAGCGCGGGCAGGTGCGCCGCCACGTACGCGCGCTCGTAGCAACCCCGCCCCGCCTCCCCCTACCTGGTCAGCGCGCGGGTCGTCCTCGCACGCCTCGCGCATCAGCCGCTCCACCTCCGCGTGCAGCGCGGGCAGGTGCGCCGCCACGTACGCGCGCTCGTAGCAACCCCGCCCCGCCTCCCCCTACCTGGTCAGCGCGCGGGTCGTCCTCGCACGCCTCGCGCATCAGCCGCTCCACCTCCGCGTGCAGCGCGGGCAGGTGCGCCGCCACGTACGCGCGCTCGTAGCAACCCCGCCCCGCCTCCCCCTACCTGGTCAGCGCGCGGGTCGTCCTCGCACGCCTCGCGCATCAGCCGCTCCACCTCCGCGTGCAGCGCGGGCAGGTGCGCCGCCACGTACGCGCGCTCGTAGCAACACCGCACCGCCTCCACGCTGCCCGAGTGGAGGTACTTCGTCGCCAGGGAGACCTCGCGCTCGAGGCCTGCGGATGAAGGATTTGTCAATTCGGGCTACCTCACTTTATTTAAAATGACAGAGTCACCCGGCGTTCGACGCCTGGGAACGAAGCATTTTTAATTCGGGCGAGAATGCGGGATTTGTCAATTCGGGCTACCTAACTGTTTATTTAAAATGACAAGGACACCTCGCGTTCGAGACCTGAGCATGTGGGATTTGTCAATTCGGGCTACCTGTTTATTTAAAATGACAGGGACACCTCGCGTTCGAGGCCTGAGAACGCGGGATTTGTCAATTCGGGCTACCTAATTCTTTATTTAAAATGACAGGGACACCTCGCGTTCGAGGCCTAAGAACGAAGCATTTGTCAATTCGGGCTACCCAACTGTTTATTTAAAATGACAGGGACACCTCGCGTTCGAGGCCTGAGAACGCGGGATTTGTCAATTCGAGCTAACTAATTGTTTATTTAAAATGACAGGGACATCTCGCGTTCGAGGCCTGAGAACGCGGGATTTGTCAATTCGGGCTACCTAACTGTTTATTTAAAATGACAGTGACACCTCGCGTTCGAGACCTAAGAACGAAGCATTTGTCAATTCGGGCTACCCAACTGATTATTTAAAATGACAGGGACGCCTCGCGTTCGAGGCCTGAGAACGCGGGATTTGTCAATTCAGGCTACCTAACTGTTTATTCAAAATGACAGGGACACGTCGCGCTCGAGGCCTGTGGACGAAGGGTTTCCCAATTCAGGCTACCTGTTTATTTAAAATGACAGGGACACCTCGCGTTCGAGGCCTGAGAACGCGGGATTTGTCAATTCGGGCTACCTAACTGTTTATTTAAAATGACAGTGACACCTCGCGTTCGAGACCTAAGAACGAAGCATTTGTCAATTCGGGCTACCCAACTGATTATTTAAAATGACAGGGACGCCTCGCGTTCGAGGCCTGAGAACGCGGGATTTGTCAATTCAGGCTACCTAACTGTTTATTCAAAATGACAGGGACACGTCGCGCTCGAGGCCTGTGGACGAAGGGTTTCCCAATTCAGGCTACCTGTTTATTTAAAATGACAGGGACACCTCGCGTTCGAGGCCTGAGAATGCGAGATTTGTCAATTCGGGCTACCCAACTGTTTATTTAAAATGACAGGGGCACCTCGTCTTCGAGACCTGAGAACGAAGCATTTGTCAATTCGGGGTACCCAACTGTTTGTTTAAAATGACAGGGACACCTCGCGTTCGAGGCCTGAGAACGCGGGATTTGTCAAATCGAGCTACCTAATTGTTTATTTAAAATAACAGGGACATCTCGCGTTCGAGGCCTGAGAACGCGGGATTTGTCAATTCGGGCTACCCAACTGTTTATTTAAAATGACAGTGAAACCTCGCGTTCGAGGCCTGAGAACGCGGGATTTGTCAATTAGGGTATTTAGAAATTAATTATCACTGCTTTTCGGTGAAGGAAAACATCGTGACAAAACCTACACACCCGAGAGTTCTTAAAAAAAAATGTTCTCGGAGGTGTGTGAAGTCCACCAATTCGCACTTGGCCAGCGCGGTGGACTATGGCCTAAACTCTCTCAATCTGAGAGATAACCCTTGCCCGGGAGTAGGCCAATAATGGGTTGATGAGAGAACTATTAAACAGGTAACAACATATAGCAGAAAAAAAATATCCTTTTTCTTGCCACGCGGGTCTAAGCCCGCTTGTACGCTCACACGAATGCGTGAAACAACCAACTACAAGTCTAGTCAAATGTCTTTAGACGTCCGACACGAATCTATTATATTTGCGACAGGAAAAAGCATCTATGAAACAAAGGAATACAATAAACACACACACAGGCATAAACCCGCGTGATTGGAGAAACAAATACAAAATGCACGCACACAGGCCGCAAACCCATGTGACTGAAAAAACATTTTTACATAACATCTCATCACATGTAGTATAGGTGGTAGAACCAGTGTAGTCCGACCGGATAAGGACCACCGCCACACCTATTTCTAGCATGAAGCATTTGTTGCGTTTCGATGGCAGGGTGTGGTTGCCGGCAGACTTTCACATGAGGCGACCATCATAGTCCTCGTGAGTAGCGACGCATCTGTGTTTGACTTCAGATAGAACCTATGTTCTGTATGAAGTTGATTACAGATGTCGCAGGTCAGAAGCGACCACTTACCATCAGGTGGACTGCATGTTCGTTTGCTGCTTCAATCAGATGCGGGATTTGTCAATTCGGGCTACCTGTTTATTTAAAACGACAGGGACGCCTCGCGTACGAGACCTGTGATCAGATAAAAAATTAACTCACCATCCAAGACCCGTTGCATATAGTGCGAGACATCAGCTTGTTGCAGCAAACTTGCCGCGAGGGTGGTATGATGTGCCGCGGCCGCAGACAAGAAGGGTTCCAACACCAATCGGTGGTACAACGCGAGTGGCGCCCTCACTCGGAACGATTGCACGTGGACGGTTGAGAGGATCGCCTCGCGGAGGGTTTGCACGTCGCGCCACTCCGGGTTCGACTCCCGGGCGGCGCCCAGCGCGGCGACGACGCGTGACGTCAAAGCTGTGCCGAGAGAACGGAGGAGTACTGTCTCCCATATTACCAGGCCGAGTTCCCCTACCTGAAACAGCAGTGAAGGTTATTAAAAATGGCGGCTTTTAACGAAATTGCGCATAATGTGACACATAGAGTGCGTTCCATTAGACGTTCACAAAGCTCACGCTCATGACCGCAGTTTTTCCCGTTCCACGTGAGCGTTACTGGCATAATCTCTAGTGGAACGATCACTTCGACCCACCTTATTAGATGGGTCGTCGTGAGCGTCGCGTGGGCGTAAGTCATGCCGTCACTTATGACTTATTCGCCGCGACCACAACGACCGCGATCATCTTGTGGAACGACGTTTTGGGCGTTTGCGGCTTTGTGATCGTCTTATGGAACGCGCCCATAATCTTTAGAGAGAGATTGCATGAGTAACAAATAATTTTATAAGACCAAGTCGCGCTCTTACAAAACACATCAATTTAAGCATGGATCGATGATGCTGTTAACACTTATTTGTTAAAATTTATTTGAAATATTAATGCATAAAAAATATACTAAATGATTATAAATACTTTTATGTGCAGATAAATGCACAGAAACTAATTAAATTTAAAAATAACACATATGTAAGTGATTTTTCAAGTTACCTCTAATTGTCTTGAGTCGTGTTCAGTACAACTGACTGTAGCCGCCGACCCATATATTATTTCAGCGTCTGATACCTGAAAAAACATATATCAACAAGTTAAAATTAGTAATTATAAGTGGTCACTGCCGCCCATAGACATCTGTAAGCAAGTTCATACAGAACATGGGTTCCGAGAAAGTGTGCCGGCAACCACACCCATCCATTGAAACGCAAGAACTGCTTCACGCTAGAAATAGGTGTGGCGGTGGTACTTCCCCGGTCGAACTACACTGGTTCTACCACCTTGTAAAACGTACCAAGGAAATGGAAAGACATACATACTAACATGCATTTATCATCGAAAAATATGACGCCCTTACAGATATCGGAGACAGATATATTCAACGACAAAATATATGTCGGCGCGACACGGCGTATTTATGAAAAACACGTCGCCGATAATAATTATTTTAGTTAGTTTAAAGATCGAAAATTGTTTGTTTATTGAATTAGCAACATTTAATGATTTTTAGAATTGTAATTTAGTTTACCCTCCATAAATTTGTTATTGTCACACCACCAAACATTGTTATAAAAAGGCGAGCGAACGCCGGTAGAAAAAGATTTCTTGTTTAATCGTCGAAGCGATCGGACCTCGTCAATTGTGAATAAATCGAAGAAGTTTACTGCTGTGTTTTACTTGAAATATTCAAGAATGAATAATAATGAAGACTCCTGGCCATCCTGACGTCACATATCACGTAACTCACTTCGTTATATAAATAATAATAGTCCATTGAAATGTTACACATGAGCTTTGCATTTTGGAGGACGCAATTTTATTAGAGTTAACTCCTTAAAAATCGATTTGCATATATGAGGGCCCGGTATGAGAAAAATGTGAGGAGTCATATCTACTGATGAATGACCTCGTTACGTCTCTTTATTGAGTATAACGCCATCTAGGTAAAATTTTAGAACTATCAGTACGCGTGGATGGTATACATAGGTTTCGTGATTACGTTTTACAGAAATCTCAATGGTATTTAAAATAGTAAATCATTAAGATAAGTAATGTAAATACGTACAATATTAATATTATAATACGTACTTATATATTTATTATAATTTTTCAAAATGAACCATGTATGGGTATTATTTATATCTTTAGTGTGGGAGTATGGCGCCATATATTTTAAATGCGAGTAAACTCCAGTCGTGCATCGGAGCTGACACACACCCTTTTTTTGGGACATGTATGGGGGGTCAATAGAAGCTTAACCATGTTTGTGGGTACGCCGCCCTTATTCCCCGGCCACCATCTTGGAAAAAGGGGGTAAAAATACTTTTTTCGCGATATCTCGGAAACTATGCATCTTTCAAAAAATTATAAAAGTTATAAGCAAAAAGTAAGATATTTTGTTTTTTGCTCCATTTGCGGTCCTTAAATTGTAACATTTCAATCCATACTATACTAATATTATAAATGTGAAAGTGTGTTTGTTTTTTCCTCTTTCACGTTGCCACACAGGTATTATATGATATGGTTTATATGCTGGGAGATAGTTAGGAGGGCGGAGAGTGACGTAGGCTACTTTTTACCGCGCCGTCATTCCCATGAGAATATCGATGTTTTGTTAGTTGATACATATTTAGTAGTTCCAGACGTTGTTAACAGATGGCGTTAATAAAATTCACTTGCAAGTTCTGAATCAAGCTATCAAATGCTAATGTTAATTCTCTTTGACCGTGCGGGCGAAGCCGCGGGTAAGAGTTAGTAGACTATAATTCTACATTCATTAACCAATTATGACGAGTATAAAACTATAAATACTAGTATATATAAATAATTATCACCTTTTGTCTTTTCACGTGTTGAAGATTGAGATATGAATATAAACTGTTGAGATACGCCACACCTTGGCTGTACTCCGTCCAAGCTGTCACATACCTGCCAAAAATCATAAAAGAAACATAAAAGATAGAAATAGTGATAATACAAAAACTAGTCTTAATTTTACAAAACTCAACTGAATTTTACAAGACTCGACTCGAATTTTACGAGACTCGACTCGCATTTTACAAGACTCGACTCGAATTTTACAAAACTCGACTCGAATTTTACAAGACTCTACTCGAATTTTACAAGACTCGACTCGAATTTTACGAGACTCGACTCAACTTTTAAAGATACGACTAAACTTTATGAAACTGTGCTTAATTTTACAAGACTCCACTTTTAAGTCTTGTAGTGTTACAAGTAGTGATAATACAAAAAATCGACTTAATTTTAAAATACTCAAATTTTTTAGACTCTACTCAATTTTAGAAGACTCGACTTACCTTTTCAAAACTCAACTGAATTTTACAAGACTCGAGTCGATTTTATAAGACTCAACTTTAAATTGAAGTCTCATTTGTCGAATCCATTTAATCCATGGACATCAGCATTCAACCACAGTAAGATCAAACTAACCAGAACTTGGCAACGGATTCGTTTCCACCGTTTAGACCGAAATAGGTGTGTCCCTGGTAACTCCATATAAACTTTTATCAAAAAAAGGCTGTAAGGAAATCCTACTCAGGTCTCTTTTTCAAAATACAATTATTATACAATTATACAATAATTTAATTTAATTTTACAATTATTTTATTTGTAGAACAAGGTGTATGCAATGGTGTTCTAGTCAAGAATTTTGCGCTTAATCTGCCATAAGTGGCGTACAAATATTATTTAAGACGAATTTTAGTAGGGGTACAACCCATTATTGTCCCACTGCTGGGCACGGATCTTCTCTCAGAATGAGAGTTTTAGGCCATAGTCCACCGCGCTGACCAAGTGCGAATTGGTGGACTTCACACACCTGGATTTTTTTTTAAGAACTCTCGGGTGTGTAGGTTTCCTCACGATGTTTTCCTTGACCGAAAAGCAGTAATAATTAATTTCTAATACGCACATTAATCAGTGGTGCGCGCATGGGTTTGAACCTCGGACCTCCCGATTGAGAGGGCAAGTTTCAACCATTAGGGTATCACTGCTCTATTTTATTATTAAATTGTGACTAAATTCCAATATTAATAAAACTGTGTTTTAATCAAGATAATTATCAATACAATGACAATAAAAAATGTCAAATATAGATAAAAATGAAAAATTTAAATGTCAGTATCAGGTACCACAATTAAATTCCGGTTGCGGTCGGACCGAGTTCCCGGAGTCCTCTTTATAGCGCCGAGGACGGCCACCGGGGGGTTTTAGTGCGGTAGGTACCACAATAGAAAATGTCGAAGAAGCGTCAGTAAGTCACACTTTGCATGGTCTCACCTCGCCAATAGACCGTCCCTGAAGTCTGTGCTCTCCAACGCCGCCTCTCCGCGCACCCTTTCCAGTAGACCGCTTACATGTTCTTCTAGAAACGTCCTGGAACAAAAATATGCTATAGATTCCACTGAATACTTTGACTTTTAGCAGGTGGTAGAACCAGTGTAGTTCGACCGGGGAAGTACCATCGCCACGCTTATTTCTAACGTGAAGCAGTTTTTGCGCGAGATGGAAGGGTGTTACGTTGTTACTTTGAACCTTACTCTTTCTCACCAAGCTGGTAGCTATTATATGATATAGTTTAAATGCTGGGAGATAGTTAGGAGGACGGAGAGTGACGTAGGCTCTCTCATTCCCATGAGAATATCGATGTTTCGTTAGTTGATACATATTTAGTACTTCCAACGTTGTTAATAGAGGGCGTTAGTAAAATTCATTCGCAAGTTCTGAATAACGCTGTCAAATGCTAATGTTAATTCCCTTTGACCGTGCGGGCGAATCCGCGGGTTAGAGATAGTAAGTGATAAATGGAGAAGTTTTTCAATGCATATTATCTGCAGAATTATTAGTGGTTTTTATTTTATAATTGTCAAATTTGAACTTTGACGTAAAATTTGTTTATATTTTTTCACTATATGAACTCTACACCAGTTAATTAGTGTGATTGTACCTATTTTTTTCTTTTCTGTGGCCTAATGATGTATCAGACATTTAAAACATCCAGTCTAAAATAGATTTTTAAAAAGTTAAAGTTATGAAGGTAAATAGGTATAATTTCGGCGAAAACCGAAAAAATTACAAAACAAATCATTAAAAAAAATAGAGTCAGGGATTTTTTTTGGCCAACTTGTATTCTCCAAATCGGTTCTCAAACATGCCCACTTCATTAGTCGGACCCTCTACACCCTGTATAATTAAGAGAACAATCACAATAAGTTGTAAAAAATCTTATCGGATTTTTTTTTTATAAAGTAGCTAGTTTTCCAGACCTCTGTCGGGGGGGAGGGTGGTGAACCACAGATTGAAAAACACAGAATTTTATTATATAAATAAGTATCAAAGAACATCGGGTGACAACTTTTGCGCCACGCTATATAAACTAACCTTGTCTCGTCGTACAGTTTGTCCGCAAGAGGCTCCGGGTGCGCGACGCACAGCGCATATACGTCAGAAAAACGCGAATTCCAGACTGAACGCTCCACCGACTTCAAGGATACTACTCCGGCCACCTGCAAATGTACAGTCATACTAGCTTCTTTGTACTACACATGTTATTTAGTTATATTTTAATTTTTAAGTATTGTTATGTGTCTTTTCTTTATATTTTTGCCAACGCACCACTGGACCGAGCTGCTCGTCGAATTGGGACACACTGAAAATCAGTGGCCGTGGTTCGCCGCGGTGAGGCTGAGTGTGGACCCTTTAGTAAATTTTACTGCAGCAATGTTCTAATGTAAAAGTAATGTGAACGTTGCTCCAGCAGGAAAGTAGCACGTAGAGTGATATGAGTGGGACGTATAATTAGTGCCCAATCTGCTGTAAATGTGCGCCAAATAAAAAATTTGTGCGTGTTGCAGTTTTTGAAATAAACGGAAAAAACGATTCCTGCTGGGGTAACGTTGTTCCAGCAGGAAAATTCTAAACGAAAGATCGGAGAGTTAAAAATTGCATATGAGCAGAGAGCTTATATTTGTGCAAATTTGTGCGCTAATAATATAATTTGTGCGTCTTCAGGTTCTCGAGATATTGCGTTTCCTGCTGCGGTAACGTTTTGCAAAATCGCGTATCTAAAAGACTATTGTATGTGCGCCTGTAGAATAAACATGTACAAATAGCTCTTAATTTGTGCGTATTTGTGACAAAATTAGATTTAAAAAAATACTTATAGTTTTCGAGTAATCACGGTTTTTTCAAAAATCCAAACAGTGTCATAGCTCCTAAATAAGATAACATATAAGGTCACTGAAAACTGCATTCGGTCCGTCTTGGCGTGGTTAATTAGCACAAAAAAAATCAAAAGTGCACATACGTGCGTTTTTGGATAATATGAATTAAATTCAAAAAACGACGTCCTACATTTGACGTCACCGTTCAAGAAACTGGCTCAACCTAAGCTGCTTGGATATTTACCAAAAATTAGTGCGTTTAGTCAAATAATATGTAAGATAAAATTCCAGTGTGAAATATTTCGCATTAAGTAAATATAAACAAAAAACAAAACAGTAACACAAACGCTGGTTATACGACCAAATTCGAATGACTACAAAAAAGCGGGGGTTTCATATATACTAATGACCTTTCTTTCTTGAACGTATTATTGCAGGTACTGTCACGCTCAAACGTTTATTGGTGATTAATTATACGACCTAGGGAAATAATTACAAAATGTAATAAATGGATTGTGTACCTAATTATCAAATGAAAGACCTAGTATGTGTGATAATTCTTATTTATATTTTCTTTAATTTTGATTCATAAATAAGATCACAGAAAAATCTTAAGTAAAATATTCGGACGCAAAAAGTTCCATAAGGTTATTAAAGTTATACTTCTTTTGGGGCGCTAGGTAAAAATGATGAGAGTAAATAGAGTCTTACGAAGAGTCTTACGATGCGCGCGCACACCGACAAGTAAATCCGACACCCTGAAGTTAACTATAGTAAACATTTTAGTTTTTTCTACTGTTAATGTCGTTTTTTCTCCAAGCGTAGAATTATGCGAAAGATAAAACTTTTTAAAAGATTTTTATCTTATATAAAGAAGTATAAATTCGAACGCGTGTACAAAAACACACACACACACTTTATATTTTTGTATCTTGTATAATTTAAAATCACACATCAGTTTCCAATTAAAAAATTAAGACTATTATCATATTATTAATGTAAATGCCCTAATGTATGCTGAATTGTAGTGCTGAATGTATTTTAATTAAATTTGGAATGAAGATAACTAATAATATTCCAAGTAGCAATTAAGCTCTTTTTTATTATGTACTTCATCGTGTACAAATCTACCCCACGAATAAGTTTATTTTCTATTTTCTACTTCAGTGTACTCGAGTATACTAAGTTTTAATCGGTTAGTGAGTAAAGTTAAGAAGGTCATTAGCATGTATAAAATCCCCGCTTTTTTATAGTCATTCGAATTTGGTCGTATAACCAGCGTTTGTGTCTGTTTTGTTTTTTTGTTTATATTTACTTAATGAAAAGTATTTCTCACTGGATATTTATCTTACATATTATTTGACTAAACGCACTAATTTTTGGTTAATGCCCAAACATCTTAGGTTGAGCCAGTTTCTTGAACGGTGACGTCAAAGGTAGGACGTCGTTTTTTGACTTTAATTCATATTATCCAAAAACGCACGTATGTGCACTTTTGATTTTTTTTGTGCTAATTAACCACGCCAAGACGGACCGAATGCAGTTTTCAGTGACCTTATATGTTTTCTTATTTAGGAGCTATGACACTGTTTGGATTTTTGAAAAAACCGTGATTACTCGAAAACTATAAGTATTTTTTTAAATCTATTTTTGTCATAAATACGCACAAATTAAGAGCTATTTGTACATGTTTATTCTACAGGCGCACATACAATAGTCTTTTAGATACGCGATTTTGCAAAACGTTATCGCAGCAGGAAACACAATATCTCGAGAACCTGAAGACGCACAAATTATATTTTTAGCGCACAAATTAGCACAAATATAAGCTCTCTGCTCATATGCAATTTTTAACTCTCCGATCTTTCGTTTAGAATTTTCCTGCTGGAACAACGTTACCCCAGCAGGAATCGTTTTTTCCGTTTATTTCAAAAACTACAACACGCACAATTTTTTTATTTGGCGCACATTTACAGCAGATTGAGCACTAATTATACGTCCCACTCATATCATTCTACGTGCTACTTTCCTGCTGGAGCGACGATCACAAAAGTAATGTATGCTGTTATTTTTTTTATCTGATTGAAATAGCAAACGAGCATGCAATCCACCTGATGGTAAGTGGTTACTGCCGCCCATGGACATCGGTGAGCAACTTGAAATAGAACATGTGTTTTATCTGAAGTCAATCACAAATGCGTTGCTACTCCCGAGGACTATGATGGTTGCCTCATGTGAAAGTGTGCCGGTAACCACACCCTTCCATCGAAACGCAAGAAATGCTTCACGCTAGAAATAGGTGTGGCGGTGGTACTTCCCCGGTCGAACTACGCTGGTTCTACCTTAAAAAAAATTATGCCACATTATGTTGTAGTATTTTTTTTACAAATAAATAGTTCCTTCTTTCGTTCTTTCTTTCTTTTGTAATAACACAACACAAAGAGGATAGTAATAGGGGAGACAATATTTTTATATATCGCCAGTGGAAAGAAAATAATGCTAAAGCGCCAAAATTGCCGGTTGCCGGCACACTTTTACATGAGGCGACCATCATAGTCCTCGGGAGTAGCAACGCATCTGTAATCTGTGTGTTCTGTATGAAGTTGATTACAGATGTCCATGGGCAGCAGTGACCACTTACCATCAGGTGGACTGCATGCTCGTTTGCTACTTCAGTCAAATAAAAAAAAAAATTGCATTTGTGGAAAATTAGATTTGAAGTTGCTTTTTACAGAAAAAAAGATCATGTCAACTTTATTTTTGGTGGGATCTTGGAGTTGGGAGTTCGTACTACTCAACTAATGTGCAATAAAGTCTACCAACTCGCACTTATGGCCTAAAACTCTCTAATCTTAAGAGGAAACCTTTGATTTCATTTTGTCTCTCTTTCAATGGACCTCGGACCTCTCAGTATGAGTTCCAACAGTGGGTCAATAATGCATTGACGATAAAAAAATGTACTTACAGTTTCCTTAAGTTTGGCCCATGTCTCGTCAAAGTCCACGTTTCTTGGCTTCAGAGACATCATCGAGCCCTGGTCGTGAAACCTGCAACAAAACCATATTAAGACCTGGGTATATCCTTAATGATGTTTCTTCATAGTAAGTAATATTATTTTTGTATCGAATTAAAGTAACAGGCGAATGAAATTCACTTAATCATTGGGATGAATACTCTGGAGATTAAGATCGGACTATTTAGGAAAACCCAATAAAAACATATGGACTTAAGACCATATTTCAAGCTATTGCCCTTCCTTGCCTGCCTTGATCTTCAACCCCTATTCGAAGACTGCCAACGTCTTCTCGACAGATTTTAATTTTTGAAGTGAAACTTCTTTAGGCGCATGAGGGTAAAATTTTTACAGATGAAACGTCACGCCGGTATGCAACGGAAGTGTCGGAAAAGAGAGAGAGAGTGATCGAGACCGATTGAGAGAGAGTAAGACAGGGCGAACGTAGCATGAGCAACTAGCCGTGGAGTGAGAGTAGGGAGCAAGCGAGTGAGAAAGATTGAGAGAAAAAGTGAGACAGAGCGAACGTCGTATCACGCCTTTTTCCCTTCCTCTTAATCTTGGAAATTTAAAGTTTTAGATTTGTATAAATATAAACAAGATTTATAAATTAGTTCGCCAAAGAAGTTTCACTTCTGACATGTGTACTTTGTACGCACGCATGTTTTTTTTATACCGTAAGATCGAAATTTCCAACTCGGCTGCATTGCGTTCGGGAAATTTCGTAGTATCTTCTCGTCCCCTATCCTCAGTGCCTGAAGTCGAAATTGTTCGAGCAATGTATGTTACCAGTGATGACCTATGACGCCGAAACAGGGTCACTGTAGGCTTTTCAAGACTCAGAGTCGCTCAGCGTGCTATGGAGAGGGCTATACTCGGAATTTCGCTACGAGACATGATAGGCAACGTCGAAATCCGTAGACGAACGAAGGTTACCGACATAGCTTTCAAAATAGCAAGCTGAAGTGGCAGGGGCCGGCCATATCGCTCGAAGGTCCGATAACCGATGGAAAAGAAAAGTCCTCGAGTGGCGACAACGTTTAGGCAAAAGGGGTACAGGTCATCCTCCTCCCAGGTGGACCAATGACCTGAAGAAGACAGAGGGAAACGGTTGGATTCAGAGGGCATAGGACCGGTTGGAGTGGCGCCATTAGGGGAGGCCTACGTCCAGCAGTGAACATCAAAGGGCTGATGGATGGACGGACGGCTATCGTTAGATAAAAAGAACGATAGATTTCGTTCGAAAGCGAAATCTACACAGATCTGCATTTTTCTAACAATTTTGTAATGAGAAATCAATTGAGCCAAAAATCGGAAATATTTCTGTTTTACTACCGCCACAAAATTAATGTATCCTAAATGCAACAATGAAGAAACAAACCAGTAGAATAATTATAAATAATTAACCTCAATCACTCACATTTAAATATATTAAAAAACAATATGTCAAGTCCAATTTGGGACAAGTGTTTTATATTCGTGATACCTACTTTGTTTGTTACTTTGAAATAGCGCAAACAATTTAATATTGATACTTGTAGATGTTTAGAAATGCGTGCTATATCAAGTAATTGAAAAACCATTACATAAAAAATTCTTCATAAATTACAAATTATATTCTGAAAAATACATTCTTCTGCGACGACACGTCCGGAGTTCTTTATTATTAAATTGTATAGCGTAAAAAACCAAACCGCCGTATACCACAAAATCACTGCGTAGTGCATAGATAAATGCACATTCCCATGCACACACCTTTATACACACACACACACACACACACACACACACACACACACACCCGCGCGCACGCGTTCACGCACACGTATACTCATACGCAAACGCACACGCATGCACACATACATTCACACTCGCTAATATTTTTAATAAAAAAAAGTAAAATTATCTTTTGTTATGTTTTAAATTACTTCTACTGTTTCTGTAACTATTACATCATTATCCTTTGTCAAACTAACGTAAATAAAATTATATTATGCTATAATTCACACGGGAGAGTTCAGTTGCGTATGTTACAGGTTCTCGCCCAGTTTGTGCAACTGAAGACAAAGGTTATGTCCAATGTTACTATAATGTTACCCTAAACCTAATGATATTGTGTAATGTTACTGTGCTATTTTATGAAATAAAGATATATTATATATTATAAATACTAATATGCGTAGTGGCATTTTAAAAAGATCGGGGAAACATATAGCAAGGTGACCTGTGAAGTCGGCTTGACGCGACACTTGCTACTTTTTTACGAAGCATTGCAACTCAACATTCGCACAAGTCACTAATCTGTCCCGGGAAGGACGGCGGTATGTGTGGTCGCATACCGTCGTAAAGACTAGACGGAGCGGTGGGCCCAGCCGCCCATCTGGGAGGAGCCCGATGAGGCAACGCGCTCGGAGGATTCCGGTTGAAGTCGTTTCGAGATCCCGGAGTCCTCCTTTTCAGCGCCGAGGACGGCCACCGGGGGGGTTTTAGTGCGGTAAAAATCCCACATAACCCTGCGTCGCTCCCACGGCGTCGGGTACCTTTTGAAGATTTCCCCCTCGAAAACAAAAAAAATTAAAAAAAAAGTCACTAATCTGTAGTAACTTCAAACAGAACAGCAGTTCTATCTCAAATCAACCACATGCGTTACTCCCGAAGATTAAGATGGTCGCCTTGTATAAATACGAACACGATACACGATTTCTACACTCACAGCCCCACACTGGGATTTTCTCCTGTCTCGTGTCATGGACACACACAAGACGAATACACAAACACCCAGACCCTTAACATGTAACTCATCATTCAGATACTTGTCTGGCCGGGAATCGAACCCGGGACCAAGTGCGCGTCGGACCGGTTTGGTAACCGCTCCACCATGCGGGAAACTCAATAATAAATTTATTTTCATTCCATCGCACAAACATCACAAAGAAAAACACTAATCTTTGTGCTCTAAAAATAGCTTTAAGAACGCATTTGAACGCCAAGAACGGTAACAAAAAACCTAACCAAAACAGATGGCTGATAACATTTTGTTTTGCCAGGAGACTTTACATGTCATAAATATGAAAATATGGGTGGGCACGGTCAGGAAAACAACTCCCCAATGCCAGATTTCATGGTCAAGTGTCTAAACGCAGTGATTTTGCATGTTTTTCTTGGATTAGGTATTTTTCCAAACATACAAGTAGCAAATAAGCTTGCAATCCATGATTTTTTATATTACAGAATACACACGCTTTCTACACACATAGCCCCACAGTAGGATTTTCTCCTGTGTCGTGGGTACCATGGATACATAAGATGAATACACAAACACCCAGACCCAGAACAGGAATCTAAACTCATCATTCAGATACCTGTCTGGCCGGGAATCGAACCCGGGACCCATTGCGTGTTAGACCGGTATGGTAACCGCTGCGCCACGCGGGTCGTCGATATTACAGAATAATAATAATACTGTCTACATATATATTAAGTCTTACAATTTTATTTCCTTGTGTTGTGGGCGCCATGTATGTACACAAAGAAAAATACACAAACACCCAGACCCAGAACAAAAGTGTAAATTCATCCAAATATCTGGCAAGGGAACAAATCCAAGAACCTACTTGTCGGACCGGTTTGCGTTGCGTGTCTGACCAATATGATAACCAATTGGCTATGTGGGTCTACAAAAGTAACAAAGAAATGGTAGCACTGGTCAGCATGTCCCTGTAGCCTCGGGGTCAGAATAGGGCTACGGTATCCCCTGCCTGTCGTAAGAGGCGACTAAAAGGGGCTTCCGGGGTTGCAGACGGCTAGAGTGGGAGCTCGAACCGTTCGGTCAGGCAATCCCGGGAAGGACGACGGTATGTGTGGTCGCATACCGTCGTAAAGACTAAACGGAGCGGTGGGCCCAGCCGCCCATCTGGGAGGAGCCCGATGGCGCAGCACGCTCGGAGGATTCCGGTTGAAGTCGTTTCGAGATCCCGGAGTCCTCCTTTTCAGCGCCGAGGACGGCCACCGGGGGGGTTTTAGTGCAGTAAAAATCCCACATAACATAATGAAAAAAGTGTGATTTCATAGTCAAAAACCGCCTCTGCTAGGCGGCGTAAGACGAGGGCGGTCTGGACCTCCGCTACGGCCTCGCGTGCAAAGGGGCCTCGTGCCTCACAGACACAGGGCATCGGGACCTCGCATCAAAGAAAGAAAGAGACAACATTTTTTTCCAAGACCTGGTGTAGGGGACTAGAGAATCCAGATTAGGCAACCTTATTTTTTGGTCAACAAACTGCAGCTTGACTTAAATTTGTATAGATTACAGCCTAGCGACAGACAAACGGACAGACAGCCAGACAAATAGGGTCCCCTTTTTATCATTTGGGTAGGGAAATGTTCACATTTAATATCACATTAATAATATAAAATTAAGTTGTTTGTATACCTTACACATATACTACACACAATAAACTATCAACAATCTATTAAAGTTTAAATGGTTATCGTAAATTAACTAAATAATAATAGTTTCAATTTTATTCATGAGTATTGTTTTGGTATGAACATGCTCTTTTAATCTTAGGTGTTTTATTATTGAGGAGCCCAAAACAGACTTAAATAAGGTCAAAATTATACCCTAAGTGAAAAACAGATGACAGATTTTTCCAAAATTATACCCCAAGTAAAAATTGATATAGGACAGATTTTTGCCATATTGACTTTTTATATCAAAAATTAAGTAAGAAAAACAAAGTATGTTCTACAAAGATCCTTTTTTTTCTAACACAGAGATGTGTCTATAGAGCTTGTTTCAAAGGGCATCATGCTCGGAGGACTCCGGTTGTGTTCCGTTGGAGATCCTGGAGTTCCCCACACAGAGCTGAGGACGGCCACCGAGGGGGTTTTAGTGCAGTACGAACCCACATAACCCAAGTCACTCCTACATCTTCAGGTACCTTTAGAAGATTTCCCCCCAAAAAAAGGCATGTGAGTAAGTATGCCCATTTTGATGACTTTTGGACTAAGCCCATAACTCTAAAAAGAGCCCCATATTCAGAAAATGCACTATAATAGGTTAATATGTAGTTACCACCTCACTTTCATATGAGGTGACCATCTTAGTCCACGGAGTACAGACACATTTGTGATTGACTTCAGATAGAACCCTTGTTCTGTATGAAGTTGCTTACAGATGTTGCAGGGTGGCAGTGACCACTTACCATCAGGTGGACTGCATGCTCATTAGCTACTTCAATGAAATAACCGCTAGACAAACCCGCTGAGTTTCTTGCCGGATCTTCTCAGTTGAGGTTGTGTTCGGATATGGTGGTAATGTAAGAAAAAAAAATGTAACCGACAATTTGTAAGTGCCTCCATAGGCCTATACAAAATAAAATAAAGACAAGACATATTTAAAAACAACTGCTTCTATCATTCATATCTTTATTACTTGTTGGAGACCTTCTAAGTGACATATATGGATATGTTGCCCCATACCTTTCTACACCAACCTATAATGGTACACTTTAGATTTGCGTAGGTTATGGAGATACTTCCCCAGCAGAGGAACCCGAGGACTTCAGACAATTAAGCTATTTATAAAGTAAACAAACATTCCAGCGAGAATAGAATACGCGATGTTATTGAATGAGAGAAAAGTACCAGGGGAGAAGAAAAGAGAAGTATTTCCATTGTGTTTGGAGGTATTTCACCGCTAGGCCATACCGAGGGCTTGCCTACCGCGCAACAGACTTGGCAGAGTGTCAACAACGAAAATTCTACCAAAATTACTCAGCATAAAAACATAACAAAAATAATTATAATGACATTAGTAAAAAACTTACCAATCAAGCCCCTATATCGCCTGAACACTATTCACTTATCGCTTAATAAACTCGTTTGAAACTCTGTAAGAAATCAACAAAATATTCCGTATTCGCGAGATTCGGATTAGAAAATGCAGGACATTCGCGTCATTTCGCGTTATATGACATGACGTTTGTATTTTTAATCTGTTATGTTAGACAGATACGAAAAATTTTTGTGGACCTGGATATTAGGTATTTAGCCAGAATAAAACGTACAAGAAACAAAATTATCTGAGCGTGTTGTGATATTCGAAAATATCTACTGCTGATAGCCGTTTGGTGTCAATTTTATCAGTATTTTTATTATACTCACCATACATTACATTTACCTTGAATGCCCATGGGTCGACCCTAAGACGGTCGCACGGCCTGACGCACGAACTACGGTCGTATGCGTATGCTCTTAGGGCGGACTGTACGACCAAAGTCATGTCGCAGGTCTGTTGAAGTATTCATCGAACCTTGCGACAAGAACACACCGTAACGGGAGTGTCGACATTTGAGACGGTCCGTACGACCAAGCTATAGCTAATCAGTAGGGATGGCATTATTAGTTGAAAGTATTTATTGGATACTGATAAGTGATAAATATTTTTGTCGATATTTATAATGGTTGAAAATATCAGTTGATATTTTTATTAAACTACGAGTTTTGCTGAAGTTGAATATTTTGGTAACTTACGATACAGTTATCAGTATGCTATTAAAAATTAATACAAAGATATTTCTTCCGTATTTGAACAGGATTATGACTGTCTAGGTGCTATTTCAGTCAAATAAGTGCCCAGCAGTGGGACGACAATGGGTTGACGACGACAATAAATAAATTTAAAAATGCCAACGAATTTTTGTAGAACCGTTTGTACGACTGAGTCGCAAAGTATGTGTGGTGATCGAACTGTCGTTGCGACAGTTCGTTCGACCGTTGCAATGTGAATGCCCAATTTTATATTTACTAAATTATATCGCAACATCCAAAAAAGTTTTGAATTAAATAAATTAATACAATCCAAAAAAATGATTTGTTTTAAAGCAGGCGGCTTTTTATAATTAATAAATGTTTGTTGTACTACTTTTTTGTACTCTTTGTGGTTCAACCTGCCACACCTATTTCTATTTTAAATGTAGTGTACCAATGTTGTTTTCTGGTCTGAATTGTATTTATGAAAGACATAGAACCCAGCAGCAACGCATTTGTCCCTAACCTCGGATAAAATCTAAAAAATCCAAAGCAAACCTAATATTAATCACTCCATCCATCCATCCATCCATCAGCCCTTTAAGGTCCACTGCTGGACATAGGCCTCCCCTAAATGACTGTGCTCCTTTTGCCTAAACGTGGTCGCCACTCGATGACCTTCCTTCCCCATCGGTTATCGGTCCTACTAGCGATGTGGCCGGCTCATCGCCACTTCAGCTTGCTAATTTTGAGAGCTATGTCGGTAAGCTTTGTTCGTCTACGGATTTCATCGTTGCGAATCATGTCTCGTAGCGGAATTCCGAGCGTAACCCTCTCCATAGCACGCTGAACGACCCTGAGCCTCCGAATGAGGCCTACAGTGAAGGACCACGTTTCGGCGCCGTAGGTCATCACTGGCAACTCACATTGCTCAAATAATTTCGACTTCAGGCACTGAGTAATTGTAGACGAGAAGATACTACGTAATTCCCGAACGCAGCCCAGCCGAGTTCCATTATTCGAGTGACAAAGCAACTCATATGATAAAGAGTTCGGTATTTGTATTCTTTATAATTACAATTTAATTTAAATACATTTTTTACATCGACCCGACGATGTCGATGACGTACATCATTAATAAAAAATAACTTTAAAACAACTTTCAAAAGATATCATATGACCCAGAAGCCATCGCGCAGAACAAAATAAAACTTTCAAGATAACGAAACACAACGGCATTGTTTGTTTCTTTTCTTCGCAATAATTACATCATAAGTAAAAAAAAAATAGTTATACGCATTTCACTTCTTATTTTGCAAGATTTCCATGCTCCTATAGTTCCTAATTTGCATCTGAATACTAGTGTCGCCATCTAGTATCGAGTAGGAGAAGTATATGGATTCAAATTTAGACACTAAATGTCGTGTTTTTTATTTATTTTAATTTAATACAACAATCGCTGTGTGTTGTGTCGTTACAATATTTTAAAAAGTATGGACCGTGTATTCCGGGTTCTTTCATAGTAAGTAGTTTAATAAAAATGAACATTTACTTGCATTTTTGCTATTCGATACTAGATAGCGCTACTAGTAGCTAAGTTTTTAAAACTGATGATTTCCTATGGAGTTATGAAAGCCTGGTACTTTATATTTTTGAACAGAACATCAATGCCACGATTTGCGTTTCCTATTTCTCATAAACATCGTTTCAACAATCATCGTTTTTACTTCTTGCAATTGCATTTTTTTTCTATTCACGCGATTACAAACTCGGGACAATAATTTAAACGAGGTTTCAGACGCGAAAAACTTCTGATCAACACTGCTATGACCTTTTTTTCTCGACTGCGTCAGAAGAAAAGGAAGACAGTCTTTCGAGCGAATGTATGTCCATTACTTTGACACTCGCCACAGCAACGACTTCATGGATTACTTAAAGAGATGATGAATATATCCATCAACCAATAAATTTAACTAATAATTTAAAACAACCATGTTATTCGAGAAGCAATAACATCAAATTTGAACAAAAATATCAACTCAATAATTTTAACAGTACTGCATTAAGATTTCGACTGTGACTCGTAAGCTATAGGGAATATTTTCCAACTCGCCTCGCACGTCGCCTATGGCCTGCTGACCCCGAGTCCGTTGACGTTAGCCATAGAAAATAGTCACTCACCGCATTAAATTCTTTAATCTATCATGTTCAAATATGCAGGAAATATCATTGTATTAATTTTTTAATTACATCAATGAAATGATAAATATTTTATCGATATTTTTATTGGTTGAAAATATTAGTTGATATATTTATTAAAGTATGAGTTTTGCTGAAGTTGAATATTTTGTTAACTTTATGTAATTTAGATTTGTATGAATAACATTGGTTATACGGCGACTCATTTTGCAGAGCGGCATAAGCTATATATTTTTAATATGGGGCCTACAATCGGTGAAAAGAGGAGTGACGTATTTTTATTAACAACCATTACAAATTCATACACCTTTCATGTTACTATTTTACGGCAATTATTAAAAAGGGTAAAATGAAACAAACAATAATTATAATAATTAAGAAGTTTTATTATTTATTATCTACAAAAAAACCTGTATAAACTTAACAAAACAAAAATAATCGTCGCGACAATAAAAAAAGACTAAACGAAAATAATTGGCTTGCTTTCTATGAGACAGACAGAGAAAAAAGCGCACGCCGCGCGGCTTACTACACTATAGCAAAAAGTGTCGTGACAACTTTTCGTCTGAGTTTTTTCCTTCGCAACGCGCGATATGGAACTGTGTTCCAATAATTAAATAAACAATTTAGTTTAACTGAACTATTTAGTTTTAACAGTTGGGTTTTTTTCCACATTAGTCTTTGCCAGCTATCCTTATGGAGGATGAGAGGACCAGGAGATGGCGCTGGCGAAATTCCAAATATAAATGGGACTTCGGACAGGCTAAATTTTTTTTTAATTATTCCACCTATTCTGATAGAATATTTTCTGCGTTCGTTACTGTATTGAAGCAATTATAAACTGCACGTAGCATTTTATTCCTAAACGCTAATATCGATACGATAACAAATAGTCTAGGCATTTGTTGATCTTAATGTTCTCCCGTTATATTATTTTTTCTTTTATCATATACACTGGGGAGGGTGGTCCAGACCTCTTAAATCCATATGGTATGTTTTTAAGTATATTTCTATTAGGACAAGTAAATAATGCTGTTACGAAAGGTTTCACTATGTTTTATAATCATCTATATTCCACGGAAACAGGATATATACGGGTAAACTTTTCAAGAATTACATTCAAGAATTACATTACATAAAAGAATGTGAAAGTATAAAAATGTACAAAATCAAGCTTAAAGAATATCTATCCAAACATATATTGTAAATTAAACGAATAACTAAAGATATAAATATTTGTATATTTTGTAGTGGCCAGCCCAGAGGCAATGTAAAGAAATAACCAATATGTATTAATCATTGTATCTCATTATAAAAGAAACTGTAATGTTTTTTATGAGAATAAAGTTCTTTAAACCGAAGAAGGTACCACCAGCATATTATACCAGTAGAAGGCACTCTGAATACGCTCATCATTGCAACGTTAAAAAGATCTCAAATCAGAATTTGGCACAAAACTTTGCATTTTCTTCAATGTAGTTTTAATGATATCAAAATAAAGTTAAATTATGCATGGGTTGAAAAAAAATGATTTGTCCATGTGGACTGTACGGTACAGTACTGTTTGGTACGGCGCTGATATTCTGTTCACAAATATAAAGTACTAGGCGTTCATAATTTCTTAAGACATAAGTAAGAACAAAGCTTCTAGTAGCGCCATCTAGTATCGAATAGCAGAAAACTAATTTCAGATTATGAGTGCGTTCCATTAACCGTTCACGCCCACGACCACAATTTACTGACGTAATCACGTTTTCGCCGCGACCACAACGACCATAATCGTGATATGGAACGACTAAACGAGCGTTGGGATCGATATAGGTAGAAAAAAAACGTATTTTTTTCTATAAGATAATTTGATAGGTGCAGTTAGCATTTAGCATACATTGTATTCAACAGGGCTGTTCAAAGTACAACTAGCGGCTAATATGAAGTGTGTTGTTCTTGACCTTTTTTATAATGCTACGAAGTATCGAAGCATCATCAGTTTTTTTGGATAGCTATTTTTTGCACTTTTCTTATAGAACACAGCATTCCGGAAAAACCACAGGAAGTTCATCCCACACTGCACTTTGGCAGGAAGGAGCGTGCAAACCGATTCGTAGAAGACTGTTCCCGTAATGTTAATTATTTACTCTTTGGAAGACTGCCATGAGTCCAGTTGATTTCATCCTACGACGAGTAACTTGTAAAAAAAATACTATACAAAACAAAAAGATAAATCCGCTTATGTTTTTGCTGTGTCTTATCAGTACCTAGTTATTACTGCTTCGGTTATAGCGAAAGAAAAAATATTGTAACTGATAATTTATAGGTGCGCGTAGACAAAATACTTTCTAAATTTAATTTCATCCCTATTCCAAATATAAACACCAGGTCAGAGAGTTCAGCGAACATACGTCATTGAAAAGCTTTAAGATCACGCAACAGGAGTCTTTATCAACGAGAGATTAAATAAAAAGACAATGATGGTTACTTGTAGTTTAATTCGTATTAAAAAAACTTCTTACATTGGCTAAACTGTACAGTTATAAGTCAATAACCACAAACCTTCAAGCAGAAATCTAATTTCACATATTACCATTATATTTCTAGTGTAAAATACAGTAATTTTAAGTATATAATCCTGCGACAATCACCCATCATCTCTTAGCGCCAAAATTATTATTATGACATTGACTTAAACATACATGATGACTTTCACCCTAAAATAAAATCTTTATGGGCGTGTTACAGAAGACGCTCACAAAGCCCAAAACGCCCAAAATGTCATTCCACAAGACGAACGCGGTCGTTGTGATCGCGGCGAATACTTCACTCATGACGTCATGGCTTACGCCCACGCGAAGCTCACGACGACCCATCTATTATGGTGGGTCGAGGTGATCGTTCCACTAGAGATTATGTCAGTAACTCTCACAAGCTAGTGGAACGAGAAAATTGCGGTCGTGAGCGTGAAATTTGTGAACGTCTAATGGAACGCACTCTATAAAAAAGTATTTTTTAAAAACTAGAATACGACTTGAATAAATACAGTTCTCTAGAAGTGCCTTCATATAAATCAAATCTTTATTATTTAGACGGGTATTTTAGACGTAATAAAATTAAAGGACGTAAAATGCTTCCAACTTATTTTAAATATTAACAGTTTAAACTGTACAACAAATGACATAGTTATTACAATATTTAAAAAAAGTATGTTTAGGTATATTTTAAATTGTTATAATTGAATATACCTTGGCTTTATTCATCCAATTTCTATGAAAATGAATATGAGAGATAAATTATTAATATGAATATAAATTAACTGTAATCAAGTATAAATAAAATAAAAGACACAACTCAATAAACGAGTTAAAAATAGTTATTGAAAGTGTGTGAAGTTTACCAATTCGCACTTAGCCGGCCCAGTGGACTATGGCCCTCGTTGCCAGTGTTTTTTACTAAGTCGGGATCTGGGAACTTTTTGAGTGAAAAAAGCGAGACATCATAGTTAAAAGTCGTACAGCAGTCCTCGCGCTACAAAGGGCCCTTTGTCTCTCCTTGGTGTAGAAGGCCCGGAGGATTTCGCGACCTTTTTTGGTCGTTTGGTCGACAAACTTAAGTTCCATTTATATTGTAATTAGCGACCTTTTTTGCAAAGTCCGGTCCTTCCCAAAATGCGGGATTGAGCCTGTCTCGCGAGGGACATTTAATTTTGATGTAAAAATCGGGACGTCCCGCCAAAATTGCGACTGGCAACCCTGACTATGTCCTAGAACTCTATTTCTGAGAATGGTTATTATCGTAATGAGACATATTCAGCCTTTTCCCCAGGATAATAGGCCTTCCTTGACAAATAGGGTACATATTCGTCACATTACTACTTTTCTGTGCAAATTAAAATACAAATTTATATACATGTATATAAAAAATATGATACTTACGCAATGAACAAAATATTGAAAATCAGCAACAAATATAACATTCCAATTCCATCAATATATTTCAAATCCTACCGTTATGTACCTAAAACAAAATTCGCAATATCATTGTTCACTTCACTTCAGCTATGTGTAAATTGCATAATTATACATTATTTTATACATTTCTGCTATACTTTTTCTAAGTTAGGTCTCAACCGCGACCGGGTCGAAATATCGACAAAAATAATTTTAAAATCGCGACCGTGGTTACCCAAATATTCAATTGATTTAGCACACTTTAAATCTTTTACTATACTCAGAGCCAGTCCACACGGCGCGTTGCGTATGCGTTGCGTCGACGTAGTGCTGTCACTGCGTCGTTTTACATACTAATAATCATACTGTACACACGATGAGCTGCGTCGACGCAGCGCATACGCGACTGAACTGTAACGTCCGAGAGTATTTACGACTACGTCGTAGTAACGTTGCGTTGACGCAGCGCCCGTGTGGCCGGCAATGCGTCAAAACCTTTGCGTTGCGACGACGCAAAGTAACGCGCCGTGTGGACTGGCTCTCAGAAATTGGTAGCTTAAAACAATCATTTATAAACGAAAATTGAAAAGTTATGAAGCCATATTGGGCTTCGACTATTTTTTGTACTAGATATTAAATGTATTTTTGTAGAAAAGGCAACATAGTAAATGTGATTTGATTAACTTGATATTCGCTGTCACTACCCGCGAGTTTTTAGACATAAACGTTTACGATAAAAAAATATAACCAGAATCATTCGACCTTACTCAAATTACTGATAGATTTCTACTCTTAAATATTTTTCCTGTAAACATTACCTAACGAGCAAAATAAATATTATTTAATCTGAATTCCTTAAGGAACCAGGTTATGTATGTACGTCGTATATTTTTCTACATAATTCCATTTAATCAAATCCACTCCATAGTCAATCATTCCATCAATTCCAAAAAATAAAAAAATACTAACTTAAAATAAGATAAAAAAGTATAAAAAAGGAAATCAACAAAAAAAAACAAAAAAATCGATAATAATTGTGTAATTCTTACTTAATATTTATTATTAATAATATAACATTAGTCTTTTCTTAAATGGCAATACATTTTTGAACATTAAATAAAAAAATATCTACACGGCGTTGGTAATCAGTGTTGCCATACGTCGACAAAATACAAGATAATTGCAACACTGACTTATGAATTGTTAATACTAGATGTTACACCATTTTTTGCTTATCTATATCTCCCTTTGGTCAGAGTTATAAGCAAAAATATACACATAATACTTTAACTTAACCAAATTATAAACATTTTTTTACATTATTCATGCAATTCTTGTCTTTAACATCAAATTATTTCACCTTTCAAGAGTAAAACATCAGCCATTTCCAAATTAGACCACGCCCAATTAAATTTAGACTAACCTCAAAATCGAAAATATGTTCCATCCTTATTGAATTAATGAATTAGGTGTTACTTGAGAATAAATTAAAAATACTCAATTCTGAAAACTACTAAATAGCACATGAAAATACAAGAAATCTTCCAATTTTACTGAAAGTAAGAAATCAAGAAAACGATTATGTTAAAGATAAAAAACTCATTTTTTTTCTTCCCAAATGTGTTCAATATCTTTAAATAAATATCAAGTCAAGGTAGACAAAAAAAACACTTTTCAATTTTGAGGGTAGTCCAACATCATAAAAAATACACCATTTTTCCTTTAATCCGCCACAACAACTGTTAATAATTTTACATTTTCATAAATTACATTGAAGCCTACACACACTGCGTCCAACGTAGTTAGAGTACATCCACACTTACGTACAGTTAATACGAATGAAAATAACGTATGGTATATTTAAAAATCCGTAGTTCAACTATCCTAAGTATATAAATAGTACAGTTACAATAATTGTGACGTAGATGCTTAAAAACTAGTTTAACATTGACTTAACGGACGTGAATCGCTTTTATTATGATAAAAGTTACAATATAATAAGTAGAATAATTGATTAGGAATTGATTTTGTGGGGTACGTGTGTTTTGAGGGTTATTTTAATTTAATTGCGAAGACAAATCCAAAAAACGATTAGATATAGTTTATGAATATTTTTATTAAAAGTTTTCAGATCTCACTTCAAACTAGATGCATCTCAAAAGTAGGTTTATTGATTACATAATCATACCCCAATATCACCTTATAGTGATTTAAATAAGATTATTCCTATCATTAATTTTAAATGTAAACACGATTTGAAGAATAATAGTTTTTGACACATTTTTTTAACAATCTGTCAGTCAAATATATGACAAAAAAAGGAAAAAATCAAATAACATAAATTCCGTTAAAAACTTAAAATCAATGTTCAATAAATTATAAAAAAAAACAATTAACCCTCCATTTCCTTTGAAAGTCTGCAACACAAACCACCAAAACACAAGAGCCGCCCCAAAATCGAACACATTACAAAAATTACATATTACTGCAACTTTCCACATCCGACAACAGATGGCGCTACATGTGTCCTGAAACACGCTGTTGAAAATATTTCACGTATTAACTTTCTTAAAGTAGCCAACGAGCAGTAGTTAAGGGCACGGCCACTCATGGACATTTGTAAGCAACTTCATATAGAACGGGCGTTCTATCTGAAGTCAATCAAATGTATTGCTACTCCCGAGGACTAAGGTCGCAAATTGAAAGTCACAGTAATCATTTTGATTAGAACACTAGTACTGTATAATTATAATGCAAGTTTTTATACAATTTTACTATTTACAAGTGTTATAGGTATTTACAGCAGTATTATGTTGTCTGCCTAGATCTCCGAGGCATTTACAGGTTAGCGTCAGGACCCCTGGACCAAGTGCGATATTTTTGGTTTGGAGACTATTAAGATTTAGTACCCTTTTGGTACTATTTGATACCTAAATTAAATTAATTAGTACCATAATTATGTAGTTTTGATAAACGTGAGTATTTCAGTGTAAGAACAAATACCATTAATTATTAATTACATAGAGACACGAATAAACGTGTAGGTACTACGTGGCTTTACTCCCAATATGCCACTCTGTATTTTTTGCAGGATAAATATCTTCTCAGTTCTAAAGTTAGGTATGCAATTTAAAAAATATTATTTTCGATATTATTAGATAACAATTGAATTAAAATACGGTGTAAAATTGACAACATAGTAATTAAGGACTCATATAAATGTCACATCTGATACCAGGAAGGGTTGCAACCCCATAATAACCTATACTCGTGGCAAATTCGATATGGAATGTTTAATAACAAAGCGTTGCCTAGCAACCACTGACAGGCAGGGGAAAGCAACTTTTTGTAGTTTTATCAGCCGTCTTTTACCTATTAATAACTTTTACCTGTAACTTATAATAGATTGCAAATCCCTTCATGAAATTAAGGTTGTAACATCATTAGTTATACAATGACGATAATGGTTAATCTTGTTTGACTGGTTTTAGCATATTATCTAACAGTTGGTCGTGATTAGTTAATCAACCCTTCTTATTTAAATTACTTCCCGAAAATTTAATGCATACTTTGGTTGAATATAAAATGCATTTGTGTACAAATTCGTGCAAGTTGGTGATAACCCTACATAGGATTTTTCAGAGTTTGTTTACATTTATTCCAGGTCGAATTTGCCCCGAGTATAGTGACATCAAGGGATAGCACACACATTGGAATGACAAATTTAAATGCATTACAACAATATTCAAAGTATTTTAAAGGGCAGTCAAAGAATTTACTTAATTTATTAAATGTCTTTTAATTTTTGTATAATCTTGAATTCTGTATTAAAATGTCAAAACGAAAAAAATCACTTTTATGTCTTTAAGTTTTTAAAATAAATGTCAAAACATGAAATTAAAATTATTTGAAAATGCGAAATATTTTATGATTTTCACCGAATTTTGTTAAAAGAAAAAACAGGATAGACAAGTGGAGAGAGTATATTGAACAGTGGGAATAAGTCTCCTACATAATTTTCATTTTATGAAAATAGCAAATTTATGTTAGAATGATTCAAGAGGAAGGTTTTTATGTATAACACATGTATAATATAGTGGAGGAACACTGATAATTTTAGATTTTTGTCTTTTAAGCGGAACATAATTCGCTATCAACTAATAACTTTTGATAGCGAAGATAGATTTTTCAATATCTATACATTTGAAGGTATGTACTATAAATATATTTAATATCTTTCAATTCCACAAATTAAATTCCGGTTTTAATTATTTCAAATTCAATTCTAGTTTTGTTTGATGCGGTGTCAAACACAAACGAACAAATACGACATTTCTATTATGACTTATTTTCGGTCCCAGTTTTTTTTATTGGAAATGTAAGTAATTCAGACATGGAGAACTTAATTATATGTATGTATGTATATTCGAATTATTTCAAATATTTGAACTATATTCAAAATAACTTCAACTATGTCTTTTCAATTCCATTAATTTATTAACCTGACAAATCCCATAAACAACCATATCATCAGTGGAAAGAAAATAATGCTAAAGCGCTAAAAAGAATTTGTGGGAAACGAGATTTGAAATCTTTTCTTACTGAAAAATCATGTCACCTTTATTTTTGGTGGGATCTTGTTTTTTTTTTATCTAACTGAAGTATCAAACGGGCACGCAGTCCACCTGATGGTAAGTGGTCACTGCCGCTCATGAACATCTGTAAGCAACTTCATACAGAACAGAGGTCCTATCTGAAGTCGGTCGCAGATGCGTTGTTACTCCCGAGGTCTATAATGGTCGTCTCATATAAAAGTGAACCGGCAACCACACCCTTCCACCGAAACGCAAGAACTGCTTCACGCTAGAAATAGGTGTGGCGGTGGTACTTCGCCCGGTTGAACTACACTGGTTCTATCTTGTTGTTGGGAGTTCATACTACTCGACATAATCCCACCAAAAATAAAGGTGACATGACTTTTACTCTGTATAAAAAGACTTCAAAACTCACTAACCAGAAATGCTATTGTAAATGCTTTAAGATTGTAACTGCCTTAACAATAATGTTAGATTTAAGAGATTGCTGTACATGCCTATATTTGGCATTTCATATAAGGATTGTAATTATTATTAAACTGGTTGTATGTTAATGTAAATGTGTATGTATGTTTTGCTGGTTGTATGTAAATAAAATGAACCTGCTCATGACATAAGCTGAGTCCCCTTCGAGGTTGTTGCAGCACATATTATATTACATAAGGTTATTTATGAATTCCTCATTATATTGTATAGTTTTTTGTTTCTTATAAGCTTATGTGTTGTAATTTATGCGAATAAAGGTTATTATTACTATATATAAATAAATAAATAAATGCTATTTTGGCGCTTTAGCATTATTTTCTTTCCACTGACGATATACATTCTTATCATATCGCACGGCGAGAAAGAAAGAAAAGTCTTAGCAAAGTTTTTTGTGTGCACACACACAAAGATGAATACACAAACACCCAAACCCAGAACAAGAACCCAAAATAATCATTCAGATTCAGGGCGAGAATTGCACCCGTGACTTGGGTCTTGGGTTCAATTCCCGTCCAATAAAGACCAGTAAAGTAAGCGCTTCGCCACGCGGATCATCAAGTCATCGGGTTATTGAACCATTAATTTATGCCTTTTTTAGAACAATATATATAGATAGTTATCAGTATTTTCTAATATTTAATATTATATATATTATATTGTATCCATATTATATTGTATTCTGAAAATTACTTGACATTATTAAGGTACATTTAATCAAATCATACAATTGTTCATTCAAATCCTTGCGTTTCAATTAATTATTAGACTAATAATATGAAATAAATGACATCTTTGACATGAGGGCCATAAAACAAGTTATTTGTCTCCTGATATAGGGGTCACAAAACGACTTTTTTCTAAAAGAAATCATGTAAGCCGGTAAGGTAACCTCGTTTAATACAATTTAGCTGAATTCAATAAACGCTGTCGCTTGTAGCTATATGCCTGTTTCGTGGCCCACATCTAAAAATAGTGTAAGCCGTTTTATCTCATGTAAGGCAGGAGATAAGGTAATCCCGGTCAATCCAATATAGCTAAGATCGCTAAACGCTGTCGCTTGTAGCTAAAAGCCTATTTCGTGGCCCACATCACACTCTGTACATATTCATTGATTGTAATATTGTTTTTGACTTACAATGTAATGTAATGTAACATTACTGTAACTGTAATGTTATTTACTGCAACATTAGGTACTGTAATGTATACATACAATCACAAATTACTCAGAAAACCTCTCTTTGTTTCTTTTGTGACGAAACATATGAGTTTTCTTCAAGGATTATATTTTAAATTGTATTAAAAGTATTGATTTATTAATGGACTTTGGATATACGCTTGAAATTTCGCAATTTCTTTATGGTTCGTCCGGGAAGGTACCACGGTCACACAATTCTATCGTGAAGCAGTTCTTGCGCGAGGTGGAAGGGTGTGGTCATATGAGACTTAGTCCTCGGGAGTGGCAACGCGTCTATGATTGACTTCAGATAGAACCCATGTTCTATAAAAGTTGTATACAGATGTCTATGGGTGGCAGTGAACAGTACCATCAAGCAGAATGCATGTTAAAATGACCTACAGAAAATAAAAATTAGAAAATTGGATATCTATCTAAGATTTTAATTTTTCAAACAATTTTGATTTTTAAGTCAATTCGAAATACATATATAAATAATAGCGTTATATACTTGACTCATCTATTAATAAATCAATTATTGAAATTTAATGAAATTCCCAACTTCTAGATTCAAAATAAAATTTAACAAAAATTTCATACCTCACGTGTTTGTATATTACTCATATTTAACTGTTATTTTCAAAACACGCATACACTTAGACTTCTTTCGCCATGAAATACACTGGCGACATTTCTCTAGATATGTCCTTCGATACTCGACATCGACGACACTTCTTCCGACACCGGCGATAATTTTCTATTCACATCTTCCGATACTGGACATCGGCGACACTTCTCTATTATTATTTTCTGACACTGACCACCGGCGACACTTGTCTATTAATATCTGCCGACACTGTACACCAGCGAGACTTCTCTAGTTACATTTTTCTACAATCGACAATGGCGACACTTCTAGACACATCTTTCAACACTCGACATCGATACTTCTCTAGTCACATCTTTCGACACTTTTATAGACAAATCACTCAACATTCACTGTGACATTTAAACAACGTCACAAACGACACTAGTCACAGTCCAGACACCGGCGACACCGCACGCGACACTACGCGACACTCGCGACACTAGCTGTCCGCGTTGTCCGTGGGCTCCGGGGGGAGGCTCTGGGGGGAGAACTGGCCGACCATCTTGCTCTGCATCATGTTGAGAAGGATGTCCGAGTACTGCTCGATTAGGGACATGGCTGGGTTGGTGCCTGATGTTGATTCTGCGGACAATCAATTCATTTAACTGTACAATGTGATAACAATAATGTACGATAAAGATCGTTCATTATTGTTATTTATCGTACAATAATGTACGATAAAGATCGTTCATTATTGTTATTTAGAACCACCTCTAGAATCAGGTGTCCATCTAACCCCCCCCCCCACTTACTTTTAGCCACTAGGTGGTCAAGCTTCTGCCTGGCGCAGTCCACGTCGACCCGCTGGTCGCCGTCCGTGGACGAGAGGCTACTGAGCGCGTGGTCACCACATTGTCCTACCACCCATACCTTTAGCGACCAGGTTGTCAAGCTTCTGCCTTACATAGTCTAGTTGAAAACGTCAAAATAACCCTGATTCCCCCCCGAGGTTTAGAAACCAGAGGCTCATTAAGCCCGCCTCCCCTTTACACATAAAGTGATCCAGCTTATGCCTAGGGCGCGTTCCAAATGATGCTCGTCGTCAACCCATTATTGTCCCACTGCTGGGCACGGGTCTTCTCTCATGAGAGAGTATTAGGCCATAGTCCACCGCGCTGGCCAAATGCGAATTGGTGGATTTCACACACCTCCGAGAACTTTTTTTTTTTTTTAAGAACTCTCGGGTGTGTAGGTTTCCTCACGATGTTTTCCTTCACCGAAAAGCAGTGATAATTAATTTCTAATACGCACATAAATCAGTGGTGCGTGCCGGGGTTTGAACCTCGGACCTCACGATCGAGAGGGCAAGTTTCAACCATTAGTCTATCACTGCTTTAAAAAAATGATGCTCACAAAGCCCCAAACGCCCAAAACGTCGTTCCACAAGACGGCCGCGGTCGTTATGGTCGCGGCGAATACGTCATGACTTATGCCCACCCGACGCTCACGACGACCCATCTAATAAGATGGGTCGAAGTGATCGTTCCACTAGAGATTATGTCAGTAAAGCTCACAAGCTAATGGAACGGGAAAAACTGCGGCCGTGAGCGTGCGCTTTGTGAACGTCTAATGGAACGCACCCCTAGTGATCTTTTTTTTTTGTTTTCGAGGGGGAACCTTCCAAACGTACCCGACGCCGTGGGAGCGACGCAGGGTTATGTGGGATTTTTACCGCACTAAAACCCCCCCGGTGGCCGACCTCGGCGCTGAAAAGGAGGACTCCGGGATCTCGAAACGACTTCAACCGGAATCCTCCGAGCGCGCTGCCCCATCGGGCTCCTCCCAGATGGGCGGCTGGGCCCACCGCTCCGTCTAGTCTTTACGACGGTATGCGACCACACAAACCGCCGTCCTTCCCGGGATTGCCTGACCGAACGGTTCGAGCTCGCACTCTAGCCGTCTGCAACCCCGGAAGCCCCTTATAGTCGCCTCTTACGACAGGCAGGGGATACCGTAGCCCTATTCTGACCCCGAGGCTACAGGGACGACCCCTAGTGATCTAGTTCACCAGGTTGCCCCTCATCCCCCCTCCCCTCCCTCATACCTTTAGCCACCAGGTGGTCGAGCTTCTGCCTGGCGCAGTCCACGTTGACCCGCTGGTCGCCGTCCGTGGACGAGAGGCTACTGAGCGCGTGGTCACCGTTCGCGGAGCGCACCGCCGCCGACCGCAGGACCTTCTGCGTCTCCAGGATAGCGGCTTCGAGACCTGGTGAGGTAGCAAACGTTGATATTAGTATTGAGGTTTTTTCTTACAATTGAAGTAAACGAGTGGTCAGTCCACCTTATGGTAAGTGATCACTGCCACTCAAGCCTGTATGTAAGCAACTTTATATAGTACAGAGAAGATCTGAAGTAAAACACTGATGCTTTTTTATCTGACTGAAGTAGCAAACGAGCATGCAGTCCGCCTGATGGTAAGTGGCCACTGCCGCCCGTGGACTTCTGTAAACAACTTCATATAGAACATGAAGTTTTATCTAAAGTAAATTACAGATGCGTTGCTACTCCCGAGGATTATGATGGTCGCCTCATTTGAAAATGTGTCGGCAACCACACCCATCTCGCGCAAGAAATGCTTCACGGTAGAAATAGGTGTGGCGGTGGTACATCCCCGTGCGAACCACACTGGTTCTACCACCTACGAGATACTACTTCCGAGGACCAACTCCGTCATCGGCGAGCACAACTAAGAGGAGAATAAGCATCGGTGGCCACCCACCGCTGATGTCCGCCGCGGCGTTGGGCTCGCGCTGCAGCGTGCGGTACAGCTGCACCACCTTGCCGGCCGTGCGCGTCAGCTGCTCCGTCAGCGCCGAGCACAGCTGCGAGGAGGACACTGGGGACACGGACATGTTCATTATTTATACTAGTTATACAATACAAAAACAGGGCACTGGGGGGAGAATATATTTTGGAAGGAGGACACTGGGGGGACATCCTATTATGGGAGGATACTGGGGCAAAAACAATCACGTTGATGGATAAGACAAATAGAATAGAATATAGCACAATAGCACAGCTGGGAAGGGGACAGTGGGGAACAACGATCATGTCAATTATTTTAGTACAGAAATACAAGTAAAGCTGAGAGGAGGACACTGGGGCGACGGACATGTTCATTATTTATACAAATTATACAATACAAAATCAAGGCACTGGGAGGAGATCATATTATGGGAGGAGGACACCGGGGAAACGGACATGTTCATTATTTATACGAATTGTACAATACAAAATCAGGGCACTGGGTGGAGATCATATTACTGGAGGAGGACACTGGGGAAACGGACATGTTCATTATTTATACGAATTATACAATACAAAATCAGGGCACTGGGTGGAGATCATATTATGGGAGGAGGACACTGGGGGAAAAACAATCACGTTGATTAATTTAAGACAAATAGAAGTACAGCTGTAAAGGACAGTGGGGAAAAACGATCATGTGCATTGTTTTAGTACACAAATACAAATACAGCTGAGAGGAGGTCACTGGGGAAAACGATAACATTGAATGATTTAAAACATAAATACAGGTGAGAAGAGGACATTGAGGGAAAACGGTCATGTTGATTGCTTTAATCCAACAGCGGGCCGTACTCTACGACAAGCTCGGTTTCGTTGAAACTTGATCAAGTTCTGACAAATTCCGTTCATGGTATACCCGTTAAAACTTGATCTAGTCTTGTAGAACTAGGGGCTATGAATGTAGAAAGCGTCTGTTTAAGTAATAAACATCAATTATACTAATTTTAAATGATTTCATATGTTAGCAAGGCTGGATTTAGGGGTGTGTAGCAATTCCCGCTAGACCTCCCAAAAAAAGGGTGGGACTCTCTTTTGTGGACACGACAAACGTTGTAACAAAAAATCCTATTCCGGCTAGTAAACAAACTCCTTGAATATTTCGATTTGACTTTTTTTCACTTTTGGTCTTCAAATTGCAATCATAAGTATGAAAGAGGAGGAGAGGAGGTAACCTTTTTTCACCACTTTTTAATTATACCACATACCCTTTTCTCGAAAAACAGCGAAAAAGATATAAAATTTTCTTTTTCACAAAATCCCAGTCCCCACTCTCCCCACCCAACACTCAGTACTCACGGTTTGGGTCCGTCGGTGAGGTCTCCTGTTTTCTCGGGCGGGAGTTGGCAGCTAAGCGGGCGGTCACCTCTCGCGCCTTCGCTGACAGGTCGCGCTCGCTGCCACTGCGGCCTGGGGGAGAGAGGGGTCTTTAAGGGGAGGGCTGAAGGTGGGGGTTTAAAGACCTCTCATTTTTTAACGAGTGTGTGGGGGCCTGTAATCCTTGGCTCAAATAGTATTTTTAAGCTGTAGCACCTTAGACTTCTGCAGCCCGAGTTGTCCACTCAAAGTTAAAGAGAGTAGGTCCTCTTAATAAAAAAAAAATGGACATACAAGAAATAAATATGGGATTTGTAGTGATAGATGATGTGGACAGATGTCCAACAACTACAAATCCCATATTTATTTCTAGTAAATATTTTCTATCATTATGCCTTCTGTATAATTACATTAAATTCATTTCATATGACAATTACATCTATAGTACAACATTGCCTAACCTACCCTTTGCATATTTATATAAAAAATACTCCATACAACAATTACATAGTAAAACATTGCCTAACTGAATATTCTTTATCTACTGAATAAATATATATTTCTACTGAATATTCATTATAAATTCATTTCATATAACAATATTACATCAATAGTACAACATTGCCCAACCTACCCTTTGCTTATTCTCATATAAATCACTCGACACAACAATATATCTTATCACAAATTACCCAGTCTCCGCGGCGCGCGGTCCGCGGACGCGGCCCGCGGTCTCGGCTGCGGCGTCTCCGCGGTCCGCTCGTCCGCTTCGGAGCTGGACTCGGAGCGCGCCGCTACGTTCGCTGCGGGGAGTGCTCGGTCAGTGGTGTGCGTTAGGGGAGGTAGGGGTGCTACTGGTTAGTGGGGTTAATTTTTACTTTTAACCTGATATTTCAACATGTAAAATTGTAATTTGACATTCTAAGAAAATAATGCAGACGAATTGAGAGCCTCCTCCTATTTGGAAGTCGGTGAAACAATACCTAGTATTATTTTTGTTTTCATGATACATATATAGTCAAACAAAGGGAAGATAAGTCTTATCGGGGTCGATTATATAGATGTATCATCAACCCCTGAGGTCTAAATTGGGACCCCCTCGGATAAATATAAGTGAGAACAGCTCGGATAAGTATATTTATCTTACTACACCTTTCATATATTCCAAATGCAGCAATAGATGCAGCAGTAAATATTAAGGGTTCTAGAAGGTTCTAAATCAGTGGTGGTGATGCCTAGGTTGGAACCTCCCGATTGAGAAGGCAAGTTTCAACCATTATTCTATCACTGCTCATTCACCATCAACTATATGTGTGTCAAATTTGAGTTAATTGCGATCAGCAATGTTTGCGTGAAAGAGTGACAAACACACATAAATTCTCACAAACTTTCACATTTGTAATATTAATAAGATATTATTATATTTAATTTTGTGAAGTTATTCAAGCATTCTACTGTGGGTGAATTAAGATGAAATTATCGGGTAATAATCAACTGTATGTAATAAATATATGTATAAAAAATGTCCACTATGAATGGTCGAACGAACCCCAAGGGGTCGACAAGTAGAATAAGTCACTTATCCTATACTTCGGCTAAATTCAAAATTTTCATAATAAATGGTCGAACAAACCCTAAGGGGTCGTCAAGTTAGATCACCTGTACTATAATTCGACTATATTCAAAATGGTCATTATATACGGTCAAACGAACCTTAAGGGGTCGACAAGTAGTCTATACTATACGCATATTCCTTGTAAATAGTCGAATAAACCCTAATGGGTCAAGAAGTACTCACCTGTACTATAAGCGTTGGCGAGGCCCCTTCGCCTCGCGGAGTTCGCGGCCGCCTTGTTCATGGAGCTGATAGTCGGTCGCATAATCCCCTGGGGCCTGGGGGGTTGCTGGCGAGAGGGTTGGGGGTCCGACTCGGAGTCGCTCTGAAAATTAAGAAAGTATTGAAATTACATTGATAAGTCTGAAAAATAATAATTAAAATTATATTAAATTAATTGGTGTCATTTGAAATGACTTTTATAATTTTGGAGGTTTTCAATTCGACGTTATTTTATGTTTGTTACTCGATTACTTATAAATCGATGCGGATTTTTTTTTGAGGTTATGCCTTCTGCGTGTCCTTACTTATAATATAATATATAGCCCCTGAGGATAAATAATGAAAAAAATAGGTATTCGGCTTTTAAAAGATAAAAGCTTCAATTATTTACAATTTGACTTTTATGACAATGTTTTTTTTCAAATAATATGCTTGTTTCCATAAAACCTGTACTCATCCCTAGATAAGACGACCAGATTCTACCTCTGGTAGGTCGAAAATGGGCTGGTGCTGTGAAGTCAAGAAGGAACGCCTGGAATATATCTGTATGTCTCACACCACTGTAAAATTTAATACAGCACCGTTTTACACCGCCGTTATAAGGCTGAAACAGGTGTAGCGGTGGTACCTAAGAAGTCGAATGGATCTACCACTTTTAAAAGTTGTTTATTTCACCCTAAAAAAACCACAACTCTGGGCGCAAATACAGAACATTCTTACCTGATGAATAGAAATTAACCCTTACCTGATTTAGAACACCCACACTAGAACTTCTCGTCATATTCGACTTGTTATTATACCGCGGCGCTGGTCGCACGAATCCACTCGGGGATTTGCTGGTGTTTGCGCTGGACGGCTGGGCCGGTTTCGATGTGCCTGAGTGTTTTGGTTGAGTTGTGTTAGCTTTAGAAATTAATCTATACAATACATTGAAGAGAAATTTTGTTTTGTAAAAACTAACAAAAGGTTTTTAATAAAGATAACGTTCTAATTATGTCACAAGTTCTTATAAATGTATAGTTATTGTTGATATTTCAAATTGCATTAAAATGTAAAGACATTAAAATAAAAAATAAGTATAATATAAAATTAATGACATGTTGTGACTTAATTGTAAAAGACAGTTTTAATTTTGCAATACTAATATTTTTGTTCTAGCAACCTCTAAGGGGCTACCATCTACTATGTTCGTATATGTGTATACTTTTGAAAATCTACTAGCAGCATTTTAATAGCAAATGTAATGGTATTAAAAGCAACGAAAAATATTTATACTTTACTTTTTACCAGCTGCTAATGAAAATGGGATACAATGGTATGTATATTTAATATTTAATTAAAAGACTTTATGATAAGTCTAAGATCGACTGCAATTGCTTGAATATGTCTGATCTTTAAAAAAATATTATTTTATTTTGTAAGCTTCATGTAGCAAACGAGGGTGCAGACATTTGTAAGCAACTTCATACAGACAAAGAGTTTCATCTGAAGTCAATCACAGATGCGTTGCTACTCCCGTGGGTTAAGATGCTCGCCGTATACAAAATTGACTCGACCAACCATCTTGTGAAAAAACAGATGAACGCAGAAATCACGTGGTCGCATCTCGTACTACGACAGATGCGTTCTACCAACGTGTTTCTAGCGGATCAACGTGCACGGAACGATACCGTTGCGTGCGCGCGACGTTAACGCTGCGTGCACGCTTGTTTGTTGAACGATAGCTTTATATAATACTGATATAATCTAACATATTTTTAACTGTCTATCTAAAAATATATTAAAAGTTAATATAAATATAATGATGTTAAGATTAATTAAAATTATTTACAAAGCGTTTAAAATACTTTTAAAAATACGAATACAATGCTCCCATGCGATATCACAAAATGCGACAAAAAACATGCAAAAATTGGGAAATAATTCAATATTGACAAATTAATACACCCAGAATATGAACTACCACATGTATACAAAATTAAACAAGAAAACACCGGTGCTGGTAAAGGAAGATTTTTTTATATAATGTGTAGTTTTATAAGATAATTTACATGTAGTTGACGTTACATTTACCTCAGAGATTAGAGAAATAGTGAAAAGTTTTGTTTTTATCAATTGTTGGGTAGGTGCGTCTGTTAGTTAGGCCTAGCGCATACATACAATTTTAAAAATAATAACGCTTATTTGAACTTTTAAGTAAAATAACGTTTATAATTTGTACGTTAAAGTATATGGGTACAACATCGATCGCGTTTAGAATAGTTGTACATCTATCTACCGACAGTTCAATGTGTATTGCCTTGACTGAACAGTCGATCTGCGACTATTCGGTCCGGTCTATAGGCGAAACTAGAAAATTAGTACATATCGAATAAGCTCACAACACGACTAAACTATTTGATCGATGTAACAATCTTATCACTACATAGTTTAAAACAAAGTCGCATCGCGCTGTGTGTCCCTATATATGCTTAGATCTTTAAAACTACTCGATTTTAATGCATTTTTTTAATAGAGGGTTTCAAGAGGAAGGTTTTTATGTGTAATACATGCATAATATAGTAGAGAAAACATTGATAATTTTAGGCGGAACGAAGTTCGCCGAGTCACCTAGTTAAAGTCATAAATGCAAAAATTTGTGAGAGTGTATGTGTGTTTGTTACTCTTTTGTGCTAAAACTACCAATCGGATTTCGCTAAAATTCGACAACAACATAGTTTGAAACCTGAATTAAAACATGGGTTAATCATTACCGTGGTAGAAATGACGAAGCCGCGAGATTAACCTAGTCATATATATGCGGTAGGCCTATTTGCCATATCGGTCTGATGCGCAATGGGTCCGGGTTCGATTCGCGGCCAGACAGGTATCTGAATGATGAGTTTAGATTCATGTTCTGGGTCTGAGTGTTTGTGTATTCGTCTTGTGTGTGTCAAAGGTACCCAAGACACAGGAGATAATTCTAGAGTATAGCCCCACACTAGAATTTTCTCCTGTGTAGAAAGCGTGTTTTTTGTTTTTTTTTTTTGGCTAGATTTTAATAATGTGATTGTTAGAATGTAGAAAAACCACCCAACCACCACCAAACTACACCACTTAAACTGTTCCGTTTATTGACACCGATGATACTAGCTTTAAGCTCACCATCACCAGCCAACTGTCCATACTGCCCCTCCCCCGCCATCCCTTAAACATTCAGTTTTACACAAAGGTTCCCTTTCTTCAATATTACAATACAATTAATATTAGTTTCCCTCGACCCCCAGCCCCATCTCCACCTCCCTTCAAACCTTGCCAGTCCCTCTACATTAGACATACACCAACAGTACTTTTAAACCTTAATCACCAAGCAATTTCCCCAACCCACCACCAACGAACCTTGTAACCATTAATATTATTAGATTTACAGCTGAACTGCGCCACTCTATTTAATTAATTTTGTACTCGACTCCCAGTCTTCCCACGTAAGAACCTTGCACCAATCAATATTACTAGTTTTACACCTTAAGGCTGCCTGTCCAGCGATGCGGAACTAGGCAACAAAGCGGAGAAACGGATAAATATTAACGAATAGCATGGTGCAAAATCTCCTCTCCTCTTTAGTGGGGAGGACTTTTGAACAAGTCTTAAAAGATTATACAAAACAGGTAAGCGGAGCGAGGAAGCGGAGCTTACTAGCTTACTTTCTACCTCCGCTTCTCCAATGGGCAGACACAGTCGGCAATTCCGCTACGCATTACTCCGTTACTCCGCTCCGCCCCGATGGACAGGCAGCCTTAAGGTGTAAAACTAGTAATATTTGTGCAAGGTTCTTACGGGGAAAGACTGGTACCAAATTAATTATTTAGACTGGCGTAAAGTTCTGCTGTAAATCTAATAATATTAATTGGTAACCCAGCCCAATTCCCTCTTCCTCTTTTACAAGCACTTTCCCTCACCTACGAACCTTACACCATTTAATATTATATTTACAGCTTTAAACTCCGATTCATAGCCCCCCCCCCCATTAACTGTCACCCCCCTACCTTGCGGCGTCCGCGGCGCGGGCACGGGGCGCGCGGCGAGGTCGGACAGCGATATCGCGCGGCGCATGCCCGCCGCGCGCTCGTCCGCGGCGGACGGCGGCGGCCGCGCCGCTGCGACACGCGTCAGACGCACGTTAGGCGATCTGACGTGGCCGAGGGTTGGCTTTGCGTTTTTTTGGAGGAAGTCTAATTATGTTTGTTTTTTTTTTGCTTAAATCTGGAAATATTTTCGCTTTGCTTTTCGTAATTTTTATGTCGATGTTTGATATCATAGAAACTGTTACAAAGAAGTTTTACGTTACAGTTATAATCCGTATAAAAGTATTCCTTATTAGTATCTATGTAACTAACGCAGTTTTATAAAATAAATCTCTCCTAATCTCTCTCGTAATCATTTTGATTAAATTGTCATGATGATAAGGTCTTGGTCAATTCAACTGTAAAAATTATAGAGTAAAAAGTGTTTTTATTTACCAAAGACTATTTTAAGCACCGTTAAAATGTAACACACACACATTTTAGTATAAAATACTTTTTTTTAATTTACAAATATGTTAAAACAATTTTATATTTTAGGCACTTCAAGTTGCAAAACATTTTATTGAAAGTAATAAGTATTATTTTTAATATCGAATATATTTATTGGTAAGTATTTTTGTTCAGTAATTGCAGGATTTTTTGAGTATTCTACTATTTCTTATTTATCGCGGACATTCCATTCCTTAGCATAACAATAGGCCTACGGGGGGCACTTACTAATTGTCAGTTACACATTCTTACACTATCACCGGATCGGAACACGACCGCGACCGAGAAGATCCGGCAAGAAACTCAGCGGGTTTGTCTTGTTTGTTTTTTTTTTTTATACAGTTATAGGGATTATAAAGACTAGTCGACCTTTTTTATAGACTACTACTTTGATTCCCTCATTAACAAAGCTACTCTCACAGATTTATGATATTAAAGGGTTTTTATCAATGTCAAAGCGCGGACGCATCCCATGGGTTCCTTATTATATTTCCAGGTATCAAGGCTGATTTAAGATAAAAGAGATATTTTAGGATTTTTTTTCGTAATTTGTTATGTATCGACTGATCGTTGAAACAGACGGGTACATTTTTAACTTTTTTATGTATTATGATAAATATACACTTTTAACTGTCGCAAGACCATTCACTTAGGCCATAATCAGATCGCCTAGTCAAAAAGCATATAAAAATAAAAATCAAACATGTTATATTTGTCTACGTGAGGTCTACATCACTCTGAAACTTTATTTTATCCGCGTGTGCGTAACAACGCACCGTGTACGTACACGTTACGTGCGCTTGTGTTGGAGATTAACTTTAATCTTAATTTCAACCTCAGTCTAGACATATACAACACGTTTGCTGAATCCTATCACACACACTATGATAAAATCGTGCTGTGACAATAAAAAAAACACATTCCTAAAAAATAAATAAAAATATATATGTGTAAATCTCAGGACATGCTTACAATGCAAATAAGGCATACGAAGCAATGATTTGTAATATGTTGTGAAGTGCTATTTAAATTTGTAGGATTACTCTTACGGCTCTACTACACAATGGTCCATGATGATAGAAAATTATATAACATCTGTTTATATTATAGAGGCGAAAGTTTGTTAGTATGAAAGAATGTTTGTTACTCTTTTAAGGAAATAATATCGATTAGATTTGGACCAAATTCGTCACATAAATAGATTATGGTCTGGATTGACACATAAGAAGCCTTTTGCTAGGCAAATATGACCTCACCGGGCGGAACCACTAGAAAATCTAGTGTAAACTGAATCAAAATCAAAATACGATTAAAATAACTTTTTTAATATTAATACTATTACAGAAGTTTTACTAAAAACATAAATAATAATTGGCTCTATAAAATATAGATTTATCTACATTGGATATAATATTGTTAACTAATGAGATTTTTCAAAATGATCCTAATGTCTATTCCGTTTTGGACTATTGTGTAAATGCCTTAACGATGACATATGAATTAAAAACCTCACAAAAGATTACAAACACAATCGTTAAGAACGCAAACGTTTTATTACGAGTATGAGGAGACATCTATACGAAAAATAATAGTAAAAGCGAAAGGAACCGAAAAACGAAAGGAAACCACGTCTACGTCATGCGCCCAACCTGGCTGCGGCTTCGACGGCAGCACTTGGACTTGGAGAGGAATCCTCCTGACCAGGCCTCTGACTCCCCCACAAATCACCGGCCTAACTCTCCCTAGCTCCATGCCCCTGGGCGGAGCCCTCATGACCTTCCGAAACGGTGTCTTCGGACGATTGAAGCCGTAGAAGCTCATACGCTTCGGCGAGTTGGTACAACTTGAGCTGGTTGTGGATGATTCATAATTCTCGCTGTCCAAATGTACGTCCGTTTTCGGTATCACCATCTCGTTGTAAACGCGCTGTGGTAACGCTTTTAGTGGCCTCATTTCGTTCTGAACTGTGTTGTTTAGTTGCGTCTCTTCTGCATGCTCGTTGCCAGCGTCGTTGGAAACGTCGACCCCTTCAACGGTCAGTCCTATCTGATCAGTGTCTAAAATATCCGGTAAACTTAAATTTCGTTTGATTTCCTTATTATCAGAGTTCTCTGTATCAGTATCCGCTTCTTCTAGAGTCAGAGACGCGAAATTCGGCACAGTAGTTTGTTTTGTGGCCAATTTCTCGAATTTTCTCGACAATACTTTAACGACGCCTTTGCCATCGTTAATATTAGCCTTCAACGGTCTCATTCTCCATTCCTTGAGTATCTTCTCTTGGAGAATCTTCCGTTCTTCCATTTCGACCAGCTTGTTGATGATTTCTAATTTACGTTCAATGTATTTGTACTTCTTTACTTCGTCGCTCATGTCCGGTGCTATATTTTCTTTCGATTCTATGTTTTGGCGACTATGACACGGCGCTGTTTGATCGAAATCAATTTTATCGCTTTTGTTCATTCGCAAATTGATTTGATCCTTCGAATTCTTGTTATAATTGTACTTGTTGTCGTGTTCAGCGTAATAGTCCAAGGAGTCTTTGGCAAAGTCGCTGTGACAATCCTCTATGACGTCCAGAGAGTCCATACTGACTTGATTCATTCTTTCCATACGCTGCATAGCGTAAACTTCAAGACTGTCTAACTGCATTTCAGATTTGTTTTCGTTAACGTCTTTCTCTTTGACGAAAACGTCAAATGTTTTCTCACTATTGTCCATAATAGATTCGACTTGATTGGAGTTTTTATCTTCCTGTTTCTTGTTCGATATGTAGTTTTTATTTTGCAATCCGTCTAATTTCGCTTTGTATTGAGATGATATTGAAGAGCTTAAAGTACCTTTCTCTAAGCCGGCTTTTAACCGATTATTCAATTTAACCGAAGACGTCCTTTTCATAGGTTTAGGAGGCTTATGAGGAACGAACTCCATAGTTATTTTCACATTATTATTCTTCTGACCGGAACCTCTTTCTAAGCTTTTTGTTGTATTATTATACTTAGCGCCATTTGCTTTCTCTTTGTTTAGCTGATTCTTATTCATCTTGGTCTGCGAGCTTTTCCTTATTTGTTCCTCAAACTTCTCCAAATTCTTTTGTACATGGGAGTTTCGTTTCTCCATTAAATTCTTCAACGGATTTGGCTTCGAAGCCGGTTCTAAGACCACTTCGAAGCTACAACTCTTCGATTTGACCATCGCACTATTATCGCAGCCCTCCATTTCGCTCATATACTTCTGTTTCTCCGCAAACTTTGGCTGCAACGATTTACTTGTGTTCGCCATATAATCACCCTTAGTTAGTCTTGGTATTTCATCTGTTTTTTTCTTTTCGCTCGTATACTGCTGCACATTGTTCCCGTCAAAGTAATACGCGATGTTTTTCGCAACGGGAGGCTGTTGTTTCGACGCGGAATCGTACAAACTCCTAGATCTGGTCACTGTCTTGTGTCCAGAGAATTCTGAAGTCGGTATATCAAAACCGTAAACCTTCCGAATGGGAGGTTTTGGAGTCACTATGGGCGGAGGTTGCTCATGATAATCTACTTTAGGACTGGAGCTCTCAGCTAAGTAATTATTATACATGTATCCGGTCAAATAAGGTACGTTATTTGGACTAGATCCGTAACTTTTCGATGTATTATCAAATTCGTAACAACTCTTGCTATTCGGCACTCCTATAGCTTGAGTTTTCTTTCTGACAGGTCGAGCGCCTTCGAAAAGCATCTCTAACGGCGCGCTCTTAGTACATTCAGAGTCGTCGGATAGAACACTCTCTAGTGAATTGCAATTTGTACGGGACAATTGATTGTCATTGTCCAGAAACTCGTCTGATAGTACCGATTCCTGGCTGCAGCTGGACTTCATGTACTTCTTCTGATTTAGAAAGAAGCTCGCGCTACTATGTCTATGATTCTCTAAGTAATGCGCGTCCGGTTCGTGTATATTCTCAAACGAACAATTCTGCGAATCGTTCAAATTGTACCGACTATCCGTAAATTTCGCTTGCTGAAAGGCCACCTCGTTACCATACTTCAAGAATATCTCATTCGAAACGCTCGAACAATTAGAATTGTCGCTCAAAACAGACTCGTTCGATCGAGTCACGCATCTCTTAGTTAGAACGCTTTGACATCTATACATCCCGTAGTTCGGATGCATGGAGTCTTCGTCCATAATATCGTCGAGATTGGACGGCATGTTTCGTGGTAAGGTCGAACTCTTCTGACCTATGCACGGAGGCTTCATAGGTACAGCGGGTTTCTCAAACGTACCCCCATATATCTCGTAATTCGATACAGACCGCCGAGGCATTCCGTTCGCTTTCGCTCTAGTGTGTTTCTTACAAATCTTCTTCGAATACAATTTATTCTTACAACTAACATCCTGACTCAAACTACAATCTTCCAAGGAATCCGACGAGAAGTTACCATCATCTTTCTCCTCGACCTCTTTACTCGGTTTCAGATCTAGATTCCCGAGTGAATTCGGTTCAAAATCGTCCAAATCACCGTACTTTCTTGTGATCTCGGCTATCATTTTCTCGGTATCACTCTGTATCGTATCTACTATGCTTTTGCCGCTATCCTTCATTCTGTTATCGAGTCCTACAAAGAAGCTTAACGAATTCCTCTTCTTTGGGTCCACGGGGTTTCCTTTGGGCTTCTCGTCGGTTTTAGTTTGATTTTGGGGCACTTTGTCCGCCCATTTGCACTCCTCCGAAACTGGAGAGACGGGACAAGACTTGTAGTTCTTAAATATGCTTCTAGCGTTAGGCTTCGGTGTTTTTGGCTGTGGTTTCTCCGTTAGATTGAGATGGAAATTCCTCGGTGGGACTTTCGGTGGTTCCTTATCCTCGTAGGCGTTCGGAAAGAGTCTATTAAACACTTTTGACGGTACCGGCTTCTTCCCCATGTCTATTGTGAAAGCTAGCGCTTGTTTCTGCGGCTCCTTATACGAATACGGGTTATTAGTACGTTCGTTTGTCCCTTGCGCGGGTATGCACGTTGGTATATTATCTAAATACTCCGGCATGAGTTTGTGGTTTAAATTCGCGGGTATAGCGTAAGGATTCTTGTTACGATAGTCCAGATTCATCGTCTGATAAGGGTTAAGGCTATCAAAGTAGTTACTGTTCAAGCTATCTAGCGTCTCTTCGATACAAAGAGGGGGGTTAGTGAATCCTGGCGAGCGTTGGGAGGGAAAATTGTCTGTTAATATTACATTAGTACAGTGAGAAATAAAGGGACCAAGCTATTCGGAAAAAATTGTACCCGAAATTACTTTTTTCATAAGACGATTTAGCAATCGAGCATGGAGTCCACTTCATGGTAAGTGGAAACTACCGAGATGCGACATCTGTAAGCCACTTCATACAGAACATGGGTTCCATCTGAAGTCAATCACAGATCCTTTGCTACTTCCGAGGAGTAAGATGGTCCCCTCATATAAATATGTCATGATGATGGTCGCCTCATAAAACATTTCCTTATTACCACAAAATGCTAATTAAGTCCCTTTTTTTCTCACCATTCAATACGATAATGGGTTATGATAATGTTAGTGTTTGAATAGCAATTAGTTTATTTCTGTAATCATTTATATTGATTTTTGTAAATAATCAAGTGTCATTTACCATAATGTTTTTAGTTAGTACCATTCTACTTATAATATATCAAATATATAATATAGTTTTGTTACTAATACAATGCTTAGGTTTACATAAAAAACAATTTCTCGAAATTTCACTACATAGTATAAAACAAAGTCGCTTCTCGCTGTCTGTCCCTATGTACGCTTAGATCTTTAAAACTACGCTACAGATTTGAATGCAGTGTTTTTTTAATAAATAGAGTGATTCAAGAGGAAGGTTTATATGTATAATAAATGCATAATATAGTGGAGGAACACTGATAATTTTAGATTTTTGACTTTTAGGCGGAACGAAGTTCGCCGGGTCAATTAGTATATATAATAATATATAGGCCGTTCTTTTTGACTTGTATTTTTAATTGAATACAATTATATTATAAAATTGATATTTTGTTTAAAAATAAGACAAATGATGATAAGTGGTCACCATCATGTATCAAAAAGTTTTTTGATGGATTTTGGGTTTTTCTTTTTTTTTTAATAAATAAGCAGGAAACTGATGGGCGATTACGGTTACGGTACAGTCACTGTCGTACGGCCTTCTGTAAGTAACTTCATACAGAACATGGGTTCTATCTGAAGTCAATCACAGATACGTTGCTACTCCCGAGGACTATGATGGTCGCCTCATGTAAAAGCGAGTAATTCCGAGAAATATTTTTATGTAAACAGCTTAATAATATAAATGATTACATTTTTTGTATATATAGTCAAATGCATTTATATATTTGTATATTAGTAATATATATGGATTCTCCTATTATATAATCTGTGAAGAATTGAAGTTAATTTCAACTTTTATTTTAGGTTATATCAAAACGATGGAAACATATTTCAATATAGTTTGTATCTTAACACGAAAATATAATAATTTATGATGTTCGAAACTAAATTTAATATTAATGCAAATAATTAAATTCAATGATTCGGAAAATTAAAACTTAATCTCACATTATCGAAATTAATATTGAATTGTTTAAAATCAGATACATTTTCTCATCATTAGAGAAAGATGTAAACTAATATCAATACAGATATTATTAATTATTTTTAAAAGAAATATGTATAATTATTTTTATGTCACACTAATATTAAGTAACATAACTTTCTATTAATATTTTAAACATAATTACACACCTTTTTTCTTTTTATATATTATATGTTTAATAATCATATGACTCTATTTTCCATAACATTCCATACATTTTTGCCTTTGACTATATTTTAAAAGAAACCAAGCATCCCATACGTGATTAGCGATAATAACCTCTATTCCACTCACCATACGGCCGGGTGTTGCTCGGCACCGCCATGGAGACGGGCCGGTTCCTTCGGGAGTCCTTCTCCGGGATGTAGGAGAGGTCGGTGGTGGACTGGCTGGACTTTAGGTTCGAACGGAAGGCGACCTGTAAGAGATTTTATGATGTTAAGCCAATGTTTTTCCACTGTTGGGTACGACTGGTGGCTACGTTACCTTTCCTCCAACGCACCACTCGCCGAAGGATGCGGTTCCATCCACATCAACTGGACCCGTGGCGGTCCTCCACGGTTCGGTTTGCACGCTCGTTTCTGCCACGGACGTGCAAGATGTGGAACAAGCTTCCTTCTGAGGTATTCCCGGAGCGCTATGACATGGAGCTCTTCAAAAAAGGTGCGAAAAGAGCTCTCCTTCAAAGCCGGCGATGCATTGGCGTCTCCTCTGGTGTTGCGAATGTCCACAGGCGACGGTGACTACTGTCCCTCAGGTAGCCCGTCTGTCTTATCGTTAGGTTTACGTATTAAAAAAAAAAAAGTCTTCTCTTCGTCGTCAACTCATTATTGTCCCACTTTTGGGCACGGGTCTACCTTTCATCGTCAACTCATTATTGTCCCACTGTTGGGCACGGGTCTTCTCTTCGTCGTCAACTCATTATTGTCCCACTGTTGGGCACGGGTCTTCTCTTCGTCGTCAACCCATTATAGTCCCAATTCTGGGCACAGGTTTTCTCTCAGAATGAGAGAATTTTAGGCTATAGTCCACCGCGCTGGCCAAGTGCGAATTGGTGGGCGGTAAGAATTGGGGTCTTATCTCAGGATGGCAGAATTTCAGGCCATAATCTACCGCGCTGGCCATGTGCAAGGTAGACTTTACAGTGACAGCCTAGTCATTAGAAACATTGGGTGAGACACAATCGTGCGGTCATAGATTCGAATCCTAGTTTTTGTAAGTTGAAGATTATATATTCGCTATTTGGTAAATAGAATGGAAAATTACGATAGGATTTAATTCGCTACATGTCTTTGTAGTAATAAAAAGCCTAATGGTTAAAACCCGGCTTCCCAGTCAAGAGTCCGAGGTATGAATCCCGCACCTAACATTTCTAAAAAAAAACATGCGTGCGTACAAAGTACACATGTCAGAAGTGAAACTTCTTTGGCGAACTAATTTATAAATCTTGTTTATATTTATACAAATCTAAAACTTTAAATTTCCAAGATTAGGAGGAAGGGAAAAAGGCGTGATACGACGTTCGCTCTGTCTCACTTTTTCTCTCAATCTTTCTCACTCGCTTGCTCCCTACTCTCACTCCACGGCTAGTTGCTCATGCTACGTTCGCCCTGTCTTACTCTCTCTCAATCGGTCTCGATCACTCTCTCTCTCTTTTCCGACACTTCCGTTGGATACCGGCGTGACGTTTCATCTGTAAAAATTTTACCCTCATGCGCCTAAAGAAGTTTCACTTCAATAATATCCATACCCATATACCCCCCCCCATCCACCCCCATTCGCTATACTATACAAAGCTACCCACGCTCTCCAGCTGCCGCCTGGTCTCCAGGATCCTCCTCTGCAGCTCCTCGCGTCGCCGGGCCGCCTCAGGGTCTGTTCTCGGGGGAGGCGCCCGGGACAGATGTTGCGCGGACAGCGACGTGTTGCCTGGGAACATTGTTTTATGATTTAATATGATTTATTTGTATGTCTATTTGATTTATATGTATAATGTACTAGGTTATTGCCCCGGCTTTGTCCGCTTCGGTCACGTCTACCATAGTAATGAGTAGACATCGGATTATATCGTCAGTGGAAAGGAAATAATGCTAAAACGGCAAAATAGCATTTGTGGGAAATGAGGATTTGAAGTTGTTTTTACAGAAAAAAAATAATGTCAACTTATCTTTGGTGGGATGTTGTAGTTGGGAGTTCATACTACGTTAGGTATGACACCCGATACCGGAGATCACATACCCGAAAGTCTACACTATCCCAGAAGATACTACCCCCTTCATCGGATGGAGACCTTTACACTGGTGTGGGAGGGGGGGGAGGGGGCTCAAAAAATTAAAATAGTGTCACGATGGTAACTTCATGGCTGAACCGGGGATGGGAGTAGGGTGAACCCCCTTAAAGGCTTCCCTCCGACCATCAGGAGGGTAGTGGCTCATAGTTCGGAGGTAGACCGAAGTAGACCGCACCACCCACTAAACAGTGGGGATGGTATTACATTAATACCGCTTCTCAACATTGCAATATTTCAATTAATATTGCATTGTTGTGAAGCGATATTATTGTGCCGAGGGGTACAACCCCCCCCCCCCCCTTGAGACTGCCCGGGTAAAGAGGAGACCCTCGAGACCCGAAGAATCCTCATCCCCCCCTATACCGCTGACAAAGCCGTCGTATATGAGGCCAGGAAGGGTAAGAAGTCCCCCGCGACCCCCCTTAAAAAAATATATTATTATAAAATAAGTGTGGCGGTGATAGCATGGGCTATTTATATATTTTTTAATATCATTTCGGAGGGGGTTTGAAACTCAAAAGCCTCTCTCCTGGTTACCACCATGGTCATCAAAATCACCCACCGCCGTGTCCAGGGAGTCGTACGACTCGGTCCGCTCTAACACTACGGCTGGTACCATATACGTTTAACTATGAATGTTACTATTTTTACTCCAAACCCTCCCCCCCCATTCAAGCTATGCCTATCATCATCATGTACCCACCTCCAGTGAGAGCGGAGTCGATCTCCACGCCGCTCAGACTGTCGAAGGCGGACTTGATGTACTTCTCCCTGCGGCCCGCCGTGTCCAGCGACTCGCACGACCCCGACAGGGGGTTGCGTTCCGCGTTGTCGCCCGACGGGGTCGATACCTGGGGAACGACGGAAATTGTTATAATTCTGCATATCTAAGCGTACATGTACTGTCACAGAAGTGCAAAGCGACTTTGTTTTATACCATGTATTATTTATGTGCGCCCGCGTATCAGTGTGTACGTACGTGCGTATGTGTATTCGTGCATTTTTGAAGTGAAACTTCTTTATCGGGGTTGGAAAAAAATTTAGTGTAACATTTTTTCGTTACGCGCCATCTTTTTCCGTTACGCGCCATCTTTTTCCGTTACGCGCCATCTTTTTCTTATCCCTACCACGCGTGATATTAGATAGATTATTATAGATTAGATTATTAGATAAAGTTTAATAAAAGCCTTTTATTAAACTTTATCTAATTTAACTTTATTTAACCAATTTCTGTAAAGTTGCATATAGTAAATTATTTTTTGAAAAATAACGTCATAAAGAAGTTTCACTTCTTACGAGTGTACGCTAGTACACGCACACATTTTTTTATCTGACTGAAATAGGAAAGGTCTGTCACATGATGGCAAGTGGTCACTCCCGCTCATGGACATCTGTAATCAACTACATGGGTTCCATCTGAAGTCAATCACAGGTGCGTTGTAACTCCCGAGGACTATGATGATCGCTACGTGAAAGGGCGTGGTTGCCGGCACACTTTTATATGAATAAAACTGCGCCGGCAACCACACTCTTCCATCAAAACGCAAGAAATAGGTGTGGCGGTGGTACTTCTCCGGTTGAACTACACTGGTTCTACGATGGTAGATTGCACTTGCTCGCTATCTCTCTCTCTCTCTCTCACTCTCTACATGCTTGCGTGTACAAGTATGTTTGAACACACTCGATCCTGTCTCCCACCTACATGTGACGACAGACCCGCGTCCCGCGTGGCGGAGCGGTTACCATGCCGGTCTGACGCGCAATGGGTTCCGGGTTCGATTCCCGGCTAGACAGGGATCTGAATGATGAGTTTAGAATCTGTTCTGGGTCTGGGTGTTTGTATATTCGTGTGTCCATGGTACCCACGACACAGGAGAAGATCCTAATGTGGGGCTTTATTTATTTATTTAAACTTTTGAAACACCTTATACTAAGGAATACAAGGGTGAACTTAATGCCTAATGGCATTCTCTGCCAGTCAACCCTGGGCGATGGCGATAATTTGTGGTAGGTATAAAAGTTATAAAAAGAAATTTATACTATATATATATATATATATATATATATATATATAATTTATTTATATACAGTGGGTCAAAAAAGTATTTGTACACCTCGTTTTTTACCCATAACTTTAATCAAACGAACGTTACATGAACGAAATTTGGGTGGTAAGTAATTTACAAAATATAAAAACATTGTGTATGTTTATTTATTATTAATAAAGAGTTATAAAAAAGTTACACGGAAAAAACAAGAATTGAGTGGTCAAAAAAGTATTTGTACACTTACGAAAACCTTGTAAAACATGAAAATTTAAAACCCGACATTTTTAATTGAAATGAAATATGCATGTCTCTAGCATCAATAATAGCTTGAATCTTTTTGGCATGGATTCATCCAATTTTAAAGATGGGTGTTTAGGTATTATTCTTATATTCTATGATTATTCGTTGCTGATTATGTTTATTTGAGATTTTTCTGTTGTGCACTTTTATATCTAAATTATGCCCAAGATTTTCAATGGGATTAATATCTGGAGACTGGTGGTGTGTGGTGTCAACCAACTATCCAGAGTGTGTTGGAATACCTAACTGATAGGTAATTTTATAGAGTAACTATTCTCTCGTTATTCGTGCAGTGTGCTTAGAGTCATTGTTATGCTAATAGTGATATTGACCACGATGGCATAATTTGACTGCACTTTAATTAAAATTATCGCGCGACACTTCGATATATTTACGTGCATTTATATTCCCTTTGAAAAAAGCGAGCATTTCAATGCCATCGTATGCCATACAGGCTCAAAAACGTAACGTTCCGTCCACCATGATTAACCGTCATTTTGCGGTTGCAACTCAGCAATCGGTTTTCACCAAACGTTTTTTTTTATATTTTGGTTGAGTGCAGAACATTATGCACAGTTTGTGAACATATGGACTTGCTAGATGTTGATGCGATGTGATTGACCAGCGTTTGAACACTGGAAAACGGTTTTTCTGAAGCTTCTCTAATGGTAGTACGGCACTCTCTCGTCTTAAGTATCTTTGTTTGACCTGATCGGGTTTCGTTTTACATTTGTATGAGCCATTCTTTCGATTTTATTTACAATTTACTGCATTGTCATGACGCATTTAACTTCAGCTCTTGACCATTTTTGATATTTTTTTCCTTATTTCCGAAAAATAATAACGCAATCTCGTCGACTTAGGTACATATTTTACTTTTTTTATTTTCTTTGATTGTTATATTCATTCTCAACTGAATTGGTAATTAAATAATCGAAGAACAGTCTAAAAAAGGTTTATGAAACATTTAAGGACGCTTTGTCTTCACTAAATACTTTTTTCGATAGTTTAAGGATATACACGTAAGTGTACAAATACTTTTTTGACCACTCAATTCTTGTTTTTTGTTAATAACTTTTTCTTTACTCTTTATTAAAATTAAATATACATAAACAACATTTTTACGCTTCGTTAAGTACTTACCACCCAAATTTTGTTCACCTAACATTCGTCAAATTGAAGTTATGGGTAAAAAACGAGGTGTACAAATACTTTTTTGAGTCACGGTATACTATATATGTATACATATACGTATAGCTCTAAATAATATATACAAGAGCTTTGAGTGTAGAAAGCGTGTATGTACCGTACCTCGTCATCGGAGTCCCTCGGCGAGCCGCTCATCTCGGTGGGCGTGGGCGCCGGCTCGAGGCGGGCGCTCCGCCGCCGCAGCGACTGCCTCAGCTCGGTCGCGTCCATCGCGTTCACCGTGAACTCACTGTGGGATACACACAATACATTTATTGAAGTGAAACTTCTTTAGGCGCATGAGGGTAAAATTTTTACAGATGAAACGTCACGCTGGTATGCAACGGAAGTGTCGGAAAAGAGAGAGAGAGTGATCGAGACCGATTGAGAGAGAGTAAGATAGGGCGAACGTAGCATGAGCAACTAGCCGTGGAGTGAGAGTAGGGAGCAAGCGAGTGAGAAAGATTGAGAGAAAAAGTGAGACAGAGCGAACGTCGTATCACGCCTTTTTCCCTTCCTCTTAATCTTGGAAATTTAAAGTTTTAGATTTGTATAAATATAAACAAGATTTATAAATTAGTTCGCCAAAGAAGTTTCACTTCTGACATGTGTACTTTGTACGCACGCATGTTTTTTTGCTTTATTCGTCACACCAACAAGATATACACTACAACATACAATAATTTATTTATTTAAGGTCACTAACGCACTGTACACCATTACATTGGTTAACATTAAACACAATATGACTTATCATTCTAGGCGCATGTACAATTACTAGCGACCAAGACATGCAATACAACATTATTATAAATTATGTAATGATCGGAATAAAATGTCAATAAATTAAATTAATTGATTTAATAATAAGCAAGTATAATAAATTCATGCTAAGTGATACCTCTATTAAGGTGTAATCGACATGATGTTTGAGCGTCTTACTAAAATTATTATTATTATAAATTTATCACAACACAAAATCAACCTATATTAAATTAATTACAATTGATATCTTTAAACACAAGTGACTTATACACTAAGTTTATATCACATTTTGAAATAAACACTTGAATAATTGTAGTACAATATAAACCAATGCAGAAGACGTAAACTTTTTTTTTCGTCAACCCTTTATTGTCACACTGCTGGGCACAGGTTCTCTCATAATTAATGAGAGAGTTTTGGGCCATAGTACGCGCTGGCCAAGTGCGAATTGGTGGACTTCACACATCTCCGAGAACTTTTGTTTTTTTAAAGAACTCTCGGGTGTGTAGGTTTCCTCACAACGTTTTCCTTGACCGAAAAGCAGTGATAATTAATTTTCAATACGCAAATAATTTTAGAAAAATCAGTGGTCCATTACAACCCTAGAATGTACCCAATCTTGCTGTGTGCTAGCTATAAGAATGTTATGACAGCGTCTTGTTTCCTAAGGCATTCATAATTGAAGTGAAACTTCTTTATCGGGGTTGGAAAAAAATTTAGTGTAACATTTTTTCGTTACGCGCCATCTTTACGTTACGTTACGCGCCATCTTTTTTATTCCGTTACGCGCCATCTTTTTCTTATCCCTACCACGCGTGATATTAGATAGATTATTATAGATTAGATTATTAGATAAAGTTTAATAAAAGCTTTTTATTAAACTTTATCTAATTTAACTTTATTTAACCAATTTCTGTAAAGTTGCATATAGTAAATTATTTTTTGAAAAATAACGTCATAAAGAAGTTTCACTTCTTACGAGTGTACACTAGTACACGCACACATTTTTTCATTTATTTCATTTGGTCAGTTTACTCCAACTCCTCACTCAGAACGGTTGCCAAAAGATCGCGTTTCTTAAAATAAAGTTTCTTTTTTAGACGGGCATTTCAATAAATCCCTTTTTTTTGTGCCCATACAAAAGGGAAGGGGCTACCCTCCATGCGGGGAGGGTGGTGGTGAATGCTCATGCATACTAATATGTTCAATAAATTCATATAACAGTACTTTATATAGATATAAATAGAACTAACTAACCAATTCGCTCTTGGCCAGCGCGGTGGACTATGGCCTAAACACTCTCATTCTGAGAGAAGACCCGTGCCCAGCAGTGGGACAATAATGGGTTGATGAGAGAACTAATTAAATGCAAGTTACTAACCTAGGCGTGTCCTCATCATTATTCCCCGGGTAGTAGGTGGGACGGTTCCCCCTCTCGGAGGAGGAGGTCCTCTCGCCGTCCGATATGTCCTCAATGTCGCCGTCGTGCTCCGTCGACTCTTGATCCTGTTGAAAGTTAAATGAAAATTGACATTAATTTCATATTGTGGCGATCTTCCGCAACTTATCAAGAGATGGCGCTAGTAGTATGTCTGAATCCGTCCCTGTATTTCCGGGATTAGAATAGGGCTACGGTATCCCCTGCGGCTGCTGCGGGCGGATAAAGAGGAAGTTCGAACCGTTCGGTCGACAGGACGGCGGTATATGTGGTAGCATACCGTCGTAAAGACCAGACGGAGCGGTGGGCCCAGCCACCCAGCCGCTCCTCTGCCCGATGGAGAAACGCGCTCAGAGGACTCCGGTTGCGTTCTTTTGGAGATCCCGGAGTCCTCTTTGTAGCGACGAGGACGGCCACAGAGGGGTTTTAGTGCGGTTAAAATCCCACATAACCCTGCGTCGCTCCCACGGCGTCCACGGGTACCTTTTGAAGAATACAAAAAGGCCCTTACAGGGTTTCATGCCACTGTATCAAAATTTGTAACACCTTTAATGTGATAACCGCATGACGCAATAAAGATTATGATTATGATTATGAATTCCCGCTCAAGAAATAAAAAGAATCACGCTATCGAAGTATTCTCAATACCCCACATATATACAAGTTCCAAACAGAGACTGTCGAAGCACGGCCGCTCCCAAGGCATATCACCTTGTCAGGCGGGAGATCTCCCTTTGCCAAAATATAAAAAAATATGTTCTCATTATACTAACGTCATCTTTGAGTCTTCGCTATTTTTAAAAAGAAAAAGACGCAATATGAACACTTTTAAGCAGTCATATGTTATAATCCGTCAAGCCTTTTGGGCTGTAGTGCGTGAAAAAGTAATTATACACGCATACATATATCTATGCACTTGAACAAAATAATTATTTTTCACGTAACAGCGTCTTATAATTCGATGGAGCCGGCTGCACGCATCAAAAAACATGACTCGTGCGGCGTTACCTCGCTCTGAGGCGTTCCATATAAGACTTGAAGTGCAAGCGAGAGCGCGGAGCGAGCGACAAAGAGGCACAATCGGCCTCCGCGTTCGGCTCTCCTACTGGACTGAGCGTTCGCGTGGACAGCGTACAAATAAATGTAACTAATAATATCCATTAAACAAACAAAATTAAAATTTTCTTTTGAAAAATGCAACCATTCCGTCAGTATTTTCTTATGACGTTGTCACGTTCAACTATCGTCAGTAAACCAACTTTACAGACAACCGATTATTTTACAAAAAAGTGAGACAGGAATGACTCCCAATAAGTTTGTAATGCTCCACCCCCCTAAAATACAAAAAAATAATAATAAATTATAACATTATAAACCAATTCATTGACACACGTAATAATACTAAAGTAAATAAAAATAAACAAAAACAAAATGCCTGAACCGAACCTCGAACTTGAAACTGCCAAGCGACGAGTCGTCCGTGTGATGGCGACTGCGCACTTCGGTCGTTCGCGTTTTCGATAGATTTATCGTTACCTATCACAAAAATTATAAACGAAAATAAAATTAAAGCAAAAAAAAAAAAAAATACGTACATATAGTTAGTGCATAGACAAAAGACATGCTTTAAAAGAAAATGTTTAAAAAATATATAAATTATGTTATTTTAAATAACTTATAAGTTATGTTTAATTCTTTTTTTATCTAAAAATAAGAATATTTTTTTCTGCAACTTAGACTTTTTGTACCAATAACGAATATTGGTGAAGTACCAATATTTAATAAAATTTCTAGTACTGTGGGTGCTATGGACAACCAGACAATTAAAGAAACCCAAAGCCTGAACCAAAATGTATGTCATTATTTATCTTTATTTGTTCAACCCGGGATTGAACCCGGTCATTTGCTATCAGTTTAAATGATAACAAGAAATCGTCATATACCAATTTTAAAAAAAATCAAAACATAAAATCAATAACATAAGATTATAAACTAAATTTAAAAAAAGCGCTACATAAACATGCAAACATACAAACATGCATAATAAAGGCCTTCCCACACTTATACGGATGTATTCGGCTCTAGTCGCACACAAAACATTTGACGACCCGCGTAATATAATAATACACAAACACCCAGACCCTGAACATTAACCTAAAAGCATCATTCAGATACCTGTCTGGCCGGGAATCGAACCCGGGACCCATTGCGCGTCAGACCGGTATGGTAACCGCTGCGCCACGCGGCTCGTCTAAGTCGTTGTTTCGAACGCGATGAAATAAATGTGGGTAGACCCTAGTGTGTCGTACATATACATAAAACATGCAAACATGCAAAGCAATGATGATATATAATAATAATTTACTAAACTATTTACATATTATGATTACTGAATAAATTTGTATTTTTTAATTTTGATATAATTCCATGTAGTCTCATATAATCTTTCCGTATAATCTGATAGTGCAGACTTTTTTTTTACTCAAACTTAACATATATTTAACACAGTAACAGAAATAATTAAATAAAAATAGCTTACTTTTCAAATATACGCTTATAAAATTGCATTCATTCTGATCAAAATCTGTGCATCAAACTAAACTCGAAAAAAAAACACTTGATTTTTGCAAAAAACTACATAAAAAAATCGAAAAATGAACTTTCAAGCGTGAATACATCACAATGCTCATATAAACAAACAAACAAACAAACGTGAAAATGACGTTACATACAAAAAAAACGCACAAACAGAGAAAAAAAATGAAAAAACATAAAAAAAACCTTCTCGACCCTCGGCGATATTGTCAAAATGTCATATGTTGTTCGCATTTTGGCGTCGAAATTCCTAAACAGCGCCTCGACGCGCGGCAGCTGGGAGAGGTTGAGCGATTTCGGCCTCTATCGTGTACGGGAATAAGGGCCAAAACCGGGTGTGGGTGAGTATGGTGTATGGTGGGGGACGCCTCAAATTTCTTAAAATTAAGTGCAACGTCTTTCTTTTCTATTTCTAATTAATGAATTATCGGTTACAATATTTTTTTACATTACTATAAGATCGAAAAATAACCATCCAAAAAATCACTTTACACGAATATTATTTTTTTATTTTTTATCTGATGACTGAAGTAGCAAACGAGCACGTAATCCACCCGATGGTAAGTGGTCACTGCCGCTCTGCGACATCTGTAAGCAACTACATACAGAACATGAGTTCCATCTGAAGTCAATCACAGATGTGTTGCTGCTCCCGAGGACTATGATTGTCGCCTCATGTGAAAGTGTGCCGGCAACCACACCCTTCCATAGAAACGCAAGAATTGTGGTGTGGGGTTTGGCGGTGATACTTCCCCGGGCGTACTATACTGGTTCTACCACCTTGAAATGTTTATTTTTTTGTCTAAATGTTTGTACGTTTGTGTCAATCCGTACTGCGTAATTTTAACCCAATCACCATAAATATATATAAAAATTTGAGACGTCCCATAGGAAAAAAAATAACACAATCAAATAAAAATCAAACCCAACCAAACACATTAGAGCGGGGAAAACAAAAAAAAAGAACATTAAACCAAAAAAACCAACCAAAATGGCCGCGTTAAAATAACACTATGTACAGATTAATATAAATTTACAATGTATTTTTATATACAGCTATGATTGTACAACCCATACAAGTCCCACCGCTGGGCAAATATCCCACACCTCAGTTGGGAGAGAACTGTGGAACTTTATAAACTATACTACAGAAGATTAATCATTATTTTTATTAATCGTTATTATTGAAGATTGTCAAAATTTTAATTAAAACTTATAATTACACATTAATTTATTTAGAATACCATCACCTGCAGTAAGCATTAATGAAATAAAGTATAAAATAATAAAAAATATAAAATTAATTTACAATTAATTTACGACACCTTATATTTCCCATTGGTGCGAAAATAAATAATGGTGCTATTTCAATCATTATTATTATTATAAATTATTCTATTAACCAGTTAACCAATCTACAAACTTAATAAATTAATTTATAGTTAATTTAAAGTCACAACCACCGGTTATAATGTTATAAATTATAATTCAAATATTTACAAGTATTATTCTTGTTTGTAAATAAAAAATAATAAAAATTTGAAGGCGCTTTTGAAGGTAGACCAACTTATCAAAAGTAATATTCAATTTTTAAAACAAAGATGTTTACTTTCAATGCATCTGGTATTTAGTGGCCACTGCCGCCCATGAACAACTGTAATCGTTCCCAGATAAGATCAATCTTACAGCCACAGATGCGTTACCAAGGGACTAAGTTGAAACGCTTCGGACAAGTAAATATGTCTCTGAAGGGTGTAGCCTTCAAACTTGTCTCAATTTAGTAAAAAAGATTCATCCATCCGTCTAATATATATACATAAGTGATGCGACGAATGTTATTATTTTATATTCGCGAAAGCTAATGCGAATATTCGTTACCGACATCCGCGAATAAGAACGTTTTTTTCACTTCTTAGTATAGGATGCCAGTAGATATAAATTTGGCGATATTTTTGGTTGAAAAACGGTCGAATCAAATTTGTATAGATTTGGCGACCTTTTTTTGGAACGCACTGCAATTTGATATTCGCAAATTATTCGCACAGTTCTTGCGAATGCGAATATCTATAGGGGAGCATAATAAGAACGACGTCTTGACTCACTCAAGCGCGCCAGATAAGGATAAGCCGAGGTGAATTAGAACCTGAGATGTGTCCAATTTGCTAATCTGATGATTTAAGTGTATCCTTGGGGGGTAGGAGATTAACAAAGTTGCATAATAAGAACGACGTCTTGACTCACTCAAGCGCGCCAGATAAGGATAAGCGGAGGTGAATTAGAACCTGAGATGTGTCCAATTTGCTAATCTGATGATTTAAGTGTATCCTTGGTTAGGAGGTTAACAAAGTTGCATAATAAGAACGACGTCTTGACTCACTCAAGCGCGCCAGATTAGGATAAGCGGAGGTGAATTACAACCTGAGGTGTGTCCAATTTGCTAATCTGACGATTTGAGCGTCACCTAAGGGAGTGGGAGGGTTACTGAGTTCCCCTGGGAGTACCCACCTATGCTAAGGCCGCATACCGGTTGGAGTACTTATCAATATATAAAGTATCTTACTTCATATTAATCTGCCGCGCTCGAGTATGTCCCAAAATCCCCTCTTGGGCTCCCCTACTATTACACGCGAATATTAACGAATACGGATATTCGTTACATCACTACTTATGTAACGAATATTCGCATTCGCATTAACGAAGCTTCGCATGTTTTTAGACATTCGCATTCGCAAGAATTGATGCGAATCTTTTCTAATATTGATTTGCAATGTTTAGCAAAACAAGGTCGTCAAATCTATAAAAAATGAAATCGAACTGAAAAATGTCAACCAAAAAAAGGGGCGCTAAATTTATATAGGACATCAAGAATTGAAAAAAAAAATCGCATTCGCAAATCTGCGAATGTTCAAACAATAACATTCGTTACATGACTGAGATACATACACCCACACGCACACGTACATAATGCATACACACACCTGTTTAACGCTCTGGTCGCGGCGCGTGTACCGCGTGTCCGTGCCGCTGTCGATAGAACTGTCCTTAGATCCGTCCGAATCTATGCGTTTATCTGTAAGAGACAGATGGAAAATGTTCTAAACCATACTAATGTTATAAATGTGAAAGTGTGTTTGTTTGTTCCTCTTTCACGTCGCCACACAAGTATTATATGATATGGTTTATATGCTGGGAGATAGTTAGGAGGGCGGAGAGTGACGTAGGCTACTTTTTACCGCGCGCTCTCATTCCCATGAGAATATCGATGTTTTGTCAGTTGCTAGTATATCTAGTAGTTCCAGACGTTGTTAATAGATGGCGTCAGTAAAATTCATTTGCAAGGTCTGAATTACGCTATCAAATGCTAATGTTAATTCCCTTTGACCGTGCGGACGAAGCCGCGGGTACGAGCTAGTTATATAATGTATGTCGGCGCGACACCGCGTATTTATGAAAAACACGTCGCCAAAAATAATTATTTTAGTTAATTTAAAGATCGAAAATTGTTTGTTTATTAAATTTGCAATATTTAGTGATTTTAAGAATTGTAATTTAGTTTACCTTCCATATTTTTTTATTGTCACCTCACCAAACATTGTTATAAAAAGGCGAGCGAACGCCGGTAGAAAAAGATTCTTGTTTAACTGTCGAAGCGATCGGACCTCCTCAGTTGTGAATAAATCGAAGAAGTTAATTCCTGTGTTTTACTTGAAATCTTCAAGAAAGGACAGTAATGAAGACCCCTGGCCTTCCTGACTTCACATTTCACCATTCACTTCGTTATATATAGTAGCTTTTATTTTGAACTTCAGCAAGTATGGTACACTAGGACAGACTCTTCGCCCAGGACGGGAGACAGCCTATCTTCAGGCTAAAAATATCTAAAACTCAAGAGATCTCTCTCACCAGGGGCAGGCAGTATCCTGGTGGCCCATTTCCCCCTCGCGGGGGGCTCCGGAGCCGGGGGATCCTGGGGGACCAGCTCGTCACCCAGACTCTTCTTGGCCCAGGACGGGAGACGGCCTATCCTTAGGCTGAAACAGCAATTATTAGTCTGAAATTCTGTCCTTCAAGTTTTTTTATATAATTTATAATTAGGAAATATGATGTAACGTGGTCTTAAAGTATCTTTAGTTTTTTGTATTATGTAGAATTTAGAAATTACCATGAACTCCATTTGATGATAAGTGGCCAATAATTTCCATGGATATCTATAATCAACCTTAATAGAAATATTTTTATTTTTTAATTAGTCAGAAATTATAATATTGTTAAAATATTTAAAAATAAACGATGACGGGGACGACCCGCGTGGTGCAGCGGTTACCATATCGGTCTGACGCGCAATGGGTCCCGGGTTCGATTCCCCGCCAGACAGGTATCTGAATGATGAATTTAGATTCCTCTTCTGGGTCTGGGTGTTTGTGTATTCGTCTTTTGTGTGTCCATGGTACCCACGACACAGGAGCAAATCCTACTGTGGGGCTATGAGTGTAGAAAGCGTTTATTTTTTTTAAATAAAAAATAAATAAATAAAAAAAAATAAAAAAAATGTTTTGTATAATTATATAATGTACAATTATTAATTGTCCTTCAGAGGCAGCTCCCGAGGGGGGGAGCCCAGGTGAGAGTCCGTTTCGCTTTCTAGACCGGACATGCCGTTTGTGGGCGCTTTTCTTAAGCATATCTCCTCTCTCGTTCCCCACACATTGTCTATCTCCCTCCTCCCTATCCACACACACATCTCCCCTCTCTTTCCCCTAACATTCCCCTCTGCCCCCCATAACTCACGTGTAATCTGGCACTACGGGCGCGCTGAACTTGTCCTCCGGAGGCAGCTCCCGTGGGGGGGAGCCCATGTGAGAGTCCGTTTCGCTTTCTAGACCGGACATGCCGTTTGTGGGTGCTTTTCTGTAAGGAAGTAATGTGTTTTTTTAATTAATTTTAAAATAGAATGGAAAAGTTTCATACCATATAGCTGTTTGTGCGCAAACCTTAATGAATAAAACCTTGTTTAAACAAGGTTTTATACATTAAGGTTTGCGTAGGCGTTATAGGCGATTTTTTATACCTAAGATAGATTAATTACTTAAAATCAATAGAAAAAAATGAGTGGTTTAAATAAAAAGATTTTCTTTCGATTTCGATTTTACCCGACTTTCCAAAGGAGGTAATATACTCGTCACATATCGAATGTCCAGGGAAAACAGATTATCTATTCGTGAAATATCGACTTTCCAAAAGAAAAAAGCAAATCTATTCGTCATATCGCACACCTAGATCTAAAGGGAGCTAACTCAAAAATCTGTGTATTTGAGTTATGGTCACCATTTAATTTCCTGAACGGATACCTATCTAGCAATAGAACAGATTTAAAAATAAGTGCAAAGCTAGGCTAGGTGCCTTTGCACTTATTTTTAAATCTGTTCTATTGCTAGATAGGTATCCGTTCAGGAAATTAAATGGTGACCATAACTCAAATACACAGATTTTTGAGTTAGCTCCCTTTAGATCTAGGTGTGCGATATATCGACTTTCCTAAGGAAAGAAAAAATTGTTACGATAATCCTCTTTCATTTTTTTGTTAATTACACTACAATAACTTGACGTAAATAATAATAATGATTTTAAATACTATGTACATACATTAGCATGCCATATTGTGTGGCTAATTGTGTGATATGAAATATTTAATTTAAGACCTTAATGTAAACGGCAGTTATTGCAAACTAGCAGTTCCCGCGGTTTCATTCGCGTTTAAATATATACATATATATACATACATATGTAGCCTAAAGCCTTCCTCTATAAATGGTCTATACAACATAAAAAGAACTTTTCAATTCGAACCTGTAGTTCCTGAGATTAGCGCGTTCAAACAAACAAACTCTTCAGCTTTATAATATTAGTATAGATAAAAATCATTCATTCATTCATCCAGATCACCACCGCTACCCACCGTCCCTACCGTATCGCCTGCTGGGATAGCCCGACCGGCATAGTAACTATGTCGTTTGGCACGCGCCACAAGAATATGCAATCGTCGCCGCTCGCGGATGGCTTCTATATAAAGTCAATCACAGCGTTGCTACTCCCGAGGACTAAGACGGTCGCCTCATATAGAAGTGTGTCGGCCACCACACCCTTCCATCGAAACGCAAGAAATGCTTCACTTTTCAAGGTGGTAGATCCAGTGTAGTTCGACCGGGGAAGTACCACCGCCACACCTATTTCTAGCGTGAAGCATTTCTTGCGTTTCGATAGAAGGGTGTGGTTGCCGGCACACTTTTATATGGGGCGACCATCATAGTCCTCGGGAGTAGCAACGCATCTGTGATTGACTTCAGATAGAACCCATGTTCTGTATGAAGTTGATTACAGATGTCGCAGGGCGGCAGTGACCACTTACTATGAGGTGGACTGCATGCTCGTTTGATACTTCAGTCAAATAAAAAAAATAAAAATAAGTGTAACGGTGGTACCGTTCTGATCTAATAATAATGTCCAGGAATAAAAATTAATGTATTCAAAGATCGATAATGTCGAGTTGATTCGAATCGATTTATATACCCCATCGATTAAAAATTTTACGAACAAAATTTAACCAATACTATAGTTTTAAATATCAATTATAACCGACTTCACAAAAGAAAGACGAATCAATTATCAAGTCGTTGTGTATATCTCCGATCGTCCTATCCAAAATCGCTGAACAAAGTAATGTCACATATATTTTCTGACCAATACCCCAGCCCACTTGTACCCACCGTCCCTGCCGTATCGCCTGCTGGGCCAGCCTGGCCCGCATGGTGACCACCATGTCGTGCGGTACGCGCCACACGAAGATGCAGCCGTCGCCACTCGCCGACACTAGGTGCTGGCAGTCTGGGGTGAATCTGTGGATACGATCAAGATATAAATATATGAAACGACATATATTAATTTATTTATTTATTGCACCAACAAAATGAAAGAAAAACATTTATTTCGGTCCATCGACACATAGAATAAGCACATACATTTAAATTAAAATTATTATGATTAAAAGTAACAATATTCAAGAAAAAAAAAGGAAATTAAAAACAAAAATCCGCTAAAACTAAACAATAAAAAATGTACACTAAAGCATCCTTTACAGAAAACTAAACGCTAATCACAAAGTAATTACAGGTGCAAACTGCATGCATTAATACCAACACTAAGAAATACATTAAAACAATTATTGATGAAATAATAAAATTACAATAAAATAAATTAACATTGATGAAGTTACAATTAATGAAAATTATTTAAGTCCAAATATTAAAATGATATTATTATTATAACATTTTATAGTGTATAAGTTATATATAGTCTAGATATATCCAATTTATATGTACTGTACCAAAACAATTAGGCGCATGACAGTTGAAACGTCATTAGAACTAAAGATTTCCCATCCCGATACGAAGTATATTCTATTACCAACTACCAAGAGTATGTAGGTATACTATTATTAAAACACACGCCATTGTGGTGTATGTTCAACAGTCGTGTATTTATTAAAGCACTTTCATGTGTTAAATATATTCGCAGACTTGACATATTATCTTTCTTTTTTTATTTGTGTAAAAGACTGATGCCTGTTGCAGCACACACTCGATTTTCGACTTGGGAGACAGGAATACTGAGCCCATGAATCTTCTCTTGTTAAAAAAAATGCATATTTTGTATGTAAGAGTCCTTTCTCCTCCACGAATGGTCTTTTTTACGAAAAAGGTTACGTTTTTCAAGTGGATGTGGAAGTGGCCTGTTTTCTTTTATTTGACTGAAGTAGCAAAGGAGCATGCAGTCCACCTGATGGTAAGTGATCACTGCCGCCCTGCGACATCTGTAAGCAACTACATACAGAACATGGGTTCCATCTGAAGTCAATCACCGATGCGTTGCTACTCCCGAGGAATATGATGGTCGCCTCATATAAAAGTGTGCCGGCAACCAAACTCTTCCATCTCGCGCAAGAAATGCTTCACGCTAGAAATAGGTGTGGCAGTGATTCCCCGGTCGAACTACACTGGTTCTACCACCTTGAATGGTTTGATGGAATGTCAGGCCACTTCGGCTATACATATATACAAAAAGATACGCAATATTATCACTTGAATTTACATACTTTCAAACTCATGAAGTATCATCGCAAAGTAACGGTCGTGCGTAACCGTTTCCGTTATTGAATTTTTTTTACACTTACCATTTTTTCAACTTCACCACAAAAAAACATTTTTAAAACACAGATTAGAGGTATATAATATATTAAAAATTCGCCCGTGAAAATGTAGAATATAAGCGTAAAGTTTACTCATAATGCACAAAAAAAATGTCGCCTCGAAAAACCTAAAATATAAATTAATCCCTCACCTCAGGCCGGTAACGATCTCGGAATGTCCGTACATAGTGGCCATGCACTCCCCCGAGTAGTAGTCGTACACGCTCAGTATCTTGTCCGTGCTCGACGTGGCGAGATATATGCCGCTGTTGTCCAGCGCCACCTGGGAATATTATACACAAATGAGCTAAAGTGCTGGACCGATTTTGATAGAATTTGAGATATCAGCCTTTATAACACTTTTTTTATTTGATTGAAGTAGCAAACGAGCATGCAGTCCACCTGATGGTAAGTGGTCACTGCCGCCGTGCGACATCTGTAAGCAACTTCAAATAGAACACGGCTTCTACCAGAACGCAATCACAGATGCGTTGCTGTTCCCGAAGACTATGATGGTCGCCTCATATAAAGGTGTGCTAGCAACCACATCCTTTCATTTAAACGCAAGAAATGCTTCACAGCGGAGGTACTGCTCCGGTCGAACTACACTGGTTCTTCCACCTTGTACGGATGTAATAAGATAAGATATAAGGTTATAAGATTACATATGATAATTAGTATCCAAGCTGGTGTATAATGTCACAAACAATCTTTTAGTGGTGATCTGTTCGATATGAAATCTGTAAGATCTTTGTGTCTCTTAACACTACTATGGGGTCTTTTTTTATCAGACAGAAGTAGCAAACGACCATGGAGTCCACCTGATGGTAAGTGGACATCCGTAAGCAACTTCATACAGAACATGGGTTCTATCTGAAGTCAATTACAGGTGCGTTGCTACTCAAGAGGACTATGATGGTCACCTCATGTGCAAGTGTGCCGGCAACCACACCCTTCCATCGAAACGCAAGAACTGCTTTACGCTAGAAATAGGTGTGGCGGTGGTACTTCCCCGGTCGAACTATACTGGTTCTATTACCTTCGACAACAACACCTTCAACCAACGACACCTTCGGCTTCAACCTCCTATAGTCACCCTCGCCTACGCGTAGTCGGATCCACGATATCACAGAGTCACTTTCCAAGTTTTACACCACATGGGTCGAATGTCATATAGGATGGCTTGAACTCATTATTTTACAAAATACATTTCATATCCTTCACAATCTCTTTCAGATAGACATTATATTACTTTATATATGTAGTCCACCAATTCGCACTTGGCCAGCGCGGTGGACTATGGCCTAAAAACTCTCTCATTCTGGGAGAAGACCCGTGCCCAGCAGTGGGCCAATAATGGGTTGATGCGATATATGTAAGTAAAATATAAACAATGCCTGTATGAGTTAAAACTTAATACCATATAAAAATTAATGTATAAATAGCGTTAATATGTAATAAAGTTCGTACACATATTTGTATCGATTGTTAACCATTATGGTCTCACTCCTGGACACGGGTCTCTTCTCAAAATAAAAGAGTTTTAGTCATCGATATAGAAATTACCTAGATACGCAGTCTCAAACAAAAATTACACCTAAAACTGTCGACAAATATACGTAGTTATTTATAGATGGTCATAACGACCATATATTTTTGCAATACAACCTTACGTTCATGATTTAAAATTGTATCTACAACGCTTTAAGCAAAAAGCAATAAAATTTTACGATTTATCTGCGCATTGTTATACTTGGACTGATGAGTGGAGTTTAAAAACAAAATAATAAAACATAAATCCCTATTTATTTTATTTATTTATTTTAAAGCAATCGCTTGTTGTGCTTACAGCAAAGCCAATGCGCACTACAAGCTAATATGATTAACAACGAAATATTTTTTTGTTATAGTAAAAACAATATAAAATTAGGCAAAACTGTATACAATTCTGACAGAACTGCAAAAATCTTTAAATAACATATGGAAAACATCGATATCCGGTTCCTGAGCAATCGTATAGCTCGAGTCTTGGGGGCATGCCTATAAATCACTCATGCAAATGACTAAATCAAATGAATGTTATACTTTATTACTTACCGAAAGTACGAAATTCCATCCTTTTTTAACATCCTTGACGTAAAATTTTGTTCACGGTACACTTCGACATTTTAGTCGTGCGTATAATTCGAGTAGCGACGCTCTACTACTTAAAATGAGCGCCCAATTTTGTAATTGAGCGCTCTTTTTCATCGGACCGTTATGAGACGTGTAATGTGTATCTTGGGCATTTCTATATCGATGGTTTTAGTCCATAATCCACCGAGCTAAGACCATACTTCATACATCTTTGAGAACTTTCTTTACCTTCAGAGAACTCCACGAGGCTAAGAGTGTATGTAGGTTTTCGCACGATGGTTCTTTTTACCATAAAACCGTGATAATCAAATTCTATCATTTACCTTTATTAGGGTTCCGTCCTCAGCCGTGGTCCCGCGGAACGTCTTCGTGTGTCGCCCGTGAGCCGCGCTGTATACCCGTACGTTGCGATCCTGAAAATCGACACGAAACATAAAAATTATTACGAATAAATATAAATATGTCGCATCCGGTTATTTTGAATCGAAGCGGAAGGCGCATCGAGCGGTGCCAACTTCACATCGTCGCGTCTTGGCAGAGTCGTGAAGTCAGCCGAGGGTGGCAGACACATTATTGTGAACGTCACTCAAAAGCGGCAACACGGAACTGTCTCTCCGTTTCGGGATTTTATATAATTAATTACTATTGTATGTATTCGGTGCTGTATCTGTGATAAAAGTATTTGTAATAATTATATCAAGAGAATTGACACCAAAATTTGTTATTTTGCACGAGACCCATAGTCGCCCACACCACCTATGAAAATATTGTTGTCGCATATAAAAGAAATGCCGACAAATACATATAAATAGCCACTGTGACTGTGACACTGACCCGCGTGGCGGAGCAGTCACCATACAAGTCTGACACGCAGAGATTCCAGGGTTCGATTCCCGGCCAGACGGGTATCTGAATGATGAATTTAGATTTCTCTTCTGGGTCCAGGTGTTTGTGTATCAGTCTTTGTATGTCAATAGTACATACTACTGTGGAGTTGTGAGTGTGGAACGTGTTTATGTTACGTTACTGTGATTCGATGCATATGTCTTGAAGTGTGCTCATGTCCATCAACCCATTATTGTCCCACTGCTGGGCACGGGTCTTCTCTCAGAATGAGAGAGTTTAGGCCATATGGACTATAAACTCTCGGCAGCACTTGGTGTGAATGCTACACTTGGCTAGAGCGGTGGAACGCTGGCCAAGTACGAATTGGTGGACATGATTGGTAGTGATTTTTTCGTATATATTATAGAAATACCAAAGCACATCGAGCGCGCAGTCCACCTGATGGTCAACACTTTATGAAACATTTGCCCCGTAAATATATACGACAAAAAAAGGTTACCAAGACAAGGTAACAATTTCCCTCCCCTTCAAACAACAGTCAACATTCTCACCTGACACGCCGTAAGTATATGCCTGCCGCCCGCGTCTACCTCCATGTCGTACAGCGTCGTCCGACCCGAGACGTTCTGACCGCGAGCAAATTGGTAGCTACCGTCCGCCGTCTGGAAGTAAACAAACAGACATTCATACAAATAAACAAACGAATATATGAATGAAATTTTAGGCCAGTGCTAAAGGTTGCAATTCAACGATTGAACGAAAATTGGCCTAGCCACTCATCTGGGAGGTAAAAAAGGTTGTAGTTCTGTTCTTTTGGGTTTATTCTGGTTGATTAAAGAACAACCTTTCACTGGTTAACTGGTTTTATTCAATGATTCTTAACTACAATACAACTGGAATGTCTTATGATTAATGGCATTCAATACGCACTGCCCGAGTGGCTGCTTTTTACATGCTAAATTATGGACTAGTCACTCGTGACATCGGTCGAAATTCGACCGTAATTTAAATTTAAAAACTAAACTTCATATTGTCCAAAGTATTACGAATATTTCTCAAATTCAAATAAAATGTAATGATTTTCAAGTAATTTTAAACGCACCCGTTAAATATAAAAAGAGGTTTAATTAGCTAAGCCGCATTTAAAAGCAATAGCGTGTATGTTAACAAAGATACTGACATTTCTGACGTCATGTGTTTTCATAATAATACATTGAATGTTCTATTTCGTTTATTATTTGTTTGTGACAAATGCGCGGTAATGTGTGTAATGTGTTTTTAGATGATTTTATGTATGATATATGCATTATATGAAAAAAATATTAACATTCTGCACTCCTTCCCTACGTCCACTATAACCGTCCAAAATATCATACTAATCCGTCCGCGGCATATTATTTAAAAATGCTTCACAAGTTTTCCCTTCACGTATTAATATATAGACAAAACGTAAATTAAGGAAAGCGATTGCGCATCAATTGCAACTATGCAAAAACGCGTAATCGCTAATCTGTTCGAATGTGCAAATCCGAACAGTAGCCCAATTGGGCAACGCCTTCAAAGGACTCCGGTTGCGTTCCTTTGAAGCCCTCTGGTATTCGGTAGCCCTGGGGATTATCATTAAGGTTTAAGGTTTGAGGTTTAAAGATCTTTATTCTCATAAAAGATACATTATCGCTCATGAGAATACATTTGATTATAGAATTATTAATGAAAGTCTGCTGTCGCATTTGATAATACAATTCCCGTCTAACTTATAACTTTATAGCAACATTCAATTATTAAGTATATACAGTAATACCCCGCTTTACGCGACCCCGTTATGCGCGGTTTTACTATAACGCGAAATTCAAATTTCGCGATTGAGCGGTCTGAACTTGAAGATGTCGCGTTAAAACATCTCGTAGAACTTTTAGCCACGCAAGACGATCCTCTCAGCAATGAAGATCTGATCGAGTTATAGACTAAACCTAGCTACGATGAGAAAGAAGAGAAAGTTTTATCTTCGGGGGGAATACAAAATTCTCTATAAAAAAAAAATCAGGTTTGCACATATTGCATAGAATGATGACCGTGTGTCAAACAATTAAAGACAGTGTTAGGGTGTTATGAACGTATTTTACAAGAATGTCAAAAAACGCTACCCAAAACACAATAGATGTATAATATAATTAATAGTATGTATTGCATTAAATGTTCTTAGAATTAAAGTGATTGAGTAAAATGTTTCCTTTTTTTTGTACATATTAAATTTTGACGTATGTGTAATCTTGAACCTCGGTATACGCGAATTTCAGTTAACGCGATTTTATCCGGGACGTATCCCTCGCGTAAAGCGGGGCATTACTGTATTGACATAGATTTTTTCTTAAAAACATTTGATGATTGTTCATTAGTTATATGTGAGGGTATTTTATTATACATTAAATATATAAACCCACCGTCCGAAGCTGCCTGAACAGTATGGTCTTGTCAGCGCCGCAGGAGACCATCTGGAGGCCGTTGCTCGAGCTGAGGAACCTCACCGCCGTGATGGAGGAGGAGTGCTCGTCCAGGGTCTGCAGGATTTGGTAGCCCTGGGGGTTGAAAAACATTTGATGAGAAATATGTTTCCGTAATATAAGGAGTATTCTGTGCGTTTAATTTTTATATCGATAGCTGGTTTTATTTACACAAGGTGGTAGAACCAGTGTAGTTCGACCGGGGAAGTTACAAGATGGTAGAACCAGTGTAGTTCGACCGGGGAAGTTACAAGGTGGTAGAACCAGTGCAGTTCGACCGGGGAAGTACCACCGCCACACCTATTTCTAGCGTGAAGCATTTCTTGCGTTTTGGATGGAAGGGTGTGGTTGCCAGCACACTTTCACATGAGGCAACCATCATAGTCCTCGGGAGTAGCAACGCATCTGTGATTGACTTCAAATAGAACCCATGTTCTGTATGAAGTTGATTGCAGATGTGCAGCAGGGACCACTTCCATCAGGTCGGTCAGTCCGCATGCTGGTTTGCTACTTCAGTCAGATAAAAAAAGAATCTGATATGAATGGTTTTTCAAAAGTATTTGAGAACAATCACGTAACGTAACTTTCATTTAATATTGACCTAGAAAATTGTTTTCTTATTTAAACAATTGATATGTTACTAATTAGGATAAGATAGTCGTCTCATTTAGAGGATACATATCGTGGCACTTGCATCATTTCGAAACGCTTTCAGTCCATCTAGTTTATACGCACGCACGCTTTCTACACTCATAGCCCCACTAGGATTTTCCGCTGTATCGTGGGTACCATGGACACACACAAGACGAATACACAAACACCCAGACCCAGAATATGAATCTAAACTCATCATTCAGACCGGTATGGTAACCACTCCGCCACGCAGGTCGTCAGGATGACCAGAACGGTCATCGGAGCAAGCGGAAAATGTTTACAAGGAGGACCTTAGACGTATGGGTCTGGGATTTTAAAAAAAATTGTGGGGTGGTAGAAGAGCCCAAGTGTATGTGAATAAGCCCCAAAAAAAAGGTACTAAAAACCAAAATAAGAAATCTTTTGAACCCACACATCTGAGGGTCACTTTACTGACTTAGCGTGTCACTTGCAATTTGGTAGTACCAGTCCAGCCACGCGGTCATCACGCGTACCGCAGGCAGAGCACCTCCGCGTCGTGTCACGCACGCGTCACGCGTCACGCGTCACGCACGACACTACCTTGTCGACGAGGAACACGTGCACGAGGCGGTCGCGCGAGGCGCTGGCGAGCAGGCGCGGGCGGCGCGCGTACCGCAGGCAGAGCACCTCCGCGTCGTGTCACGCACGCGTCACGCGTCACGCACGACACTACCTTGTCGACGAGGAACACGTGCACGAGGCGGTCGCGCGAGGCGCTGGCGAGCAGGCGCGGGCGGCGCGCGTACCGCAGGCAGAGCACCTCCGCGTCGTGTCACGCACGCGTCACGCGTCACGCACGACACTACCTTGTCGACGAGGAACATGTGCACGAGGCGGTCGCGCGAGGCGCTGGCGAGCAGGCGCGGGCGGCGCGCGTACCGCAGGCAGAGCACCTCCGCGTCGTGTCACGCACGCGTCACGCGTCACGCACGACACTACCTTGTCGACGAGGAACACGTGCACGAGGCGGTCGCGCGAGGCGCTGGCGAGCAGGCGCGGGCGGCGCGCGTACCGCAGGCAGAGCACCTCCGCGTCGTGTCACGCACGCGTCACGCACGACACTACCTTGTCGACGAGGAACACGTGCACGAGGCGGTCGCGCGAGGCGCTGGCGAGCAGGCGCGGGCGGCGCGCGTACCGCAGGCAGAGCACCTCCGCGTCGTGCGCCTCCAGCGTGTGCAGCGCGGCGCCGCTCGCGTCGTGGATGTGCACGTTGCCCGCGCGGTCGCCGGCCGCCACGTGCCGCCCGCACGGCGACACGCACACGCATCTGCACGCACACAAATACGAACATCGTTCAATACACGGGTCTGCACGTAGTGAAACAAAAGCATCGTTCAAGAAACGCGTCTACACGTGACCAAACACGAACATTACTCAACATTGTGCTACTATATAGCAACGTACCCGCACGGCGACATATACACATCTGCACGCAACCAAACACGAACATAAATCAACATTACGCTACAATATAGAAACGTGCACGCACGGCGACACGAACACGCATTGGCACACAACCAAACGCGAACATCAATCAACATTATGCTACAATATAACAACGTGCACGCACGGCGACATACACGCCTTTGCACGCAACCAAACACGAACATCCCTCAACATTATGCTACAATATAGCAACGTGCACGCACGGCGACATACACGCATCTGCACGCAACCAAACACGAACATCCCTCAACATTATGCTACAATATAGCAACGTGCACGCACGGCGACATACACGCATCTGCACGCAACCAAACACGAACATCCCTCAACATTATGCTACAATATAGCAACGTGCACGCACGGCGACATACACGCATCTGCACGCAACCAAACACGAACATCCCTCAACATTATGCTACAATATAGCAACGTGCACGCACGGCGACATACACGCATCTGCACGCAACCAAACACGAACATCACTCAACATCATGCTACAATATAAAAACGCGACACGCATACGCTAACCCGCTGAGTTTTTTGCCGGATCTTCTCAGTTGAGGTCGTATTCCGATCCGGTGGTAGTGTTAGAAAAAAAGTGCCCCCGGTAGGCCTATACAAAATAAAGACATTTCATTTCATTACCCGCATTTACACGCAAACAAACATGTACATCACCAAACATTATGAACTAATTACACAAGCCAAATAAGGTCTGTAATTAAAATTGTGGCCCTCAACTTTTCACTTTTGATATAACGTACTTTTTAATCATACAAACCCCTCGCAAACGTCAAGTTGAAACAAATGACAATATTTTGTTTTGCAAAGACTCGAAAACGGTAAAAAATAAACATAGGCTTCAAAAATGTAAATTTTGCATAAAAAAAATCAACAACTTCTTTTCCTCCGCACACGTTTGATTGAGTTTAGGATATTTTAAGTTTGATATATGAACGACAAGTTAAGAAAACGTTGGTAAAATAATAATCGAATCCAGTAGAATAGAATAGAATAACTACACATATCTTATATATAAAATTCTCGTGTCACAATGTTAGTCTCCATACTCCTCCGAAACGGCTTGACCGATTCCTCTGAAATTTGGTAAGCATATTGGGTAGGTCTGAGAATCGGCTAACATCTATTTTTTATATTTTTTATATGGCAAAACAACGTTTGTCGGGACAGCTAGTTCATATATAAAAAAGATAGACACACAGAAACTCACCTAACACCGATCTTGTCGTCGTACGTCTTCGACTTATCCTTATCGCTGGTGGCGGTCAAGTCCATGTCCTTCAGAAACTTCAGCTCCGGGTCGATGTAGAGGATTTTGCCGAGCTCCTGAAAATTAACATATAAAAATCTCAATAATATTTTATAAACATGGAAGTGTGCGTATGTCTGTTACTCTTTCATGCAGAAACAGTCCGCATTTTGAAAGAAAGAAAGAAATCGTTTATTCGTAATACGTACACACTCATACAGTTTAAAGACCCAATAATAATATAGTACCAACTATTTCTTATTTCTTATTTTTTTATTTTAATTTGTATTATTAATTTATTTAGATTATAATCAATATAAATGTATTTATGACATAGAATAAATTATTTTTTTACAATTATGTTTGATATGAAAGTAGTTATTAAAAATGTAATAATATTAAATATTGTATAAAATTATTAAAAATTGCACGCCCATAGGGTATATACAGCTGAAACAATATTTGTAAATACCATCGCTCAATGTACCTGTATTTATGCAATAATATACTGATTACTGATAACATGCGACACGTGAGTGGTATACATCACAAAACGGACACTAATAATAATAATAATAATTTTGCTGAAATTTAGCACACATACTATGTAGCCTTTTTTTTTCTCTCGAGGGGTAAACCTTCAAAAGGTACCCGACGCAGTGGGAGCGACGCAGGGTTATGTGGGATTTTTACCGCACTAAAACCCCCCCGGTGGCCGTCCTCGGCTCTACAAAGAGGACTCCGGGATCTCCAAAGGAACGCAACCGGAGTCCTCTGAGCGCATTGCCGCATCGGGCTCCTCCCAGATGGGCGGCTGGGCCCACCGCTCCGTCTAGTCTTTACGACGGTATGCGACCACACGTACCGCCGTCCTTCGCGGGGTCCACCTGATGATAAGTGGTCACTGCCGCTCATGGACATCTGTAATCAACTTCATACAAAACATGGGTTCTATCTGAAGTCAATCTGCGTTACTACTCCCGAGGACTATGATCTTCTCATATTGCAGTGTGCCGGCAATTACCACTACCATCTCACGCAAGAACTGCTTCACGCTAGAAATAGGTGTGGCGGTGGTATCCCCCGGTCGTGCTACACTGGTTCTACCACCTTCAACTTCACAATACTCACATTGCTATATATATTCGGTTGGCTGGGCTTCAAGTTCCACACTCGTACAGTATCATCGCTGGAACACGTGAGGAAGCTGCCGGGCTGCAGTGGCCCCTCGTTGGACACCATGTCCACGCCCCATATGCACGCCGAGTGGTATAGTGCTGAGTGAGACTTGCCCACCTGTGAGAAATAATTTTTTTTTAATACGATTACAATAAAACACACGCTTTCTACACTAATAGCTCTACACTAGGATTTATCCTGTGTCGTGGGTACCATGGACAAACACAGGACGAATACACAAACACCCAGACCCAGAACAGGAATCTAAACTCATTATTCATCAGATACCTGTCTGGCACGGAATCGAAACCGGGACCCAGTGCGCGACAGACTGGTATGGTAACCGCTCCGCCACGCGACTCGTCAATTACTTATGTAAGAAAAAAATGTTTCCCACCTATAGGAAATATTAATTTATTTATTGCAGGTCTATAGAAAAAAAAGAAAAAAAAACTAATTTAATGCGTGGTGGCATTCTCTACCTGTCAACCACCGTTGGCTAGAAAAATGAGCGGGAGGCACGCTCTTTTTTTGAAGTTGGGTCGACCCCAACTTCAAAATCTTTTGACATGACAAAACAGTTCATGAAAGCCTATCCAAATTACACATTTTAGTGTAAAAGTTCATAATTTCATATTATCACTAAATAGTATAAAACAAAGTCGCTTCCCGGTGTCCCGATTCCCGGTGGTGGTTAGATCTTTATAACTATGATTCAAAAGGAATGTATAATAAAGGAATGTTTTCATGTATAATACATACATAATATAGAGGAGCAACACTGACAAATTAAAAATTTTGAATTTTAGGCGGAACGGAACGGAAATTTCGCCGGGTCAGCTAGTGAATTATAATCTTTAACGTTATTTAACTCTTTAACCCTCCCCTTGGCTACGTACATGGTGGCTGGTTATACGTTTGGTCTAAACAGTTGCTACTTCGATTTAAAAAAAATGTGTGCGTGTACTAGCGTACACTCGTAAGAAGTGAAACTTCTTTATGACGTTATTTTTCAAAAAATAATTTACTATATGCAACTTTACAGAAATTGGTTAAATAAAGTTAAATTAGATAAAGTTTAATACAAGGCTTTTAATAAACTGTATCTAATAATCTAATCTATAATAATCTATCTAATATCACGCGTGGTAGGGATAAGAAAAAGATGGCGCGTAACGGAAAAAAAAAGATGGCGCGTAACGAAAAAATGTTACACTAAATTTTTTTCCAACCCCGATAAAGAAGTTTAACTTCAAAAACGATAGAAGTTATCGGAGTTATATTTATTTCTCTATTTACACATGTACACAATATATTTAGCTCATGAAAAGCGTTCGGTTACGATGACGCGTCTAAAGAAATTTTCACTTCAAAACAAAAAAAAAACAAGAATTATACGACACGAAATTCAATTATTTCAATTAGTACTACTTTAACTTCGACTATGTAACAAAAAATCGAGCCAACACTCACCCGCTTAATATCCCGCACGTCCCAAACGTACAAGCTGTGATCGTTGTAAACGCATGTCAACTTGTGGTTCCTCTCGTCGTAAGTGAGCGCCATCGCGTCGGGATACCTCGCGCCCGCCGGCTGCGAGAACATGTGGCTGCGGAGAGCGTTACGTTACGTTGTTGCGTTACGTTGTTACGTTACGGTAAAGTATGTCACAATGTGTAAGGTAGGATATGTTACAGTTGAAAATAGCATGTGGCTGCGGAGAGCGTTACGTTACGTTGTAACGTTACGTTGTTACGTTACGTTTTTACGTTACGGTAAAGTATGTCAGAATGTGTAAGGTGGGATATGTTACAGTTGAAAATAGCATGTGGCTGCGGAAAGCGTTACGTTACATTAATTTAGGGCATGTTACAGTCTGAAGAGAACATGTTGTTTTGAGGAGAACGTTAGGACATGAAGATAATATGTAGATGTGAGTAATTGTGGTTTGGCAAAGGGAGATCTCCCGCCAGGCTAGGTGATCATGCCTGGGGAGCGGCCGTGCTCCGACAGTTGATGTTCGGAACTTGTATATATGCAGGATTCTGAGAATGCTTCGATAGCGTGTTTCAGAACACTAGTAGCGCCATCTCTTGATGAGTAGCGGGAGGCCGCCACAGTGGCGACGTAAGCAGCACCCCCCCCCCCCAAAACCTCCATCTGAATTCATTGGTAACGTTTTTCACACTCATCGATCTGCTATAAGCCGGTGTTTTGGGTGCTACGGACTCCCAGACCCGGATGCCTGATGCCTGATCGGGTACCAAACCCAAATCCAATTGCTTCTCGCCATATCCCCCATTCCCAACTATCTTTTTCATCTGGATTCACCATTAGAAGATGATGAAACCTGATGATGATTCGTAACGCACACAACTCACTTGATATTCGTCTCCTGAGCGATAATGTGTCGTCGATCCATGGACACCCAGACCCAAAACATCCCATAAACTCCAATATTTCAACTACTTATACTTGCTTTTCTTTAACTTACTCCTTAATTTATATTATATTTTGCACTAATCTCTATTTAATTTTGCACCCTACCTTTTCCTTTCTGTTCATATTCTTTTTAACTCCGTACCTTAAGGTTGTCTGGAAGAAATCGCTGTTTAGCGATAAGACCGCCTATTGTATCTTAAACTGTAATCAACATTGTAAATTTCCTGTTTTTTTTTTTGGGTACAATAAAGTATATTAATAATTAATAATAATAATAATACACTCCTGTCTGACCGGGAACCGAACCCGGAACCTATTCCCCTCTCACAACTCCCTTGATATTCTCCTCGATAGTCCTCCGAGCTTCATAAACACCCAGACAGTATCGTAGGTGCCATGTACACTCATAAGAAACGAACACTTAAACACATGTCTAACCGGAGACCGAATCCGGACCCCATTCACCCAGCCAACTCACTTGATATTGGTCCCCTGCGCGACGTCGACGCCCAGATAGTGCGTCCGCGGCAACGTGGTGACGTACCGCAGGGAGTCGGGCGCGAAGCAACGCACTATGCCCTCCGCGCACCCCACGAATATGTAGTTCGATCCTATCGCCATACAGTTCGCTGATGTCGTCTGAAAATACGAAAAAAAAATAGTTTACTTCACATAGCTCCTCTGGACGTGTTAAGGTCATGTATTAAGGTCAAGGTGGCAGAACCAGTTTAGTTCGCCCGGGGAAGTACCACCGCCACACCTATTTCTAGCGTGAAGCAGTTCTTGCGTTTCGATAGAAGGGTGTGGTTGCCGGCACACTTTCATATGAGGCGACCATCATAGATAATCGGGAGTAGCGACGCATCTGTGATTGACTTCAGATAGAACCCATGTTCTATATGAAGTGGCTTACAGATGTCGCAGGGCGGTAGTGACCACATACCATCAAGTGGACTGCATGCTCGTATGCTACTTCAACCTTATAAACAAAAATGTAAAGGCGAAAATTTGCGAGAATGTATGTTTGTTACTCTTAATAATAATTATAAAGGATAAATATGTAAAGGAGCTGAAAAACTTTCCAGATTTGATTTATTTAAGTAGTCTTAGTGTTAATTTAAATTGCGTACAAAAATTTACTATTGATTGTAAAATCACGTATCCACCACACGGATTCGTTTTTATTGATTCTAATGATAGACATTACTTAAGATTCCAGTGATATTAAAGTAACAAATGTCCATTTTGTAGGTCACTTCCAGTTCAAGGACGATAGGTGGCAAACCTGTCTCGGTAGCCGGCTCAGCTCAGGAAGCACCAAAATCTGTCTTGAAGGTCGACGCAACTCACTTATCACAGTATGCGCTGATCGGCCGCCGCGTGTGATCGCGTGCGTACCGACCGTGCCCTATCACACCGTCCTCACCCGCAGCTCCACCCACTTGTCGAGCAGCCGCCTCGCGTTGAACTCGCAGAGCAGGCCGCCGCGTGTGATCGCGTGCGTACCGACCGTGCCCTATCACACCGTCCTCACCCGCAGCTCCACCCACTTGTCGAGCAGCCGCCTCGCGTTGAACTCGCAGAGCAGGCCGCCGCGTGTGATCGCGTGCGTACCGACCGTGCCCTATCACACCGTCCTCACCCGCAGCTCCACCCACTTGTCGAGCAGCCGCCTCGCGTTGAACTCGCAGAGCAGGCCGCCGCGTGTGATCGCGTGCGTACCGACCGTGCCCTATCACACCGTCCTCACCCGCAGCTCCACCCACTTGTCGAGCAGCCGCCTCGCGTTGAACTCGCAGAGCAGGCCGCCGCGTGTGATCGCGTGCGTACCGACCGTGCCCTATCACACCGTCCTCACCCGCAGCTCCACCCACTTGTCGAGCAGCCGCCTCGCGTTGAACTCGCAGAGCAGGCCGCCGCGTGTGATCGCGTGCGTACCGACCGTGCCCTATCACACCGTCCTCACCCGCAGCTCCACCCACTTGTCGAGCAGCCGCCTCGCGTTGAACTCGCAGAGCAGGCCGCCGCGTGTGATCGCGTGCGTACCGACCGTGCCCTATCACACCGTCCTCACCCGCAGCTCCACCCACTTGTCGAGCAGCCGCCTCGCGTTGAACTCGCAGAGCAGGCCGCCGCGTGTGATCGCGTGCGTACCGACCGTGCCCTATCACACCGTCCTCACCCGCAGCTCCACCCACTTGTCGAGCAGCCGCCTCGCGTTGAACTCGCAGAGCAGGCCGCCGCGTGTGATCGCGTGCGTACCGACCGTGCCCTATCACACCGTCCTCACCCGCAGCTCCACCCACTTGTCGAGCAGCCGCCTCGCGTTGAACTCGCAGAGCAGGCCGCCGCGTGTGATCGCGTGCGTACCGACCGTGCCCTATCACACCGTCCTCACCCGCAGCTCCACCCACTTGTCGAGCAGCCGCCTCGCGTTGAACTCGCAGAGCAGGCCGCCGCGTGTGATCGCGTGCGTACCGACCGTGCCCTATCACACCGTCCTCACCCGCAGCTCCACCCACTTGTCGAGCAGCCGCCTCGCGTTGAACTCGCAGAGCAGGCCGCCGCGTGTGATCGCGTGCGTACCGACCGTGCCCTATCACACCGTCCTCACCCGCAGCTCCACCCACTTGTCGAGCAGCCGCCTCGCGTTGAACTCGCAGAGCAGGCCGCCGCGTGTGATCGCGTGCGTACCGACCGTGCCCTATCACACCGTCCTCACCCGCAGCTCCACCCACTTGTCGAGCAGCCGCCTCGCGTTGAACTCGCAGAGCAGGCCGCCGCGTGTGATCGCGTGCGTACCGACCGTGCCCTATCACACCGTCCTCACCCGCAGCTCCACCCACTTGTCGAGCAGCCGCCTCGCGTTGAACTCGCAGAGCAGGCCGCCGCGTGTGATCGCGTGCGTACCGACCGTGCCCTATCACACCGTCCTCACCCGCAGCTCCACCCACTTGTCGAGCAGCCGCCTCGCGTTGAACTCGCAGAGCAGGCCGCCGCGTGTGATCGCGTGCGTACCGACCGTGCCCTATCACACCGTCCTCACCCGCAGCTCCACCCACTTGTCGAGCAGCCGCCTCGCGTTGAACTCGCAGAGCAGGCCGCCGCGCGTGATCGCGTACGTGCTGTCCGCGGCGTCGCCCCGCCCGCACACCACGTCGCAAAACTCGTTGTCCTTCTGCTCGCCGAGGATCGCGGACCGACCCATAAGGGGCACTGGCTCCTTGAACTGGAACAATTAACGACTTATTACATAAACTAAAATAAAATACAAGTGTACGTAAGAGAGAGCATGTGTGTGTGCGCGCGCTCGTGTTTGTGTGTGTGTGTGTGCGCATGTGCGTGCCAGCGATAGTGCATATATGTATACGTGCTTGCTTGTGTTTGTGCAATTCACACACGACGTAAGTAAAACTTAATGATAATGAATAATTTCTGATCATAAGGGTATCCAGACTTACGCCTTTTCAAAAATCGTTTTAGTGAATCACACCTCATATATTAAAATTTATAAATACCGTATATTTCAGTCAATAAATAAAAAAAATGGATGACATTCTCATAAAAACAAAAAATTCAAAGAAGAGTGTTGCAAAAGTTTACAAAAAAAAAAATGAAATTAGGGAGAAAAGGTTAAACGTTAAAGTAGTTTAATAAACAAACAAAACCCACCTTAGCATTCCTGGAATACTCCAAGTACCAAAACTTCACATGACGGAAGCCAACGGTGACGAAATAGTTGCCACTCTCCGAGAAACTGACCGCCTTCACACGAGAGGACACCTGAAATACATAACGTAACATTTTAATAGTGCCTAATAGAAGATACCATGTAAAGTTTGTTTTAATAATATATGTCAAAAGGCAAATCAAGACACAAGAAAATTACATGAACTTAACACGTCCAAAGGAGAGCACTACCTCAAACTGACAAAAAAAAATCAGTATAAAAAACGTAACGAGGTCATTCATCAGTAGATATTACTCCTCACATTTTTCTCATACCGGGCCTTTTTATATGCAAACCGATTCGTTAGGAGTAAACTCCAAAATATATGTGATAAATGCAATGTAAAAAATTATATGACCTTGACACATTATCAGTAGAGCCCGCCTCAAACGCTTTGCGTTAGAGACGTGCAATAATATTGTATCTGAGTGAAGTAGCAAACGAGCATGCACTCCGCCTAATGGTAAGTGGTGACTGCCTGCGACATTTGTAATCAACTTCATACAGAACATGGGTTCCATCTGAAGCCAATCACAGATGCGTTGATATTCCCGAGGACTATGATGGTCGCCGCGTGTGAAAGTGTGCCGGCAACCACACAATTCTATCGAAACGCAAGAAATAATTCACGCTAGAAATAAGTGTGGCAGTGGTACTTCCCCAGACGAAATACACTGATTCTACCACCTTGAGAGAAGAAGTAATTATAGATGGTGTATATCTTCTAGAAAAAAATTAGAGTGGCAATTTCGTGCTAGAAAAGGACGAACATAAATTTGACGTTCCTTTAAGAACCACACCTTTTGAGAAAATACACAAAATCTTAATGCTCACCGAGTGACAGTATAATTGCAATTTGAATTTTGTGAGATATACCCATAAAATTTAGACTTGTCGTTGGATTTATTGTGATATCAAAGTTGTTTTAGGAGGTACCTACAAAAGTCAAATTTGTAGTGGGATTCGTTGAAGTCTCAAAGTTCTAGTGGGATATATCTACAATATTCAGATTTGTGTGTTGTGGGTTCAAAGTTGTTGTGGGATAAAGCCACAAAATTTTAAATTTGTTGTGGGATTTGTTGTCCTTTCAAGTTGTTGTGGGATGTACCCCAAAAATTCTAATTTGTTGTGGGATATATTACGTGACCACAACAATTAGGCGCATGAAACAAAAGCGGTTCCGTACCCCGCATCTCGCTTCTGTCCCCGCGCATCCTCTAGTGATGTGTAGTCGTGTATCGTCTAGGTGTTTACGTTAAGCAGCACGTGTTTAATGTTATTTAGTTCTAATGTTTTTTAAAGTTATTATTAAATTAGTTGGTTATTCATCAATAAACCTCAAAAAGAAAAAAAGTATTCGTGGAGGAGAAAGGACTCTTACATTCAAAACATGCATTTTTTTAACAAGAGAAGATGCATGGGTATTCAGTGCTACAACGGGCATCAGTCTCTTACAGAAATAAAAAAGAAATAAAATATTCCACGTCTGCAAATATATTAAACACATGAAAGTGTTTTAATAAATACACGACTATTGAACTTACACCACTATGGCGTATGTTTTAATAATGGTATACCTACATACTCTTGGTATTTGGTAATAGAATATACTTCGTATCGGGATGGGACATCCCTAGTTGTAATGACGTTTCATGTCATTACAACTGTCATGCGCCTAATTGTTTTGGTAGAGTAATACGCACGAAATTCAAATTTGTTGTGGTTTCAAAGTTGTCGTGAGATATTCCCACAAAATTCACCTTACCTTATTACTAGCCAACTTGAGGTTCGCGCGCCAATCCCACACATTGACTATCATGTCATGCTGGGATCCCACTGAGACTAGATACTTGGAAGAGGTTGAGAACGCCTGAAAAGAGGAAATTTACCCAAAATCAGATTAAGACCGCCTAAAAAGATCAATATAATTTCAATTTCTTTATTTTGTGTAGGCTTAAAAAGAGAGTATATTAACCAATTATTGTCCCAATGCCAGGTAAGGGTGAACTCTTAGAATGAGAGTTCGCCCTTACCTAGGAGTGGTGCCTCAGTCCACTGCGTTGGGCAAGTATGAATTGGTAATGAAAATAAATAAACGCTCACCACACAATTAACACCATGCGTATGCCCCGGGAACTCGGCGATTTGCACTGCGCCTGATGCGCTTGGATCCTGGAACAAAATAATTGTATATTTATTATACACAATTATTACATTATATATTTAAAAAAAATAAAAAAAGTTTTGTACTGACATTACTTTAAACCCTTTTTTAAAGTATTAATTCTGAGGCTCGACTACTCGACACTAGATGGCGCCACATGTACGTTTAGTGTACACTAAGTTTATGGGTTCATAATAAAATGGTTCCATCCACATTCGTTTTACCACTTCGCAGCCTGTTACAAGATAGCGTGATGTGGATTGTTTATAAGCAATAAACATTGCACTATCATCTAGAAAACCTGAAAATAATTGTCATGAATACAATTACTAATTCTAAAATATCACCCTCATCTGGTTCAATAGTTCTACTACCGAATAACGCTAAATGGCGGCACTAATACCATAATCTAACTCACCAACAGTATTTCTACCAGCAGACGTCGCCACACTCATCCCAAACACAGCGACCTTTTTTTTTCGAAATGCTTCGCGCTGGAAATAGGTGTAGCGGTGGTACTTCCCGGTCGAACTACACTGGTTCTACCACCTTAACCAACATCGTTCCCAACAGTCTCTCCCCACTCACCTGCAAGTCCCACACGCGCACGGCGGGCGCGTGCCCGCACTCGCCGGTCGCGAGGTAGCGGCCGCACGCGGAGAACGCGACGCACGTCACGCTCTTGCGGGACGCGTTCAACACGTGCGACTGACGGTTCTTGCGCACGTTGTACAGTACCACCGTGCATCTGGAACGATAGAAAGGTAGTTTTAAAGTGACTGGATATAAGTTATTGGTCAACTATTTGATTTGGAACAATAAAAATGAAGTTTTAAAACACACAGGACCCGCCCTCCACGTACGTAGATTGGAATTACAACTTGGTAGGGCCTAAGGTGATATTGTATTGCGCAAATTCATCTCTAGTGCTGCAGGCGTAATGGAAAATGTAGTGTGGGCAAAATTAATAGTAGGTATTAATAGTATTATTGGTAAAATTATATTTCTGTGATGAACTCGTCTAAATAAATATGGGATATAGGAATCGATGTGAAGTTTGGGTTCCACACCAATTGATGAAGGTCGGCCTTATGACCCGCGTCTCTACGTGTGATTTGCTTTTTCAGTGACACGAAAGAAATCCTTTCCTAAAGAGTATTGTCACTGGAGAAGAGACCTGGATTATGTTTCAAAATAGGGATCGGAAACGCACTGGTATAAGGAAAATAGACCTATTGCGAAGCCTGGGCTTCATCCGAAGAACGTTCTTCTGTGCATTTTTTTTATCTGACTGAAGTAGCAAACGGGCATGCAGTCCACCTAATGGCAAGTGGTCACTGCCGCCCATGGACATCTGTAATTAACTTCATACAGCACATTGGTTCTAATTGAAGTCAATCACAGATGCGTTGCTACGGCCGAGGACTATGATGGTCGCCTTATGTAAAAGTGTGCCAGCAACCACACTCTTCTATCGAAACGCAATAAATGCTTCACGCTAGAAATAGATGTGGCGTTGGTACAGTCAGCAGCATATAGTTAGTGGCGTTCAAAGTGTCAATATTGTTAGATACAATCAAAGTGTTCAATAATATCGGCACAACCTACGTGTTCTAATTGTTGACAACATCTTAAACTCCCAAATGTCAGGACGTTCATAAACTCATAATGTTAATACCACCCAAATTGTCACAAATGTTCCGGCGTCAGTGGTAACCTAGCAACGAGACTGTTTGTAAATATAGGTACATTTTATAATATTAAACTTTATGTTGCGAATATGTTGTAAGGATCACTTACTGTGCGAGCAATGACAATATTGACATATTTTTATCTCATTTAGGGTTTTAAAATTTAATGAAGATACTTTTCATCAGTTTAAAAATGAGAAAACCGTAGAGGTTACAGAAAAACTATTATATTTTAGCTAAAATATATTGTTTGTGAAATATACATCAGTCTTTATTTTTTTTTTTAATATACATCCTTTGAAACCCTTTGAACATCCTTGCTAGTAACGATCGAATAACTTTAAGCTCGTATGTGAAAACGAATTTCTGAGGAACTTCTTTTTTGCACGTCAAATAATTGTGAACAATGTTGTTGTGGTGAATCACCATCAGATAGTGTCACTGGCAAACGTTGATTTCCGGAGAGAACAGGAAGAAGACTCAATCGATTGAACTTGTTCTTTTTCAAGTGTGTTATGAACCCACTTAGGCCTTCTTTTTCTTGACGAGGGTAGGTTTGTAAAACTTGACGTGGTAAGTATTTCAGGTGCAATATATGTGTATGTTTCCATATACAGAACATTAACAACACTTGACGCAATTGAGCACGGATGAGATACTAACTCTGTCGATGGAATTATTAGAATGCAATATAATGGTGTATGCCATTATGCCCCGTGACATTTACGCATTTTGCCCCAATTACTATGTTAAAAGAAAATATGAAATAACGGTAAGACTAAAGCAGTGTTAAAATTGCCCATCAACTTCAAGGAAAACGTAAAATAAAGGAGAACATAATCATCAATTCAATACTATTTCTTGCTTGTTTCTGTAGTTATTAAGGATAAAAAAATATTACATCAATTATGAATTTAAACTAAATTTGATTGTAAATCAACTGTCATGGTCCATTGAGTATTGTTTGAAAGCAGGTTCTGATGGGCTGCAGCAACATCTCGCAAAAGCGTTTCGTTTCCGGTATGTGTGCATGACCCGTCTTACTCGTCCGTCCTCTCGTCTTGTCTTATCATGCCTCTTGTTCCCCTAGACCGATTCTATGACTTTGACAGTCAATGACGGCATTGCAAGATATGAAAAGGATAGTTGTTAATATAAAAAAGAGAGAAGAGAAGAGTCGTTGTTAGCATTTCCTATACCGTAAGTGATCAGGAACCTTATATCCGCAACATAAGGTATAATATTATAAAATGTACCTATATTTACGAACAGTCTCGTTGCTAGGTTACCGCTGGTGTCGTAAAAGATGCTGAAATTGTGACAATTTGAGTGGTTCATTATGAATTTATGAATGTTCTGTCATTTGGAAGTTTAAGATGTTGCGAACAATTAGAACACGTAGGTTGTGCCGATATTATTGAACACTTTGATTGTATCTAACAATATGGACACTTTGAACGCCACTAACTATATGCTGCTGACTGTACTTCCCCACTCTATGCTGCTAAATACTGTAATTGGTAAATCTCTTCGTGGTAAATTATTCAGCAAAATAAATCGATCAGCAAAACAAAGACGCATCTAGATAAACATTTTGAGAGTAACCCTCAACAATTTTGGAAAGATGGCTCAATGAGGCTTCCTGAGAGATAGAGGAAGATCACAGGACAGAACGGTTCATATATTACATAAAAAATTAACCTTTAATAACAAATATGATGTACTAGCTGTACCCGCGGCTACGCCCGCATGCAAATCAATGTATTGCAAAGTTTTTCCGGCGCAAATCTCCACTCAGTGGGAATTCTACGATAAAAGTAGTCTAGGTACATGTTGTTCCATAACATGTTCTATAGTAAAAAACCCGTTAAAATCAGTTTAGCCGGTCAAGGATTACCCGGACAAACACAGAGTGAAAAAACTAATTTTAAGTGTGTATTTGTGGGTAGGTGCATATTGTTATGTAAAATGTTATGAAAATAAGACGAATCAGAATATCGTAAACCCCTTTTTTGAACCAATTTACAGTCTTAGTGGTCACATTAACAATATCGAAATACATCTTTTCAAACAACGCCTCCACATTTAAACCAAAGCGCATCGATTATAAAGATGTATTTTAACTTTTCTGAATTGAACAATACTATTTTAAGTAATTTTGGTCGATTTAAATTTCTGAGTAAGATTACATATAGGTGAACCTACTTTTATCATTCGTTTGACAACCTTGACGACCCGCGTTGCGGAGCGGCTACCGGATCGATTCCCGGCCAGACAGGTATCTGAATAGATTCATGTTCTGGGTCTGGGTGTTTCTATATACGTCTTGTGTGCCCATGGTATCCACGACACAGGAAAAAATCCTAGTGTGGGGCTATTGTAGAAATTGAAATTGTAGAAATTTTCTATTTTATTGAGTGTAGAAAGCGTATTTTTATTTAAAAAAAAAGAAGTTTGTGTGGAGGAGTACCGGGAGGCGGGTTGAAGGAATCCAAAAATTTTGTTGGATAATATCTTCGATCTCGATGGCTGTATCTACAGAATCTTCATCCCAAATAGTCAAATAACAATCCCGCATTGAATTTCCAGTATTCCTTTGATTTGAAATATTAAAAATGTTAGAGAAATCGTTGCTACAAATCTTGAGTGGACGCTCAAAGGCGAATAGGCAGGCATTATGACTGCTTTTTAAAAGTGTGGGCGCAACGCTGGAGGACGCCACGGCAATAGCTATTTTTCTATCAGATCATTTTTCGCTAATAGTAAATTTATTAAAAACGTTTTATCCGTGCCCCCTAGTGCATCTAACTAAAACTAAAAATTTAATGACAGTATCAATGATACGTAAACTAATTTTGGTTCTACTAACATGTAAACGGCGCTCAGGTATGTTTATAGTTTATCTTTATTAAGCCTTGCTTGTGGTTCATTACAATAAAATTTGAATTTGTCGGCAAGGTAAATCCAAATTATTTTGTACTTTTACCTGACAAAGGTTAAACCTCTATTAATTTCATATAAACTTTGTGACACATTGATTCCCAGGCGGGCGAAAGCTTTGCATTTCCGATACTAAATAATATTTAAAAATGAGCTGGTTATTAAAAAAATAATACTAAAATTAGTATTTATGAAAACTACAGATTATACAACAACTGGATTCGAACCCCAGATCTCGCGTTTCTAATCCGCCCGACTTGGCACCACACGGCTATCACGATTTTAATAACAGATGCGAAATTCACATACTTATGAGTTAAGAACATCATCTATTTTGGCTTATTTTGACACACTTTGTTATTCTAAAATTAATTTAAAATATGTTGTTATTTAAATGCATGTTTTCTATATCATTATTTATAATGAACATATCATAAATATAAAAAGAACAATAATGTTGACCTTGCTCGTTTGTTAATGGAGCCAAGTGTTTATCAACCATGCTTCAATATTCATAAATGCAATTATTTATCACAAAAGTTGCAAAAGCTTCTTTATAATAATAATTCATGATATAATTGTTATATCTTATTTAGATACTGATCGACTTATTAATGTTAGTATTTTCCATAAAAGACTATCAATTGTATTTTGTCCTTAATATTTATTTTCGCTAAAGATGTACGGGTGTGGTCAATAACATAACTTTATTTATGCAATAATAGTTATGAAACTATTTATGTGACATGAACTTGGAGTGACAAATGGAGTCGATAATTTTATTTTGAAACAATGTTAAAACATTTTATCGCCTTAGAATTATTGGATTCGAATAACTATTTTACTATAATAGTATGACGCGCCATCTGTTATCAATTGGGAATCCCTGTACTCTAAGTGCGTTTTACATTAGGTCGCAAGCTGTCAACGGATGCTTTTTTATTATTGAAATATTTCATAAATTATATTAAAATCAATTTGAATCACATCTATTTTTATAATAATTGATAGTTACAAATTTATACGTATCATTTTTGAATGAATTCAGAATGGCATCCTGGCGGCCATTATGGCTACTGTCATGTCACACTACTGTCATGTCACACATGTTTACATTTAGAATTTAACAAAATACGCGACAATCCGAATTTTACGGATATATGTTGTCGACTCGAAATCAATGTTTTTTTATGTTTTATTATTTAGATAAGGTTTTAAGTAAGTCTATCGTACCCCTTGACGGACTTGTCAATATCGGGCTTTGTCAAAAACGAACTTCCATACAAACATTTATGCCCGATTTTAACGCTTTCAACCCATTTTTATCGATAAAAGGCAGCCTATGTCCTTTCTCGAGTTCAAAACTATCTGTGTGCCGAATTTCATAAAGATCGGTTCAGTTGTTTAGTCGTGAATAAGTAGCAGACAGACAGACAGACAGACAGACAGAGTTACTTTCACATTTATAATATTAGTAGGGATTGATTCCTCATCATAAAAAATGAAAGAACTTATGGGACACCCTAATACTATTCGTTGTTTTAAACACAGCAATAATTATAAACCTCTGTCCCCTTAAACCCCATAAACGGCAACACGAACACCATAGACAAGCAACGTTCGCGAGGTGAATACTTATTGATGGTTTACCTGAGACAATGGTGACGTTATGGCGTGATAGTACCATGGTGCATAAGATGCAGCGTGAGCGTTTTATTAATGGGTAGGGTTTTTTTATATCACCCTTTCATATAAGCACCAACTTAGTCCTTGGAAGTAGCAACTTTAGATAGAACCCTATACTACTCGGCTATATGGAATTGCTTACCAATGTATATGGCAATCATCGCCTACCATCAGTATCCTTAGTAAGATTAATATTATCTTCAGCATGATGACCAAAAACAATGCATGTTTTAAATTTAAATAATGCTTATTATTACAGGGGGACTGCATGCTTCTTTTTAATCAATCTTATAAAAAAACTTATTAACCTCAACAATCATTCTGCTCACCGCGCTGCTTATCGCTTGTCATCAACCCATTATTGTCCCACTGCTGGGCACGGGTCTTCTCTCAAAATGAGAGAGTTTAGGCCATAGTCCACCGCGCTGGCCAAGTGCGAATTGGTGGACAAAAAAAAATGACTATAAAAAATTGCTAAATAAAAACATTGCATTTTAAAGCCAAGAAAAGTGTTTTTTAGGAAACTAATTAAAAAAAAAACGTTTTTAACAGCACCGCTTATCGCTCTTGGCGACACAGCACCACCGATCACCATAAAGTATGTAAATGACAGACCAACCGCGACGTTTCTCATAGCCGCCTCCCACAGTGGTGCTAGGTTTGACTTGCTTTAAATCGGGGTAATCGGAGTACAATAAATCGGGATTTAGGATCGAGACAGACACAAAAGACTTTCATTAAAAAGGTTAGATTTTCTTAAAATCGGGGCAGAGGGTATAACAAAATTGAGTTTTGGAGTAACAGATCAGCACAAAACAAAACAAAAGAACCGCTCTTTATACAGTTTTTTTTTTAAAAGGATATTTCTAAGAACCTATTAAAAAAAATGTTTGTAACAATTTCGCTTATTGCGCCGCTCCGCTCATCACCAAACATCAAATACCATAAAGCAACAACCTTATTCGTATGTATGACAGACGGACAGCCGCGACGTTTCTCACGGCCGCCTCGCACAGTACAGTTGTCTGAACAGTATGACACGCGAAGTGATGCCAGGTTTTAAATCGGTGTAGAGGGTATACCAATGCAATGAGAAAGTATTTTTCGATTTGTGAAAAATCGGCGGCGACGAATACACAAACACCTAGACCCAGAACATGAAGCTAAACTCATCATTCAGATACCTATCTGGCGGGGAATCGAACCCGGGACCATTTGCGCGTCAAACCGGTATGGTAACCACTTTGCCACGCGGGTCGTCACATAAATCGAGTTTTAGGATACGGAGCAAAACGGTACACTAAAAAAATCAGCATCCCACCTGAATCCAGCGACCTTTTTCTTTTTTTTTTTAAACATCTTATGTAATCAATATTATTGTAACCCAAAAATTGACTAAATAAAGATCTTTCTTTCTTTCTTTCTTACAACTAGTCAATGGATACAATGATATGAGTCCAATTGGAACTTCTTACTACTCGTTTGGAATTTTTATATTAACACTCGTTAGCCAAACAAGTTGCGTCGGTCACGTAAAAGTAAACTAAATTCGACACCATGTTACAGTTGTATGAAGTAACTGTACTGTGAAGGTCAAGGTTCGAATCGCAACATAAACGTCAACAATGTTTGTTTTGAGGGAATTTACTAAACTCGAACTAAGGCACAGAACCATCCACTGAGGATTACTAATAATACAAAACCCAAAAACGTTTGCAACTGGTATCTGGCACTTGTCCGAATGTATTTTGATTTTGTATAAATGTGAAATAGTGAAAATATATACCAGTGTTGTACCTACATAATGTGTCGTTTACTTTGGCCATCCAACCCTACTTCTGTAACTTCTACTATTTATCTGCGCATCAAATTTCAAATTTATAAATTTATAAAATTACAAAAAACACACTATCTCAAAACAACGACCATCACCACCATATTACAGTTTCTGAATACAACGTGGTATTCAAGGTGGTAGAACGAAGGTAGTTCGAACGGGGAAGTACCACCACCATACCTATTCCTAGCGTGAAGCATTTCTTACGTTTCGATAAAAGGGTGTGGTTGCCGGCACACTGTCACAAGAGGCGACCATTTTAGTCCTCGGGAGTAGCAACGCATCTCTGATTGACTTCAAATGGAACCCATGTTCTGTATGAAGTTGATTACAGATGTCCATAGGCGGCAGTGGCCACTTACCATGAGGTGGATTGCATGTTCGTTTGCTACTGAAGATAAAAAAATACAACGACCATCTATCTACCACCATAAAACCCCATAAAGTGTCACCTGGCTCGCGGAAACGCGAACTATGCACCGTAAAACCATTGCGGTGTGAATGAACTGTCGCCGTACATTTTTTTCAAACATCTTACGTATAAGGCATGTGCCCTATACAAAACTACATGCGAGTCGTTTTTGACCCATTATTGTTATACTGCTGGGACGGGTCTTTTAACAGAACGAGAGAGTCTTGGGATATAGTCCACCGCTCTAGCCAAGCGAATTGGTGGAGTTCACATAACTCTCGCACCCCGTATCTGGGACTTTCGACCACAAGACCATCAATTATAAGCGAGTAGTGTAAGATATTCGCGATGCTATATTCGTTCACTCCCTCGCTCAGTCACAAATTAATAAATTATACATTTTTTTAATAAATTGAAGTCGCAAACTAGCATGCAGTTGATCTGAAGGTAAGTTGTAACTGCCATGCCATTACATCTGTAAGCAACTTCATATAGAATAGGACTTCTTTCTTAAGTCAATCACTCGAGCGTTGCCACTCCCGAGGCCAATAATTGGTTTAATTTTAGTGTAAGAAAATAATAACTGGCCAAATTCAACGATTATCCATCCAACCAATAATATCCAACCGATAATTCAAGGTGGTAGAACCAATATAGTTCGACCGGGGAAGTACCACCGCCACACCTATGTATAGCGTGAAGCATTTCTTGCGTTTGATAGAAGGATGTGGTTGCCGGCACACTTTCACATGTTCTGTATGAAGTTGATTACAGATGTCCATGGGCGGCAGTGACGAGCATGCAGTCCAACCATCAGTTGGACTGCATGCTCGTTTGCTACTTCAGTCAGAAAAAAAACATGTCAACTCTTTATTCCTGCTAAATCATGTAGGAACATAAAGAACACAAGATTAGGTACAATTATGCTTTTCTGTCGCAACCGACATCGCTTATCGCCACTCGTCGGCCGTAGAACGACAACTTAAAAGACGTACTATTATTACGGTAGTTGTAATTTTACGTTTTTTGACTCAAATCTATTGCGAGCTGACACCGACGAATACGAAGAATAAGGTACACACATGTATTTATACAAATACACATGGATATATTTTTGTATGACACTGGCTATACAGCTCGTGTCATTCACAAGCTATAATAAAATTGAAAATTCAACTCGTCTGTACGTCGCATATATTTGGCAAAAAAATTGTTTGAAGGACTGCAAATAAAGAGAGAAATTTAAAAAAAATAGAATTTTTGGCAGTATATTTGTTTGTGGGTTTGAAATTGTATGAAACCAAAACTATATTCCATATCATGGCGTCATATTTAATCCTTACTTCCATAAATTCCATGCACTCTATCAAACTATTATCTCTAGATATTAATACATGAAAAAAAACTTAGGATCCCTTTTTCTGCCGTCTATGGACATCTGAATGCAAGTTATATTTGTCTGGTCATATAGTCATTTGTAATCGATTTCGAAATAAAAACTTGAGAGGTGTCAAGGAACACCCGGATGGAACGAAGTTCCTTTCGATTAATTAGTGAAGGAATTATAATAAAATTTTATTTTTTTTAAGTAAAAATATTTTTTTTATTATTTATTATTTACAAAAATACCTGTATACACTCAACAAAAATAATCGTCGCGACACCACACTGTTCAATGCGAAATAGAAATGAAAATATCTGGCTTGCTTTCTATAAGAGAGAGAGAAAGAGACAGATAGAGAAACATGCGCAGGCCGCACAGCTTACAGTAGCTTACTATATCAAAAAGTGTCGTGACAACTTCTCGTAAGATTTTTTTCCGTCTAGCCCCCTTTCACAACGCGCGATAAGGAACTTCGTTCCAATATAAGAAAGCTACGTACCTATTTATTTGTAGAATTTAAAAAAAGCTAGCAATTATCGCTAAGGCCTCAAGGTGGTAGAACAATGTTTCGACCGGGGAAGTACCACCGCCTCACTTATTTCTAGCGTGAAGCAGTTTTTGCGTTTCGATGGAAGGGTGTGATTGGCGGTTCTCTATACGAGGCGACCATCATAGTCCTCGGGAGTAACAATGCATCTGTGATTGACTACAGCTGGAACCCATGTTCTATTTGAAATTGCTTACAGATGTCCATGGCCGGCAGTGACTACCATCAGGCGGACTCCATGCTCGTTTGCTACTTCAAGCAGATCTCAACCCATTATTGGCCCACTCCTAGGCACGGGTCTTCGCTCAGAATGAGAGAGTTTAGGCCATAGTCCACGGCGCTGGCCTAGTGCGAATTAGTGGACTTCAATCAGATAAAAAAATATATAGCTCAAGTGTTAATATCCAATGTCCGGTAAGCCTAAAGGTTATAACCGACACGGCGTATCGATTTAAAGGTGCGCCCACACCGCGCCTGCATAGCGCCGCGCCCTTGTCATACTGTAAAGGGACGCTTAATATAATATTTTTAGTGTTCCGTGACAAGAAGGATAAAACGGAACTTAATTACTAAGACTCCGTTTTGTCCGTCTGTCTGTCACCAGGCTGTATCTTATGAACCATGATAGCTAGAAATACATTTTCATAGATGACATATGTATTTCTCTTGCCAATACAATAAAAAATACTATTAACTATTACTAATAAAATTATTTAAAAGGGGCTCTCATACATCAGACGTGATTTTATTGCTCGAAATAAATAACGACATCAGGAAGACGCTTGAAATAATCACCGAATATTTTGTTATATAGTCACTTTAAACATACCCCATATTTAAAGTGACTATATAACAAAATATATAACTCATTATTGTCCCACTGCTGAGCAAGAGTCTTCTATCAGAATGAAAGAGTTTAAGGCCATAGTCCACCGCGCTGGCCAAGTGCGGATTGGTGGCCACTTTAAATATAAATTAATCATAATTTACCATGGTATACGACCTCATTCATAGTATAAGAATATTACCACGTCAGTTGTCAATGACTGAGAATTAGTCAATAGCGCTTGTGATGGTTTTGTCAATAAATACGTACACTGATTTGGAATTAAACAAATATCGATATGTTGGACGACAATGGCGACCATTCAGACAACAATCCATTGGATTCTGCGACATAAATATGTAATTAAATTGAAATAAACTAAATATTGCAGGGTTCCCCTACGTCAAACGTGAGTATTTTGTCTTTTTTTTTAAGGATAACCATACGGAACCCTTAGTGCGCGAGTTCTACTCGCACTTGGCCAGTTTTTTTATTTCACCCTCTGTTTGTATTCCATCCGTTCCGTTATCCTTTTTATATTTCCATAGGTACTCAATTGTACAGGTTACTCTAATTAAATTGAATGAGTCAGTCTGTAGCTTTCACCCGCGTGGGGGAGTGGTCATCATACGCCTGACACGCAAGGGTTCCGGGTTCGATCCCCGGCCAGACCGATATCTAAATTAGGAAGTCAGATATCTGTTCTGGGTGTGGGTGTTTGTGAATTTTTCTTTGTGTATTATTGAAATAATTTATTGTTGATCAATGAAAGCAGAAAAGGTTATTTATTTATTTTTATACCATTGAAGTAAGAAACGGGCAGCCCATTTGATGGTAAGTGTCTCTGCCGCCCATGAAACTTCATATAGAATATTCATTCTATCTGAAGTCAAGACAGGTGCGTTGGTGCTCCCGAGGAGAGATGGTTGCCTCATATAAAAGTGTGCCGGCAACCACACCCTTCAATCGAATCGAAATGCTTCACGCTAGAAATATATGTGCTATATATACATGCGGTTGAAAAAAAAAAACTACTATTGTAGCACCCAAATTAAAAAAAAGACATGCGTGCGTACAAAGTACACATGTCAGAAGTGAAACTTCTTTGGCGAACTAATTTATAAATCTTGTTTATATTTATACAAATCTAAAACTTTAAATTTCCAAGATTAAGAGGAAGGGAAAAAGGCGTGATACGACGTTCGCTCTGTCTCACTTTTTCTCTCAATCTTTCTCACTCGCTTGCTCCCTACTCTCACTCCACGGCTAGTTGCTCATGCTACGTTCGCCCTGTCTTACTCTCTCAATCGGTCTCGATCACTCTCTCTCTCTCTTTTCCGACACTTCCGTTGCATACCGGCGTGACGTTTCATCTGTAAAAATTTTACCCTCATGCGCCTAAAGAAGTTTCACTTCAAAAATTATCGATAATGATGGCACAGAGTCACAGAAGCGTGTCACTTGGTGGTACGATAATGGATCTTCGCCAAGTCGTTTCCATACAAGGTCTAACTGACGTCCATCCTACCATACACACGGACAGACATGGAGTTACGTTGTTATTATGCTATCGACGCGTAACGCTGTGACGCTCGTCGACTATTACGGCACATGTATGGACGGAAAGACACATCGGATTATTATTATTATTAGCTTTTTATTAGCTTCACCTGTGTGTTTGTTTGTAACCGACTTCTTTAGGCGCGATTTTGACCCACTTAAACGGTCAGATTTCGTTCAAACTTTGTAGATTCATTGAGTACCGATGACAATACACTAATTTGATAAAATTATTCCATTTTTTAATTTGACTAAAAAGTAGAAAATAAATAATAGTTTAAAAAAAACTAAAAAAACACGCTTTTTATACAAAACCGAACTAAAAAATAGAAAATAAATTTAAATGAATTTAAATTAAGAAAATAGTGTTAAAAATTTAAATGAATATAAATTAATAATAGTGTGAATAAAAAAAAAAAATATTTTAAATAAGCGTGGGGTACTTTCTATGATATTATCGAAATGATAATCACTCAACTCATATCTGTCAATAAAACATCTATAACCATTGACACCATGCACTCCACGCTTTTTTTTTAAATATTTTTTTTTTTATTCAACTATTATTAATTTATATTAATTGAAATTTTTAACACTATGTCCTTAATTTAAATACATTTAAATTTATTTTATAATAAACCTCCTTTAGAAAAGTATCTGGCTGAATATCTATTCAGCCAGATACTCAATGACGTGTGGATTAAAAAGAAAAGAGTGTGATTATTGTTAACTAACATGGACGCTGTAAAGATGTAATAATGTATCTTAAATATTATTAACGATTATGTCGCTACTTTAAAACAAAAGGGCCACAAATCAAAAATATTCAACTTATTTTTTAAAACATTTTTTTTTAGAAAAAAATAACCATATCCGAATTAACCATTAAAAGAAGAATAAAAATACCTTTTTGACAGTGTATAACACATATTTATCTGATTTAAAATTACAGAGCAATTATACAAGAACTGATTTTCAAAACTTTAAATGGCTCTCCTGTAAAATTAGGTCTATATGAGTTGTGGCCCTTTTGTTTTGAAGTAGCGATGTGGTGACAATCTGATGTGAATTAAATATGTAATGATAATGTAATGTGAAATATACGTGTAAGTGATGAGAAGATATGTTTTATTACACGATGGAAGTAGGAAACGAGCGTGGAGGCCATTTTATGGCCGTTAAACGTTACGGAATTATTTTCCCTCTCACAAATCCTCACATTTTTTTTACATATACCATTATAAAGCTGGTAGAACACGCAAAGGGAACCATGTCCCGCAGGCTTAAGAGTTCTAACTTCGGTGATCCTAGGGTCGTTGACGATTCGGACCGCGCGCTTCTGTACGGAGTTAAGTGGGCTAAGTTGGTACTGTGAGGCTCCAGCTTAGAGATGCGAGCAGTACTCCATGTGGGGCCTCACTTGTGCCTTATAAAGCAGAAGGAGATGCCCATCAGTGAAGTACTGTTTTACTGTAAATTTAATTTACAGTAAATAATGTGAAGTAATTTCACATTAATAAGTTTTTCGTATTTTACGCAAACTTGGGAACAAAACCAGGGGACATAGTTAGTTCAAACTCTAAGATTATATAATCTATACACTGCGGCAAATATAAAAGACCCTACATTTCTAACAAATTCCCTTCAAAGCAAGTTTTTCCATTTACAAAATCGAAACACAAAAAAAAAAAAAAAAAAAAATATACGTGGCGAATAGATAACCTCTTTCCTTTGGGAAGTCGGTTAAAAATAACCAACAACTTTTACTAGAAGCAAGACCGGTTCGTAAATGGCTTTCAAAACTTTCAATACATATAAAAAGAGTCAAATAGCGTTTATATAGCGGGAAATCGGAAAGCCTTGGAAAAGCAATTTCCTAAAGTAAATGTAGGAAATTCTATATACATAAGCTGAACTGACGCTGAGCCAAATTGTGTAGGTAGATTTTTTTTTAATTTAGCAATTTACAGCTTCACTGGCGTTTTTAAATAAACTGCGTAAGGAGGGTAATGTTTTTCAAGCGTATTTATGGAGATATGTATGAATGTATCTTTTTTTTTGAGGCGGAAACCTTCAAAAGGTATCCGACGCCGTGGGAGCGACGCAGGGTTATGTGGGATTTTTGCCGCACCAACCCCCCCCCCCCCACCCCGGTGAGCGTCCTCAGCGCTAAAAAGAGGACTCCGGGATTTCCAAAAGAAACGCAACCGGAATCGTCTAAGCGCGTTGCCCCATCGGGTTTTCTCCCATCTGGCCGGCTGGGTCCACCGCTCCGACTAGTCTTTACGACGACTTGCGACCACACATACCGCCGTCCTTCCCAGGATCGCCTGGCTGGACGGTTCCAGCTCCCACTCTAACTGTCCGCAACCCCCCCCTTTTAGTCGCCTCTTACGACAGGCAGAGGATACCGTAGCCCTCTTCTGATCCCGGAACTACAGGGCCAAGTATGTATGTTTGTATGTGTGTACATTTCTTTGCCACGCGCTACAGCCCAAACGGTTAGACGGATTATGACATATGACATATTATAATAATGCGAACACGTATTCACTTCTTTGTAAGATTAAAGTAGCAAATGAGCATGCAGTCCAGGTGGACGGCAGTGACCACTTACCATCAGGTAATGGTAAGTGGTCACTGCCGTCCTGCGACATCTGTAAGCAACTTCATGCGGTAACAGGGTTCTATCTGAAGTCCAACACAGATGCGTTGCCACTCCCGAGGATTGAGATGGTCACCTCATAAAGTGAGCAGGCAATCACATTCTTCCAAAAGCAAGTACTGTTTCAATCTAGAAATAGGTGTGGCGGTATGTACCTCTCACCGGTTGAACCACATACGCGGTACCACCATACACAGACTTAGTGCAAACCGATACAGCCAATCTTTCACACAAGAACAGACTTTTTTTTATCAGACTGAAGTAGCAAACGAGCATACAGTCCACCTGATGGTAAGTGCTGCACATCTGATGGTAAGTGGTCACTGCCGCCATGCGACATTTGTAAAGAACTACATACAGAACATGGGTTCCATCTGAAGTCAATCACAGATGCGGTGCTACTCCCGAGGACTATGATGGTCGCCTCATGTGAAAGTATGCCGGCAACCAGTGATGTACAAGATACCTTGTAAAAGTATCTAAAATACAAAATGCAAGATACTTTTGAATAAACTATTTCAGATACCAGATACAAAATACTTTCCAGAAATGTATCTGAAATACAAGATACAAGATACGTATCTTTAAAATACTTTTACAAAGATAAAATACTTTTTAACCGACTTTCAAAAAGGAAGAGGTTCTCAATTCGTCTGTATTTTTTTTATATTTGTTACCTGATTGCTTCGGAATGGGTGAACCTATTTGGATGTTTTTTTTTTATATAGATTACTTCTGACCATGGCATCCATAAGAAAAGCGTATAAGTCTTAATTCTACATTAAGGATATGTGCGATAAATGGCCGAATAACTCAATATCACGCCAACTGATTTCGATGTTTTTTTTTTATTAGGATCCATAAGGCCTGGCCCTCAAACACCCAGACCCAAAACAGAAATCTGAATTGATCTTCGGCACTTCGGTCACTCTTGGGACTCCGGACAATCCTGACCCTCCGGGCACTCCGGGCACTCCTGGCCCTCCGTGCACTTTGGTCACTCTGGGCAATTCTGGCACTCCGGGCACTTCGGTCACTCTTGGAACTCCGGGCAATCTGGACTTTACACTTAGGTAACTCTGGGAAATTCTGGCACTCCCAGCACTTCGGTCACTCTGGGCAATTCTGGCACTCTGGGCAATCCGGGCCCTCCGGACACTTTGGTCACTCTGGGCAATTCTGGCACTCCGGGCACTTCGGTCACTCTTGGAACTCCGGGCAATCTGAACTTCACACTTAGGTAACTCTGGGAAATTCTGGCACTCCCAGCACTTCGGTCACTCTGGGCAATTCTGGCACTCTGGGCAATCCGGGCCCTCCGGACACTTTGGTCACTCTGGGCAATTCTGGCACTCCGGGCACTTTGGTCACTCTGGGCAATTCTGGAACTCCAGGCACTTCGGTCACTCTCGGCACTCCGAGCAATCTGGACCCTCCGGGCACTCTGGGCACTCCTGGCCCTCTGGGCACTTTAGTCACTCTGGGCACTCCTGGCCCTCCGGGCACTTTGGTCACTCTGGACAATTCTGGCACTCCGGGCACTTCGGTCACTCTTGGAACTCCGGGCAATCTGGACTTCACACTTAGGTAACTCTGGGAAATTCTGGCACTCCCAGCACTTCGGTCACTCTGGGCAATTCTGGCACTCTGGGCAATCCGGGCCCTCCGGACACTTTGGTCACTCTGGGCAATTCTGGCACTCCAGGCACTTCGGTCACTCTTGGCTCTCCGGGCAATCTCGACCCTCCGGGCACTCTGGGCACTCCTGGCCCTCCGGGCACTTTGATCACTCTGGGCAATTCTAGCACTCCGGGCAATTCGGTCACTCGGGGCACTCCGAGCAATCCCGACCCTCCGGGCAATCTGTGGATTCCTGGCCCTCCGGACACCTCGGTCTGTCTGGGCAATTCTGGCACTCCGGGCACTTCAGTCACTCTTGGCACTCCGGGCAATCTGGACCCTCCGGACACTCTGGGCACTCCTGGCCCTCTGGGCACTTTGGTCACTCTGGGCACTCCTGGCCCTCTGGGCACTTTGGTCACTCTGGGCACTCCTGGCCCTCCGGGCACTTTGGTCACTCTGGGCAATTCTGGCACTCCGGGCACATCAGTCACTCTGGGCAATTCTGGCACTCCAGGCACTTCGGTCACTCGTGGCACTCCGGGCAATCTGGACCCTCCAAACACTCTGGGCACTCTTGGCCCTCCGGGCACTTTGGTCACTCTGGGCACTTCTGGCACTCCGGGCACTTCGGTCACTCTTGGCACTCCGGGCAATCCCGACCCTCCGGGCACTCTGGGCACTCCTGGCCCTCCGGGCACTTTGATCACTCTGGGCAATTCTAGCACTCCGGGCAATTCAGTCACTCTTGGCTCTCCGGGCAATCCCGACCCTCCGGGCACTCTGGGCACTCTTGGCCCTCCGGGCACTTTGGTCACTCTGGGCACTTCTGGCACTCCGGGCACTTCGGTCACTCTTGGCACTCCGGGCAATCTGGACCCTCCGGGCACTCTGGGCACTCCTGGCCCTCCGGGCACTTTGATCACTCTGGGCAATTCTAGCACTCCAGGCACTTCGGTCACTCTTGGCTCTCCGGGCAATCCCGACCCTCCGGGCACTCTGGGCACTCCTGGCCCTCTGGGCACTTTGTTCACTCTGGGCACTCCTGGCCCTCCGGGCACTTTGGTCACTCTGGGCAATTCTGGCACTCCAGGCACTTCGGTCACTCTTGGCTCTCCGGGCAATCCCGACCCTCCGGGCACTCTGGGCACTCCTGGCCCTCCGGGCACTCCTGGCCCTTCGGGCACTTTGGTCACTCTGGGCAATTCTGGCACTCCGGGCACTTTGGTACTGTTGGCACTCCAGCACTTCGGTCACTCTGGGCAATCCGGACACACCGGTCACTCCGGGCACTCTGGACATTCCGAGCACTCTGAACACTTCGAGCACTCCAGGCAATTCGGGCACTCCGGGCACATCGGTTACTGTGGGCACTCCGGTTACTTCGTATTTTTTGGGCATTTCAGCCCCGCCGGGTACTTCGATCACTCTTGGCACTTCGGTGGCTCTGGGCACTCCGGGCATTCCAGGCACTCCGGTCCCTCCGGGCTCTCCGATCACTCTGGACATTTCTGGCCCATCGGGCACTTCGGCCACTCTGGGCACTCCAGGCACTCCACGCACTTCAGGCACTTATCCCAATTTCGATGTTTTTATTTTTATTTTCGAAAGCATGTATAACAGGGGATCTGATGGGAGTTTGATTAGGTTCTATTCATTGGATCCATAACAAAGAAGTGGACCTCTTCAAATCTTTGGAGCAAATTAACGAAATTAGCGAAACTCGGCGCAATCTGATGTGCAGGAGTCCAGTTGGGTATAATATATAATAAGACTTGCTGTACCCGCGGCTCCGCCCGCGTTCATATCAATGTATCACAAAGTTTTATACCATTTCACCCCCTTAAGGGTTGAATTTCATAAAATCCCTTCTTAGCGAGCACTTACGTCCTTAAAAGAACCCGCATACAAAATTTGAAACTCCTAGCACTTGTAGTTTCGTAGATTTCGTGATGAGTGAGTGAGTGAGTGACCTTTCACTTTTATATATATAGATTACTTAGCAGATATTTACTATGAAAGATTTGACCTTCAACTCCTCGATCCTAATGGTGCAGGGGTACTGCTAGCCTGAACTATAATAGTTACTTCCTAACTATGTGCTCAGTACTGAGGATGTACTAAACCAACATATATTTAAATTACTTTTTGCTTTTTGAGATGAAAGTCAGTAGAAAGTTTTTGGTAAAAAGTTTTTATGTATGAAAACGACAATGTTTGGCCGTGACCACGATCCAAATATCGGCAAAAAGAACGCATAACGTGAGTACCTGTTACGTCGCAAAATGTATAAATTTATTAATAGTAAACCCGGCGAACTTCGTTCCGCCTAAATCATGTTAACTTGTTTTAATAAAGGGTGACTGAGAGCGTTATAAACGTAAGAGTAGACAAATATAATCAGAAAGCTTCGAACTGCTAAGCTATCGGGAATTACACGTATTATTGTGAGTCAACCATAAAAGATAGACATACGCTTACGACGGAAGCTTAAAAAATGGAGTAGCTTCTCGCGTTTTCCCAACATTTCCCTTTACTGCTCTGCTCCTATTGATTGTAGCGCGATGAAAAGTATACTATAACCAGCTCAGAAGTATGAAGAATAATCATACCAAGTTTCGTTAAAATCCGTCGAGTAGTTTTTGTTTCTATGACGGTTATACAGACAGACAGACAGACAGACAAAAATTTTACTGACTGCATTTTTGGCATCAGTATCGATCCCTTATCACCCCCTGATAGTTATTTTGGAAATATATTTCATTTACAGAATTGATCTCTCTACAGATTTATTATAAGTATAGAAAGAAGATAGAAGAAGAAGAAGATTACATTAATTATATGATCACGCGAAAATGTCAAAGGACAAAATGTTTTATTTTTAAGTGAAAGACTTAAATAAAATTAGTTTTTAAAAATATTATCACTCATTTTTCTTCGATGAGGTCTCATGATCATAACCCCAAAAAAATAATCGCTCAAAAAATAACCAATTTCACATCTTGATATGTATATATTGATGATAACTGTAGCAAAAAAGAGTCGCCGTCTACCAATTTGGTCTCAGGCTAAATACAGTAGGTGCCGTTCTACGCATTTATTTTATTAAATGTCATCATACAAATTCACATTTCGTAGAGAAATAGTTTCTTAAGAGACTTCATCACTACTAAAAGTATCTTATCAAAAAAGTATGTATAAAATACTAAGATACATAACAAAATGTATTTAAATACAAGATACAAGATAATTTTTAAAAAAGCATTCGAGATACAAGATGCAAATACCTATCTTTTATCTTGTATCTGTATCTTAGATACTTGTATCTTAGATAAGTCATATCTCTGCCGGCAACCACACCCTTCTATCGAAACGCAAGAAATGCTTCACGCTAGAAATAGGTGTAGACTTTTGTTTCTGACACCAACGTAAGTTATCCATCCCCGATATATTCATATTCATTTAATTGCTTTAAATGTGGTACAATTAGGTTGGCATATGTTGTAACAATTTTCACATTTAGCTTTAATAAAGCATGCAAAATATTGATTCATTCCATAATTTGATATAATATCTAAATACCTAAGCTAATAAAAATAATTAATACATTGCATTACATTATCATTACATTTATCCCAAATTTAGTGGTATCGTCACAATTTTAGTGGGTATTCAACGCTATATACATATACTCATTTTATATTAAACAATGTCAATTTCAGTATACATTTTATGTCAATATTACTAATATTAATATAATATAATATCTATTACACTAATATTAATATAAGATAATATCTAGACTTCAGCGAAAACAACAAAAACCGTACTCGCTAAAAAGTTCTACATAGGAAAATCGGCGGAGGCCCGGCAAGCAATTTTCCTAAGTAGATATTACATCCGGTGCCAAGCCTACGGAAATCGTAAGTATATTAACGTCTTAGAGAGACTGTAGACTTGCTTATCGCATATATAAAAAAATGGGTCCCGGCTTCGATTCCCGGCCAGGCAGGTATCTGAATGATGAGTTTAGATTTCTGATCTGGGTCTGGGTGTTTGTGTATTGGTCTTGTGTGTATACATGGTACCCACGACACAGGAGAAAATCCTACTGTGGGGCTATGAGTGTAGACTGCAGAAAGCGTGTTTTATATAAAAAAATGGCAACCGTAGCCCTATTCTGATCCCGGAACTACAAGGATGGTGCAGATTGACTTAGGTTACAGTTTTTTTTTAATTGACATCTTTACATACGGAAAAAGCAGAGAGAAGGAATGACTTTCTAATATCACGACAAAATGGTTTCAAATGAAAACTGGTGTGAAGCTTTTAAGTGTAGAAAGTTTTATTTATTAAAAATACAAAAACCCCATCGACATGTGGACAAGTCCCTTAACAGCCTCAATCCGCCAACTCGACCTACTAAGCTGACCCGCGGCAAGTACACAAACATTTGAGCACGTGCATAAGCATGCGAGTCGAGTGCATGAATTATACGCATGCGGTAATACGCCGGTGCAGAGCTCACTTTGAGAACCGTGCGCGAATATGTTTCGAAGGAAACTATGTCGGGCAATTTATATTTTTCAGGAGTTATTTTGCGAGTGAAACGCAAATTTAAAATATATTGACATATGCACGGTGAGGACGACAGGGACCCAACTCAACATCGGAATATTGAGTTAAATAATACGTGAAGCAAAAACTTGTGATTCGTTTTTAAGATAGGTACATTCCGCAGACGGAGGAGCATGAAATTACGCACGGTTATAGTTGATGTAGAGAAGGATTGCGCGATGCTAATATTTTTTTTTCAAATAATGCATAAAACATACATAAAACCAACTAAAAACACATTACACTCACTACTTTGCATTTAATACAAACACGTAGATAATAAACGAAATAGATCATTCAATGTCTTACTATGAAACCACATAACGTCAAAAATGTCCGACATCTTTGTCAAAATACCCGCTATTGTTTTTAAATGCAGCTTAGATAATAAACCTCTTTTTACCTTTAACGGGTGCGTTCAAAATAACTTGAAAATTATTACAATTTATTTAAATTACAGAAATTCTTAGGATACTATGAATTTAGTTTTTTTAATTTAAAATACCGTCGAATTTCGACCGTTGCGACGGGTGACTAGTTGAGTTAAATAATATAAGATACTTCTTATAATTCTGCTTCGCGCAGTCAGCTAATAACGTAGTCTATAGTTTAGAAACCTTGTTAAGTCTCAAGATTTCAGCTAGAAATAAGATACATGTTACGTCTCGCGCATGTTGATAAACTCCAAAATTCGAACATTGCGAACACACAATTCTGCTGTTTTCGCAAAACTCAAAGTTTGCATTTCCGTCGCAAATAACATGAAAAGTTACTGATAGTCTTCTCGTCAACCCATTATTGTCCCACTGCCGGGCACGGGTCTTCCCTCAGAATGAGAGAGTTTAGGCCATAGTCCACCGCGCTGGCCAAGTGCGCATTGGTGGACTTCACACACCTCCGAGAACTTTTTTTTTTTTAAGAACTCTCGGGTGTATAGATTTCCTCACGATGTTTTCCTTCACCGAAAAGCAGTGATAATTAATTTCTAATACGCACATAAATCAGTGGTGCGTGCCTGGGTTTGAACCTCGGACCTCCCATTCGAGAGGGCAAGTTTCAACCATTAGGCTATCACTGATAGTCTTAACGCGCGATATATTACTTAGGGCAGCAGTACCCAACTTTTCGAAAGTCCAAAATATACTGGCAATTCAAATAAAATTATTATATCATATGCCCTAATAAGTATAATCCACATTTGTTATTTTTTCCTATAATGAATATAAGGTAAGTGGGCGTTCAATTATTACGTAACGCAATTTGCGGGGGGGGGGAGGTCTTGTCAAACGTTAAGATGTGATGACAGGAAAGGAGGGAGTTTGCACAACACATTATGTAACGTGTTTGTTTTTATTTAAGTATAGAACCTTATTTAAGTGAAATACGGCCACAGTAACTTGCTGTCAACTGTCAAAGTTCAGGGAGGGAGAAAGGAGTGCAGTAAAATGTTACCTTGCGTTACATGGGGGGAGGGGGGGAGTCTAAAATCTTCAAAAATTGCGTTACGTAATACTTGAACGCTAAGATAAAGCCTTTCGAGGGGGAAACCTTCCAAAGGTACCCGACGCCGTGGGAGCGCCGCCGGTGGCCGTCCTCGGCGCTGAAAAGGAGGACTCCGGGATCTCGAAACGACTTCAACCGGAATCCTCCGAGCGCGCTGCCCCATCGGGCTCCTCCCAGATGGGCGGCTGGGCCCACCGCTCCGTCTGGTCTTTACGACGGTATGCGACCACACATACCGCCGTCCTTCCCGGGATTGCCTGACCGAACGATTCGAGCTCCCACTCTAGCCGTCTGCAACCCCGGAAGCTCCTTTTAGTCGCCTCTTACGACAGGCAGGGGATACCGTAGCCCTATTCTGACCCCGAGGCTACAGGGACGTAAGATAAAGCCTAAGATAAGATGAATAATGACACTCACCCTGCAGGATACGCCACCACCTCAGTGTTGGGATCGCAGTCCAGCGCCGCATTGCTGCCCACGGTCAGCCCGAACACGCTCTCTAGTTTTATCTGTGGACAAGGAGAAAACAAATTAACATTAAGGCAATCACACTTAATTTGAAGGTGAAACTCTTTGTGATTCCACTCCGGGAGCCACTGCCACACCTGTTTCTGGTGTGGCGATTAATTATCAATGCTTTTCGGTGAAGGAAAACATCGAGAGGGACACTACACACCCGAGAGTTCTTTAAAAAAAAAGTTCTCGGAGGTGTGTGAAGTCCACCAATTCGCACTTGGCCAACGCGGTGGACTATAGCCTAAAACTCTTTCGTTCCGAGACAAGACCCGTGCCCAGCGGTGGGACAATAATGGGTTGACGACGAAGTAAGCTATCAGCTCCAAATATACAACCGATAGCGACATACCAGTTCAGTAGAAGACTATAAAGACCCATTAAAACTGCATTAAGCACTAGATCCACCTTAAGCTTTACTGCACCCATCAAAAAGTTCTAGGTCATGCCATTATCTACTACGATAACCAAGTTTACATACAAACATGGTTCTCAAAGGTCGTGTACGAAATGCTTACGCAAACTCACAGATTACTAGAATAAACCTACATGGGCGTAGGGATGGACAATTTTCTTTAAAATATCGATTTTTCAATGGATTCGAATAAACGTCGGAATAATCGATACTCAAAAATGTTTTCAAGAAATATTGACTTTTCAAGATATTCGAATGGAAGTTAAAGAATCTATGTACATAAAGGGCGATGATTAAAGAAGAACATATACATATAAATGTATCTATATGTGACGAATAGGTATTATTTGAGAAAACGGTTATAAAATTATTTTCTCGTATGAATAAATTTATTTCTCGTAATTTTTCTCGTGTGAGTTAGCGTTTCGCTTGATCGATTCAGTGTTTAGCATCAATCACAAAAGATGATTTTTATCTATAAAAAACGACATGTTTGGTCCAAGATATTCCTGTTTGGTTACAGATATCGATGTTTTCAGGCCAAATTATCGATTCAAGCATTATAACCCCATCCCTACAGTGGCCCAAGGTCTCCATTAGTGTATGTAAATATCCTACTAACCTCGACAAGAGTGTGGGTCGAGTAGGATAAAAACAAGACTATTTTTGGACGAGTCTGAAGAAAGTCAAATTTGCATAATCATAATAATATACTCGTCGCATTGTGTTGGAGTATTGAATGATGCCATGGACGTGGGGCGTAAGGGACTGAAGCTAGAACTCAAACACCACTGATCCATCACACCGGTGCTAGAACCAGTGTAGTTCCAGCGAGGAAGTACCACCGCCACACCTATTTCCAGCGTGAAGCATTTCTTGCGCGAGATGGAAGGGTGTGGTTGCCGGCACACTTTTATGCGGCGAATCTAGTAGTCCTTAGTTGTTATATGATTTTTTTTATCTGATTGAAGTAGGAAACGAGCATGCAGTCCACCTGATGGTAAGTGGTGACTGCCGCTCATGGACATCTGTAGGAAACTTCATATAGAACATAGGTTTTATCTGAAGTCAATCACAGATGCGTTGCTACTCCCGAGGACTATGATGATCGCCTCATACAAAAGTGTATTACAGTTCAACCAGGTAGTAGAACTAGTGTAGTTCGCCCGCCACTTACCATTTGCTACTTTAATCGTATAAAAAAAATATGTATACACATATATAAAAATGTGCCGGCAACCACACCCTTCCATCTCGCGCAAGAAATGCTTCACACTGGAAATACGTGTGGCGGTGGTACTTCCCCGGTCGAACTACACTGGTTCTACTGCCTGGTTAAGAGTTACTTTTTCCTATATTTCGAGCAATCTGGTCTACGCATTGCCATTAGCTAATGTTGCCTTTCAAGATCCAAAATCAATTTAAAGTTCCAATATCCAAGTTATGCTGACGACATCTATTCAAAATGTTAACCGAGGCTCCTTTCAATGTAGATTGCTTACGCTACATAAAATGGGCGCCAAAGCCAGGCTAACCATTAGTCACCTATTTATGTCGACCCTTTTCAAAATCGTTGTCCCTGGCTTAATTTTGACAAAATTCAACAGAGACATAGTTGGAAATGTTAGCTTCATCAAACTGTTGGGTAAGTTCTGAAAATATATTATGTGTACAGAATGTACACTGTGTACTTATAAAGGGAAAATGAAAATTGCTTCGAGAAAAGTATGGTACGGCCTTGCCGCTTTTTGCTCGACTTGGCGGGGGCACTGCCGTGCCCCCAGATTTGGCTTTAAAAATGCAAGAAGTAGAAAGGGATCTAAAGAGAAAAATGAAAATTTTGCTCAGTAGATCGAGTACAGCTCGATTGGGGAGGAACCACCACCACAATTATTCTTGGCTGGAAGCAGTTATTGCGTTTCCGGGGAAGGGTGTGGTTAGTGCTTCTAGAGCTAACTTTTGTTACCCATGTAAAAACTAGATGACAAATGAAAAAAGACAAAGAAAAAAGTCAAACCCACTGCGAGTTTCTTGCCGGATCTTCTCAGTTGAGGTCGTGTTCCGATCCGGTGGTAGTGTAAAATATATGTATATATGTAACTGACAATTTGTAAGCGCCCTCGAAGGCCTATGCAAAATAAAGACATTTCATTTCAGTGGTTCACTTTTGTTTGATACGACTATCTCAACATCCGGGAGTAGCAACGAATCTAAGATTAACTTCAGGTCTTCAGAACTCCTGTTCTCTTCGCTGACCACCTTGCAATAGACTGATATTTTTCGACGATTTTTGGTTTAACTATTCAGTCGTAATTGGAATACATTTAACATAGAAGGTGGTAGAACCAGTGTAGTTCGACCGGGCGAAGTACCCCCGCCACACCTATTTCTAGCGTGAAGCATTTCTAGCGTTTCGATGAAAGGGTGTAGTTGCCGGCACACTTTTATATGAGGCGACCATCATAGTCCTCGGGAGTAGCAACGTATATGTGATTGAGTTCAGATAGAAACTGTGTTCTGTATGAAGTTAATTGCATGTCTATGAGCGGCAATAGCCACTTACCATCAGGTGGACTGCATGCTCTTTTGCTACTTCAGCCAGAAAAAAATTTTAGCTGCAGTGGTAAAAATAGTGAATAAAAAAAATAAACAAATGGGTGATACGGAACCCTCCAAGTAGAAGTTCCTATCGCATTTGGCCATTTACTTAAATCATAGGGCAAAGTAAGGAGAAAAAAATCCAAATTTAAACACACGACTGAGATACAGTCGATATAAATAAACAATATCGATAAACCAATTAACCCCCGCGTGGTTTATCGTTGGGTCGCGGGTTCAGTTCTTGGCACAGCAACGAGTGTCTTGTTGCCAAGCGGGTTAATTGCGAAATAATAAACGACATATGAGCTTCGGGTCCTATATCATCCCTTAAAAACCCAATACTGGACCTCTAGGGTAGGGGCGACCTATTACCGTTTAACGTCCCATTGACGACCTGCATGGACGAGCGGTTACCATACCGGTCTGACGCGCAATAGGTCCCGGGTTTGATTCTCGGTCAGACAGGTATCTGAATGTTTTGCTTAGATTCATGTTCTGAGTCTGTGTGTTAGTGTATTTGTCTTATGTGTGTCTATGTTACCTACGACACAGGAAAAAAATCTAGTGTGGGGCTATGAGTGTAGAAAGCGTGTTTTTTTAAATGTTCTTCAAACGTATGTATGTGTGTGTATGTGCATTTCAGCTTGCCCGATTATGACTTGTCACCTATCATTGGAATCGTCTCAGTTTGAGTGCCACAGGCTACATAATTTTAAACATGTCGCCAGAGGTCAGACAAAAGGGTGAAAGGAACGATTTTTATCCGAATGGGTCAGAAGGAGGATAATGTTTTTCGGGCGGCTGTATATGTGTGTGTATGGATACCGTACCCGTATTCTGATCCCAGAACTACAGGAACTACAGGATGAAGTTCCATCCATACCAACTGGACTCGTGGCGGTCCTCCACGGTTCGGTTTGCACGCTCGTTTTTGCCAAGGACGTGCAAGTTGTGGAATGAACTTCCTCCTGAAGTATTCCCGGAGCGCTATGACATGGGGTTCTTCAAGAAGGGTGCGAAAAGAGCTCTCCTTCACAGCCGGCGATGCATTGGCGACTCCTCTGGTGTTGCGAATGTCCATAGGCGACGGTGACTACTTTCCATCAGGTAGCCCGTCTGCCGTCTTATCGTTAGGTAAAATTATAAAAAAAAAAAAAAACGAAATAGCAAACTCGTATGACTCACACTTGCAATGGCCTGCATTTTGAAAAGTTAAAGATCAAATTGACCATCGTATGTACCTCTACCCATAAGGGTAGGGGTACACACTAAGCTTAGCTATAGAGCTTATGTTTGCAGTACCCTGTTTAATTAGGGTTGAGCAATTGAAGGTACATTCTACACGTTTGCTTAGTAATCTTATAACATATCCGTAAGGTTAACTCCTATGAGTTAAGACTTGCAGTGCCCTGCATCATTAGGGTTCAAGAATTGGAGATAAATTTGTCATCAAGTTTCTGCTTAATAACCCTATTACTATGGTATTCCTATATCCGTTGCTTTGGCACGTGCTGCAGCCCAAACGGCTCAACTGATTCAAACATAAATATGACTAAGGTGGTAGAACCAGTGTAGTTCGACCGGGGAAATACCACCGCCACCACCTATTTCTAGCGTGAAGCATTTCTTGCGTTTCGATGGGAGGGTGTGGTTGCATCTGAGATTGACTTCAGATAGAACACATGTTCTGTATCAAGTCGATTACAGATGTCGCAGGGCGGCAGTAACCGCTTACCATCAGGCGGACTGCATGCTCGTTTGCTACTTCAGTCATATAAAAAAAAAAACAAAAAAAATGATATATCATTGGATCGACTGGATTGGAAAAACTTCTAGCCTTAAGGAAAAATTGTTACAAAAAAACGTAATGAACTCTTACTAATAGTACTCGGTCTATAATATCACGGATTATGAAACTTATCTTTAACAGCGATGGTCATAAAAGCCTTTTCAAAGAGCCTTCTAATTAACAAAAGACCGCCCACAAAGGCTCACTTAAGCGAGATTGGCTCTCGTTCAGCTCAAAAACCCTCCAGCCAGCCCTAAATACGCTTCGGGGGATGCAACGTAGCACTGTAACTACCCCTATGTCTGATGAAATTATTATAATGGTTGCACTCTGTTATAAACTGGTGTTTATATTATAAGTCGTATTATTAGTCGTATTGACTTTGAACACCATTAAGAATATTTTTAAAGAACATGCAGGTCTGATTATTAATTTCTAATTAAACATGAGAAAAATCTGGAATTCGAACTTCGGACTTGGGTTTTATCTGAAGTCAATCACAGTAAAAGTGTGCCGGCAACCACACTCTTAAATCGAAACGCAAGAACTGCTTCACGCTAGACATAGTTGTGGCGGTGGTACTACCCCGGTCGAACTACACTGGTTCTACCACCTTTAACAAGATATTGTATACTCTACTTATAACAAACAACTCATCTCATACAAAAATGTATATTTTGTGCATTTCTCTAAATAATCGTTCACGCATAAGGCTTCCGTCCCTCGATTACGAATCCAACTCCCACTTGACCGTTTTTTATCTCGGACATATCAGTATAAGAGCCGTCAAAACAACGTCTCGTACAAAACGAGTCCCCATTCAAGAGGATTCAACCTTCACGGCCACGGAAACCGGATCTCACACGACAGCGACCGGTCGTCCTTGACGGTTTTGCAAGGATGCGCTCAAACTGTTTATTTATATGTACTAAAATATGGCAAAACAATGATAACGTATGAAGGAGCACAATTCTATAATAGATTACCTTTACGAATAAAAAATGCAGATTCATTAAATGCATTTAAGAAGGAGTTATCAAAATACATTATCGATAGTAGGATTGGAACTTAAACGTTAAATGCTTGCCGTTTGTGTAATATTGCATTTATAATTTTATTGTTTGTGGATATTGTTCGTGATAGGATTTATGTAAACATTTATATATGATTAACATTAATGTATGTACAGTGTGACGACGAACTTATGTATCTTTTCTATGAACCATGTTCTCATGTAAGTGACAAATATGTCTTTTTGAGAATAAATGTCTTTAAACCTTAAACCTTACTAGTTACCCGTCGCAACGGCCTATATTCGACCGTAATTCAACGCAAAAACTAAACTTGACATAGTTCAAAGTATTTCCCAAATTTAATTAAATTTTATTAATTCTCAAGTTTTTAATACACTCGAAAGGTAAACAAATTTTAATTGACAATAGGAGTCAGCCGTCGCATCAGTAGAAATTCGACCGTAATTTAAATTAAAAACTAAACTTCATATTGTCAAAAGTAGCACGAATATTTCTCAAATTCAAACGAATTGTAATAATTTTCAAGTAATTTTGAACCCGTTAAAGGTAAAAAAAAGGTTTAATTGACAACGCTACATTTAAAAGCGATAACGGGTATTGTGACATCTGACATTTTTTGACGTTCTGTGTTTTCATAGTAAGAGATTTTATGTTTCATTTCGTTTATTATTTGTGTTTGTGACAAATGCAGGATAGTGTGTCTAATGTCTTTTTAGATGATTTTATGTATGTTATATGCATTATTTGAAAAAAAAACTAGGATTCCGTACTCCTTCTCTACGTCTACTATAACCATACAAATTTTCATACACCTCCGTCCGCGGCAAGTATGTTAAAAACGTACCCCGTTGTTTTTATAGATAAGAAAAAGATACAAGTATTTTTACATCGGGCAGGTTTGACAAAGATGGACTGAGAATTTTTGACATAAACAAAAATAATCAAATTGCCGCAATTTCTGTTTCTTTATGAAATCGGACTCGGACTTCGCCCTTTCGATTGAGAATCCGAGTTTCAATCATTGAGTAATCAATGCTGTATTTTCGTCAATCCATTGTTGTCCCACTGCCGGGCACGGGTCTTCTCTCAGAATGAGAGAGTTTATACCATAGTCCACAGCGCTGGCCAATTGCAAATTGGTGGACTAAGAAGTCCACCAATTCGCAATTGGCCACCAATTTGCAATTGAGTCTTCTCAATAATATTTAACTCAATTTTCACAAAATTTTGATTTCGCTCCTTTTCTTTTAGAATTGTTTAAAGCAGTGATAACCTAATGGCTCAAACTTGCCCTCTCAATCGGGAGGTCCGAGGTTCAAACCCTGCCTGGGTTTGAACATCAGATCGAAAAAAAAAATTTAAAAAAAATATACGTGACGAATAGATAACCTCTTTCCTTTGAGAAGTCGGTTAAAAAATGCATTGACGCAGTTAAATGTTAAGTTTCTGCCTCGGTGTGTAAGAGACGCCACTGTCAAGTTACTCGGCTCAGCCTCATTAAAAAAAAAAAAAAACTAGATCCAGGGCTGCCACTAAATAGTGATAACACGTAACCCTGACACAGTTACGCTCGATTCATCCTTGCGAGAGAACGAAGGACGCCCGCCCAGCCAGCGAGTCTTTGTTTACGTACGGGACCAGTTTTTGTGCGGGCAACCTTGTATTACAGTACACAGATGCGTATGTGTATTTGTGTATAAAAGTAACTTGTTGTACAGTGTGGAGTAACTTCGTACCGCTTAAAAGTAAAAAATCTAAAATTATCAGTGTTTTTCCACTACATTATACGAAAAACCTACCTCTTGAATCATATCTTTTAAAAAAACTGCATTACAATCCGTAGCATAGTTTTAAAGATCTAAGCATACATAGGGAGTTAAGGACTGACAGCGGAGAGCGCCTTTTTATACTATGTACTATTTATGCTTTGTTTTATGTATGATGGTACGGAACCCTCGGTGCGCGAAACCAACTCGGACTTGCCCCATTTTTTTAAATCTCGTGTACACGAAGATACCGATCATCCGATTGATAATCGCCCAACGGTAGAGCAATTAAGTGAAAGCCGCTACAAATCCGCCACGACCATTAATTTTTATGGCGACCATTTGAAAGTTCACCTGCACATCGATGTGTTACAATTCTTCGATTGTAATTGTAACAATGCCCGTGTAATCGTGACATGGTCTATATACAAATGTGCTAACTTCAACTACATAGTATAAAGAAAAAACTTAGAAACTTAAAACGCTTTCTACACTCATAGCCCCACACTAGGATTTTCTCCTGTGTCGTGGGTGCCATGGACACACACAAAGACGAAAACTCAAACACCCAGACCCAGAACAATAATCAAAACTCGTCATTCAGATACCTGTCTGGCCGGGAATCGAACTAGAGACCCACTGCGTGTCAGACCGGTATGGTAACCGCTTCGCCACGCAGGTCGTCAACATAGTATAAAACAAAGTCACTTCTCGCTGTCTGTCCCTATGTATGCTTAGATCTTTAAAACTGGGCTACGGATTTTAATGCAGTTTTATTTAATCGATAGAGTGATTCAAGAGGAAGGTTTTTATGTATAATACATGTATAATATAGTAGAAAAACACTGATAATAATTTTAGATTTTTGGCTTTTAGTCGCCGGGTCAACTAGTAATACTACCTATCTAATATATAAAATTCTCGTGTCACAGTTTTTGTTGCCAATCTCCTCCGAAACGGCTTGACCGATTTTTACCAAATTTTATATGCTTATTCAGTAGGTCTGAGAATCCAACATCTATTTTTCATACCCCTTAAGGGTTGTCCACTCTTAACATTTTTTTTTATTTTTATATGGCAAAACAACGTTTGTCGGGATAGCTAGTATTTTTATAAGATTGAAGTAGCAATCGAGCAAGCAGTCCAATTGATGGGACGTGTTCAATAACGCCCATGGATAATTAGGAGAAATTTCTTATAGAATAAGAATTTTATCTGAAGTCAATCACGAATGCGTTTCTACTTCTTAGGACTAAGCTGGTCACCTCATATAAGTGAGTCAGCATCCACACCCTTCCACTGAAACGCAAGAACCGCTTAACGATAACGAGCCGCGTGGCGGAGCGGTTACCATACCGGTCTAACGCGCAATGGATTCCGGGTTCGATTCCCGGCCAGACAGGTATCTGAATGATGAATTTAAATTCATGGCCTGGGTCTGGGTGTTTGCGTATTCGTCATGTGCGTCATCCTTATTAAATGTATCCATGGTCACAAAGGAGAATGGCGAATTTCAATACATGCTTGGCTCTAATATTTTTTTAAACGTATACTGTTATGACGTGTGTAATTATGTAGATTATCATATTGTAAATTCATTAAAAAGATAATATTTTCTTTAAAACTTAAGGTTTTTTTTATATAACTTAAGGCATGTTATACTTTGCAAGTCAAATTAATTATACATAATTGTTTTGTTCTTTGTAATTATTACTCCGTTGACTTCGTCTGGTAATTAGTTAACATAAAAAATAAAAAAATATATATAAAAAGATTAAAACAAAAAAAAAGTTTCAATTTTTTAAGTTCTAATCTTGTTTGAGGTCAGATGTAGAAATAAAAAAAAAGTGAACAATGACAGTAATTGGTAACTGACAGTTGACGCTGACATTTCGTAATTTTCGTAAACATGCGTTTCATTCCACAGAGAAAATGTATTAAACAGTACTGTACCGTTATTCGACCTAATAATTATGAGAGAGGCTTCCGTTTCCATCAGTTGCTAGTCATTTACATCCGGTCCGCAACGCCCTCTATATCTAGTTTTCTGCAACAATCACTTGTTCATTTCCGGTGGATAGCAGTTTTGCTACACTAGCGCCACCTAAGGCAGGTTTAGCATTGGGAAACATTTTTACTTCATTGGCTGTTCTGTTTTCGGCCGAGGCGGTCGCCAGCTCGCTCAGCAACGAGCACTGGGCCGACTCCATATTGTGCTAGTCTTGCTTGCAGTTATACCTATTTTTGTGGTATTAATCTAAATTAAATATTGAAATAATATATTATTGAAAAAATGAGAAAAACTAAAAATCGAAAGTGAAATTGAATTGAAATAAGGATTTAACGATTTTTTCGTTCGGTAAAGTATAAAATAATAAAAAGCGGTGAGTACCCTTTATTTTTATTTTTTCTGACCGCCATGTCGGACTGTTTAAATTATTGGTTTTTACTTATTCGCTGAATTGTATTTGTGTAAAAGTACACGATTTACAGAAGTTTTTTTTTTCTCACTATGGGAATCTAGAACTCTAGATTCCCACATTGGGGAACTCCCCAATGTAAATTATGGTTATTTTAAACATTTTCTTTTTGTGTTGAACGTCTTAACGGGTCTTTATCTCCGTTTGGGCGTTTCTCTAAATCCCAGGGATAGGTGGAACCGGTCCGCTTGCGCTTGCATCGAGAGTAAACGTCACCGGAGAAACGGCTTAATTAAAGTGAAGCACCGGCGGCTAATAATACGAGCGCTATAATCCTACGAATACATACTCCATACAAAGCTCTTCTTCCGAATCAAGCTAATTTCCAAGCGAAGACTAAAATGCAATGAATCAGGGCGCTCGCATCGCAACTGTAAGTTAGATCAACTTTATAAATAGTTGGTGTACCCCTTCCATTAAATGTCTTCTAAACACTATTCTAATAACCCAATAGTACCATTAACAGTGATTCTATGGATCCTTATTTTGGTAGCTACTTTTTTATTAAGGATTTAAGGTCGTTCAACGGCTAACCAACCGATAGGTAATGCTGTGATAAGACACCTGTCCTGAATCTAGTCATGCTTACTAATGTTAAGGATCCTACTACTTCACGCGCTTCAGGAAAACTTGCTAAATATAACGCCGAATGCTTCAAAATGAAAGAAATATTTTTCTTTTCTTTTTTTTCGGCTTAACTGAAGCTGCTAATTTAATTATAATAATATGCATGCAAAAATTAGGTTAAGCTTTTTCCACAGAATGAACGTTCTAGTATGATGAATAGAAGGAATACGCTAGTGATATTATGAATACCCCTAGTTTGGGTTATTGAGCTGAGCTTGTCCAATAAGACGTGAGTTTGTCAAGCTGCTGTCATGAATCCCAACTTTAAAAAGCACACTGTGGATAATACCACCTCCGTGGTCAACGCTACTTTGAAACTACTTATTTAGCGTCACTAGACAAAGCTGGCAGCATGAATTCACGGTGAGTAAGGATCGCATATCTGCGCCGCAGAACGATTCGGGTACCTCCGCAAAGAATCAAAAATCTTTCGGGTAACATTTACAGATATGGACTCTAAGGACACATGAGAATACTTGACATATCTTCCTTTCGAGGAAAAGGTAGTACGAAGGCCAAGTCACTCAGGCAACCTACCGAATACCTCACCGAAGGTTTTCCGAGGAGCCGTGTGCGTACTCTCCCATTTCCCGCCGGGATAAGAGAGATCATGCTAAAACGAGGTATTGACTCACCGAGTAAACCTCTTTCGTGTGCGTCAACTGCACCTGTATTGCCAACGAGAGTTGATGCGGGCACCGCCCTACATCCTCTAAATGGTTGCGGGATCCTATTCAAGGCGGTTTGCCTTATTCTAATCACCAAACACTACAATTAACAAGATGTCAAAGCAAGGTGTACTCATACTGGCGAGGTCATCTCCCAGTTTTTATTGTCGTCAATGTTCTCGCGGACCAAGAGCGACGGCACATCAAGTGCAATTTTCAACCGAAAAAGGCTCGGCGAATGTGTACATTCAGGCAAATGAAAACTGCGTGCAACGTGTACCAGTTTTTCTGCAACCCCACGACGGGTTGTTCAAATTAGCCTTCATCGAGCTTGCTTTTATTTGCAAATAAAAAAGAACACTCGGACGTTTGCTAACATTGATTTAGGCCACGCATATAAAAAGGACTGTCTTTCGGACTCTCCTAGGCCCCGTGCTTTACTATCAAACTTGATCAATCAATTTTTGAGAAGGCAAGGTGTTCGATTTTTTATATATTTGGACGACTTCCTTTTGGTAACCCAGGACCCAGCCTTGCTACGCGAGCACGTCTAACTTGCATTACACTCGCTAATATTCCTAGGCTGGAAAATAAACATCGAGAAGTCTATCCTTATCTTAAAACAAAAGGCCCTAGACTTAGGCGTAATTTTGGATCCCTGGAACAATTTTACATTCTTACCAGACAGATCAATCATAAGGATAGAATCGGAGGCGTCAAGTACTCTAGTGAGAGATGGTTCTAAGTTCAGACACCTACAGCGGAGTATCATGGGAATGATGATTTTCGCTAGTTTCATAAGGTTTTCGATCGCATTATCGATCACTACCAGCGCAGACAAACCAAAACTTGTCACACGACGTGGACGCCTCGGCGTACGAGTCGTTATATATATATGTGCGTTACCGTCCGAGCGATGGAGGCGACATTCGTCCGCGAATGACTGTCAGGTATTTGCCGGTAGAAATCTGATCAGACCAATAGAATTTGGTGGTTAACAAACCGCAGAACAAGTTCTCTAATACATCAACACCTTTAAGTTCTCTAATCGAACCCACAGAATACTATCTCGCAAGGGTCGCCAGCAATATCGGTTGAGGTGCCATGCTAGAATATTCGAGCTTGTAGGGCACCTGGACATCAACCCGCGCAGCAACCTCCTCAATACAATCTATAGGTATTGACTACCTCGTTAAATGTATTACATGGCTATAGCCGGCTACTGAAATTAAAAACCCTGCTTACACAGACCAATAACCGCGTAGGGTGTTCACCTCCGGAAAGAAGGGGGTACGAAAGCTGCGGCTGTCATGGTCCTCACTATGGATTAACTGTCGATTTACCATATTTCGGGATAATACAATTGTGACTCCGATCATTTGTCAAGGAAGAAAGCTGCGCCAGAGTGGCACTTGCGCAACGAGTAACAAAGATCATATTTAGGAAATGGGGCACGCCAGCCATAGATTTATATCGAACATGCTGTGCCAAAATATTGCACTCTATTGAACAAACAAATACAATGGCTTTTCCCATTAACATGAGTTTTCCGCCGCCATACCTTGTACTAAGAGTTAGCATACAGGAACATCGCTACGGGGTCTCTCCTGGTAGTACCTCCCAGACGGTACAATGTGTTCTGGAAACTGGACTAAAAGAACAATGTCCTAGCTGCTTGATTTACAATACAGAAACTTTCTCAGGTTCTAGCTGTTGCAACAAAGAGGCTGCGCCTCTCCGGGACTTCGGAAATGGCACTGGAAATTTTTGAAATGTGGAGCTGGAACCAAAGCTTAACTAGTTGGTCATCACAACTAGGGTCGTTACTGTCCTGTTCCAGGGTAGCAAAAATCCACTTTAAATAGTTGTCGTACAGCTTTGATAAAGTGGGTGACTTTAGTAAAGAGTTCAAAGGGTTCTGATCTGGGTCAATATCTTGCTGACTTGCATCAGAAGAGAGGTTTGTTACTTATTACTATGTTGGTTCACAAATCGGTCGTTGCTACCTTTACCAAACCCAACAATCTTTGACACTGAGTTGTCGCATCTTGGTAAATAAAAATTTTAAAGGCTATTGCGTTAACCGAACCCAAAACTATTAAACCTGAATTACGGACAATGCGTCTAGCACCCTGTTGAAGCCTACTAACACGATACCTCTGTGTACTACGATTTTTTAGAGTTCCGTACCCAAAGCGTAAAAACGGAACCTTATTACAAATTAACTCCGCAGTCCATCTGTCTGTCACCAGGCTGTATCTCAACGTTTTCGTTGCAACTAAAATAACAAATACTAAAAACAGTAAAATAAATATTTATTTACTATTGTGCTCGAGACTATGTGCTGGCGATTTTACGTTGTTAAGCATTTTCCCTAAACGGTATATCTTAAAGGGTGCTTACATTTGTTGCATATTTTTGGATCAAAACTGACACTTATCACTAATTACCTTAGGAACTGAGAATTAATGCCAGTAACAAATCATTATGTCCAGGTTAGTAGGTTAAACGTCTGATGCCTGCAGACAAAGAGTTTTAGCTAAATCTGTCTTTTGCTAGCCTTAACCGGTGAACCTAGAGCTGTTAACCGTATAATCATAGTAAGTTAGATAAAGTAGTTCCTTCAGGAACACTGCATAAAGCCTACAGCAGTTGTGTTGGGTTAGCGCTAGCATCCAAGAACAGGGTTGAACAGTTTTTCCTTTTAGACGAAAATATGGCAAAGGTACCAGGGGTCTGGTAACACTTTTTAGAAATATTACCGTCGTAATATTTCAGTTGACCAAACGGATTTGTCTGTATCGCGAAAGTTCTAATTTCCGTTTATACACATTATGTAGATTGTAAGCCCTTACTGCTTACGACTTGAGGGGAAAAACTTATATATCATTTCTTTCAATTTCAATTATTCACCTTCGTCTTTGAATGTACTTATTACAGATCGGACTTATCAGCATTTCGTAAAAGGGTTAACACTCACAAGAGTTTGTTGATATAATGATATAAAAACCAAGCATATTCCAGATCTGTGTTTTTTCTATAACGAATATTTACTGATTCACTTTTTATATTTTCAATCTTTTATCACGGGAATATATCACATTGGCTTGTTCTAGCACCACCAGGCGATAATAGACACGTCTCTCATAATTATTAGGTCGAATAACGGTACAGTACTGTTTAATACTTACGTTTTACCTGAAATTAAAACGTTTATTAAACATACTTACCTTATTCGACCTAAATTTTTAAAAGCTGCCTGGTGTTATAAGAGACGCAATGAAGTAAAAATGTTTCCCAATGCTAAACCTGCCTTAGGTGGCGCTAGTGTAGCAAAACTGCTATCCACCGGAAATGAACAAGTGATTGTTGCAGAAAACTAGATATAGAGGGCGTTGCGGACCGGATGTAAATGACTAGCAACTGATGGAAACGGAAGCCTCTCTCATAATTATTAGGTCGAATAAGGTAAGTATGTTTAATAAACGTTTTAATTTCAGGTAAAACGTAAGTATTAAAGATTTAAAAATGTGTGCGTGTACTAGCGTACACTCGTAAGAAGTGAAACTTCTTTATTACGTTATTTTTCAAAAAAAAACCCCGATAAAGAAGTTTCACTTCAAAAACTGTTAATTTACAACGAAACGTATACCTGACTGCGTTCCCTTTCACATGCAAGTTCTAGAACAAAAAATAAAATGTATTCTTTCATTTTATGCACTACTGCGGGATGTAAAAAATATTCAATTAGGGTATAAATATTAACTTAATATAAGGTTTTTTTTCACACTGTCTTTGACTATATACGCAACTAAGGCCAAACTCGCCATTCTCCTTTGCGCTACTTGTGATTTACATAAATTACCCGCTGTATAGAGCAGTAATAGCCTAGTGGTTAAAACTTGCCCTCTCAATCGGGAGGTCCGAGGTTCAAACACAGGCATGCACCGCTGATTTATGTGCGTTACTGCTTTTCAGCTAGCGCGGTGGACTATGGCCTAAAACTTTCTCATTCTGAGAGAAGACCTGTGCCCCGCAGTGGCACAATAATGGGTTGTCATGTCATGTCATGTCCATATGTGTTATCATGGTGCCCACAACACAGGAACAAATCTATGGGGCTATGAGTGTAGAAAGCGTTGTTTCACGCTAGAAATAGGTGTGGCAATTGTCCCCATCCCACGTCCACCCTTTGGAGCACATAATTATGTTCTACCACCTATTAAAACAAATCAGATATTCCCGCCAAACCACTTGTGAACAATAAAGAGCACAAGCCCATATAACGGCCACGTGCGTTCTCGAGCGTAGTTTCTCACAACGCCGTAGGTGTTTTCTTGTGAAATTTTTCGCAGATCAGTGTTAAAAGTAAAATCGTATGGTGTTTAATAACTTTTACTTTTAACGTATGCGATGTAGAATAGGTCTAGCGGTAGATTAATCTATATCTATATATTAATACGTGAAGCAAAAGTGATTCGTTTTTAAGATACTTGCCGCAGGCGGAGGAGTATGATATTACGCACGGTTATAGTTGATGTAGAGAAGGATTGCGCAATGCTAATATTTTCTTCAAATAATACATAAAACATACATACAATTAACTAAAAAGACAATACACCTTACCTTGCATTTGACATAAACACATACATAATAAACGAAATAAAACATTCAATGTCTTACTATGAAAACACATAATGTCAAAAATCTCAGACGTCTTTGTTAAAATACCCGCTACTGGTTTTAAACGCAGCTTAGCTAATTAAACCTCTTTTTACCTTTAACGGGTGCGTTCAAAAGTGGGTGAAGTTTACTATTTAATGTAAATTACGGTCGGATTTCGACCGTTGCGACAGTTTTATTTTAATATACAGGTAAACTGATTAAGTAACTGCAAATGTAACTTTGTTATCCTATATATTTATACGGGGTACAAAGTTATTTTTTGCAGTTGATGTATCACAGGTGTGATGCTACAACAGCGAGCTAAGATGGTCACCTCAAAAGTGAGCCGAAACGCAAGAACTGCTTCACGCTAGAGATAGATGTGGTGTTACCTCCCCGATCGAAGCACTGTTCTACCACCTCCAAAATCTACACGTATGTTTCCATTATATTACTATAATATACAGATACACTAAGTAACTGCAAATTTAACTTTGTAATCCTATATATTCATACGGGATGCAAGGTTATTTTTTGCAGTTGATGTATCACAGGTGTTAAGTACTAGAAATAGATGTTGCCGTAGTACCCCCCGGGTCAAGTTTAGTTCAAACTGGTTCTACCACCTTCTAAACTCTCAACTAGTCTCTTTCGTCACTATCTGATAGAGTTCAAGTTATTCGACTTCTTTAAACAGTGCGCAAAGGTTGCATAGAGCTGTGTCGAGTGTCGACATCGGTGTTTTAATTAGGCGAATAGTCGCCGACATTCGCCCACGACACCGACAGGGCGTTATTTCTTCATGCGCGATTTAAAAAGCTAAGTTACAGTTGACGAACCCAGTGTCGGAGCGGTTAACATATTGATCTGACAATAGGTCCCAGGATCCATCCCCGGCTAGACAGATTTCTGAATCAAATGATGAATTTAGATTCCTCTTCTAGATATTTGCGTATTTGTCTATGTGTCTATGACACTCAGGACACAGGAAAAATCCTAGTGTAGCCCCCACACTTGCTCGCTAAGTGTAGCCCGTTGGAGCAACGCGCTCAGAGGACTCCGGTTGCGTTCCTTTGGAAATCCCGGAGTCCTTTTTGAAGCGCCGAGGGCGGTCGCTGGGGCATTTTAGTGCGGTAAAAATCTTACATAACCCTGCGTCGCTACCACGGCGTCGAGTACCTTTTAAAGGTTTCCCCATCGAGAAAAAAAAAGAGATGGAAGGCGCTCCTTCGAGACAAGTCTAGACAAATCTCACTACATCTTACCAGGGACGGAAATGGTGTCGATATCTCATTATAGCTCACCCCACGTAACTAAATGGGTGGAAATGATCACTTACCCTCAGACTGTATAGTTGTATAGGTACTACTCCAAAAATGTACTTATATTTGTCAATAGTGGTACAGGTTTGTCATGTTTCGACATCAGCTTTAATTGTCAAATAGACCGAGAGCCGCCCACGGAGGCGAGCAGCTGATCAGAACTTGTTATTTGTAACCGTAAAGTCACTTCTACTTTTAAACACGCCACGATACGACGTAAAGCATTGATAGACTAATGGTTGAAACTCTGTCTTTTAAGCGAGGGTCGAGGTTTGAATACCAGGCCTGCAGATTATGATGATGCTCACTGATTTCACAAAAAATATATGCGTATTGAGATTTTTTTTTATCTGACTGAAGTAGCTAACGAGCATGCAGTCCACCTGATGGTAAGTGGTCACTGCCGCCCTGCGACATCTGTAATCAACTTCATACAGAACATGGGTTCCATTTGATGTCAATCATAGATGCGTTGCTATTCCCTAGGACTATGATGGTCGCCTCATGTGAAAGTGTGCCGGCAACCACACCCTTCCATCGAAACGCAAGAAATGCTTCACGCTAGAAATAGGTGTGGCTTACTTACACTGGTTCTACCAACTTCCAAATTATATAAGGGATTAATTAATATTATTAGTAAACCTATTTGTTAACATCAATAACACACACAGTACAATAATTTTCAACACACAAACTTAACAATACATCTTTTCCAGGTGGTAGAACCAGGGTAGTTCGACCGGATAAGTACCACCGCCACACCTATTTCTAGCGTGAAGCATTCCTTGCTTTCGATAAAAGGGTGTGGTTGCCGACACACTTTCACATGAGGCGACCATCATAGTCCTGGGTAGTAGCAACGCATCTGTGATTGACATCAGATGGAACCCACGTTCTGTATGTAGTTGATTACAGATGTCGCAGGGCGACAGTGGCCACTTACCATCAGGTGGACTGCATGCTCGTTTGCTACTTCATAATTATAAAAAAAAAATACGTAATACTGTTCAAGTCTCGCCATAAAACACTAACATTGAATCACAATCTACACATCTCACCTCAAGTGGATTCTCCGAATTCCCTCCGCATTGTTCGACGGAATGCCGTCTTGTGGGCGGCGACCACCATTAACGGCGCGAGTGTATATAGGACGGTATCATTGACCACTTTAGAATATTGTGCTATATTTTATTAATATTCTAAATGCGAAAGTTTGGATGGATGTAGGTATTTAATGATAATAATCACTACTGTACGGTGGATGTTGAGGGATAAGTTAAACAAACAAATTACTAAGCAAGACTGCATTTATTATACTAATAATCGATTATTTATAGTGTAAAATGCGTCATACATTAAGGCTTTCTTACGCTACTGCACTACATAGTCATACTAATATTATGAAGGTAAGTTTGTGAGTATATATGTTTGTTACTTCTTCACGTCTAAACGGCTGGAGCGATTTTCATAAAATTTGGTAGAGAGTTAGCTGATACTCTGGATTCACATATAGGTTACTTTTTACTGTGGGATAATATCTTATTCCCACGGGACAATAGATTTTTGTTAACGCGGGCGAAGCTGAGGGATTCAACTAGTATAAAATAAAGTCGCTTCGCGCTGTCTGCCCCTATGTATGCTTAGAGCTTTAAAACTACACCACGGATATTAATGCAGTTTTTTTTAGATAGAGTGATTCAAGAGGAAGTTATTTAAGTATAATACATTTATAATTTAATAGAGAAACTGATAATTTTAGATTTTTGACTTTTAGGCGGAACGAAGTTGGCGGTGTAGCCGGTGGACTACGGCATAAAACTCTCATTCTGAGAAAAGGCCCGTGCGCAGCAATGGGACAATAATGTTTGACTGGAATTTTGACTGCACTCTTGGGTGTACTGGTGGCCATTCGAAATCGTTTTCACTTTATTTTATTACAAATTTTACTGTTTAGATCAGTCTCAATTACTAAGGAGCGTGAGCGAGTCTAGCTGGTAATGTTAATTTTTAGCGTAATGGCCACTTTGTGAAGCCACTAGTTATGCCCCTCGGTTGCAGTCGCATTAAAAAATGTAACATAGCTTTAAATCATAATAACTTAGAATAGAGTAGGTACATGTTTTTTGTTTTTTTTTTGTTTCGATGTTTGTACAGATAAATGGAAGACGATTTTATCAGAACGTCTGCAGTATTGTGAAATGAATGCGTGATGTATGCCTGAGTAATTAATTGAAATGTGTAATATAATTAATTCTAATTATTTAATTTACCTACATTATATTAAAATAATCAGTGTAATTGGTTGTCAGTCGATCGTTCTAATTATAAATAAATAAATATATGAACAAAAATATTAAATGAACACTAAATATTACATTTATACTTAAACATTCGTTTAAAAGGCGGACTACGTATTTTAAATAACTTTCAGAAGTTTCTGTTTTATGCGACACAAAGACAAATAGACAGAGAAACATTCTAATAACTATACTAGGGAATATACGGACTGTGAGTACACTTCGCTATCTTAAGTTACATTTAGTAGTCTTTTTAACAAACAAAAATTAAATTAATCACAGAAACTTATTATTACCTATTCCCAATTCAAAAAAATATGTGTCCGCGTGTCTATGCGGAATGTTCATTTTTATTATATGTACAGACACCCATGATACATAAGTATACGTTAACAAATAACACGTGTGCTTCACGATGTAATTATGACATTATGCATAATCATTGCCTCGTTGCGTAAGCGCAATAAATATCGAAAGCAATAATGATCGATCGTAAAAAACTTGAATGACCAGAAGTGCTTGTATGTGTTTTTTCATTGTATTACACCTAACGTCCATGGTTCGGTGGGGCTTGTGTCCTAGAAACTATAGCTTAAATGAAGCAACTAACAAGCGCGTGACGCAGCGGTTACCATACCGATCTGACGCGCAATGGGTCCCGGGTTTGATTCCCGGCCAGACAGGTCTGAATCTGAAATTGACGTAATCATGAAATGTTATTTCTTTATTTTGTTTAGGCCTTCGGGGGCGCTTACAAATTGTCAGTTACATATATATTTTTTTACACTACCACCGGATCGGAACACAACCTCAACTGAGAAGATCCGCCAAGAAACCCAGTGGGTTTATCTTTTTTTTTTATTTGCCATCTTGTTTTTACATGGGTAACAAAAGTTATCTCCAATATCCGTGTACTGTGCTTTTTTTTATGTGGGATTTTTACCGCACTAAAACCCCCTCGGTGGCCGTCCTCGGCGCTGAAAAGGAGGACTCCGGGATCTCGAAACGACTTCAACCGGAATCCTCCGAGCGCGCTGCCCCATCGGGCTCCTCCCAGATGGGCGGCTGGGCCCACCGCTCCGTCTAGTCTTTACGACGGTATGCGACCACACATACCGCCGTCCTTCCCGGGATTGCCTGACCGAACGGTTCGAGCTCCCACTCTCGCCGTCTGCAACCCCGAAAGCCCCTTTTAGTCGCCTCTTACGAGTGGCAGGGGATACCGTAGCCCTATTCTGACCCCGAGGCTACAGGGACGCCGTGTACTGTGCTGGCAACAACACCCTTACATCGAAACGCAAAAACTGCTTCCCGCTAGAAATAAGTGTGGCGGTGGTACTTCCGGTCGAACTACACTGGTTCTGCCACCTACAAAAATATAATCTTAAATTCGTTTGTACATTTCAAGCAATATCGTGAAACAATTCGGAGCGTTAGATATCCGAGATAATTTCTCCGGCGCGCGTGTCCGCCGAGAAATGTTCCGGTCGTTTTCTCTAACCCGTCCAGTGCTAGATCTAGATACGACGACGATTATTTTACAAGTGTATAGGATGTTTTTGAAAATAGATCTTATACAGGTATTGGTAACTAGTGTACACTATCGTGCGCACATACGTATGTATGTTTGGCATGTGTGTGTATGTGTGTGTATTTGTATGTATTCAATTCAATTCAATTCAATTTATTGCAGGAAAAGGTTACATAAGTTCTTTATAAATTACAGTTTTATCGTTCGCTTATCCTCACCAATAAGGTATGCAAATACAAATATAATTATAAAATGTCAAATTTAGAATTAGGTCAATAAAATCTAATAATTATCTAATAATAATAATAATAATAATTTATGTTATGAAATGAAATAAAAATTAAATTGTTGAATAGCTACTTAAATAACTATACAATATATTTTTATGATAATTTATATTAGGCAATTATTTGATATTATTTAGATTCGGACTTATGAGTAATTCAGAGACAAGACGTTTTAAAGATTGTTTTCATTAAGGAATTCATTAATATTGTAGTAACATTTTTCAACGAGATGATTATGTAGCGTTTTTTTGAAAACACGTATGTTTGATAGGGTACGTATGGCCTTAGGTATTTTGTTAATCAACACAGCGGCCATGCAGAGTAGGCTTTGTCTGAAAGCATATGTGTTACTTCCGACTGATTGCAGTTTATCTTGAATCCGGGGACGTGTATGAAACATAACGTGTATGACCATTTCATTGATTGGTGTCGCTACATTAATGTCTATAACATTGAACATTTCTGTCATGTTGGGAGAACCTTGTGTAAATAACAGTGTTTTATAGAATTAACGAATATAACCGGACGTGTCGCTGTCATTTGCTATTGCACCATTAAAATTTAACAAAATACTCAATCCCAATTTTGCACATAAATGTTTTTTTTTTTTTATTTATTTTCAATAAAATATTATGTTATAGTAGAATTATACCCTATATACATGCCAATTATAAGTATGTACAGCATTCTCATAATAGAGTGAAGACATGTTATTGCTTAGGTATTGTAAAAGTTATTTAATGATGTGTAAAGCATATATACTAAAATTTAAGCCTGATAAATTTTCAAAAAAAAAAAACAACAAGATCTATATTTTATCAAGCAAATAAATAACTCAATATTGTTTTTTTTTAAACGTAAAACAAGAATCATGAAAAATATCAATGGTTTCTATTGATGCACGTGCTTGGTTATATTCGTTGTATAATGAAATGTTGTAGACTCCAAATCAATATTTTTTTACATTTTATTATTTAGGTAAGGTATCAATCTAACTCGATTGATACCTTACTTTTATATACTTTAAATTAACGATAAGGCAGACAGGCTACCTGATGGAAAGTAGTCACCCTCGCCTATGGACATTCGCAACACCAGACGAGTCGAATGGATCGCCGGCTTTGAAGGAGACCTCTTTTCGCACCTTTCTTAAACAACCCCATGTCATAGCGTAGAACCTGAATGATAAAATCGTACCCTTTGACGAAATTATTAATGTAGACGATTCTAAAAAAAGGTGTCATTTTTAACCGACTTCCCAAAAGAAAGAGGTTATCTATTCGTCACGTATATATATATATTTTATTTTAAAACTCACCTCATACGCCGGCGTGTGCAGGCTGTCCTTTATAATCGGCGCACTGTTCCTCGGTCCTATGTACGCCATTGTGCACACCGCTAACACACTGTACACGTATCACTGCACCGGTGGTGCGCCATCACACGTGTGCTCTCACATCACTTGTACACTTACACACTTTATATGGCACTTGGGGGATTTTTCGAAATACGACTAATTGGCACTATTAACGCGCGTAGACTTATCTAGATAGAAATGTTGGTTAGTGTCTTTGCTCTTCGGAAAGATTTTTTCGAATACATCATATTTTTTGAAAAATATATATAATCACGATCACAATGGTGATGTTTGTTCAGTAAATTTTTGGGTTACGATAGATTTGATCACATAGAATAAAAAGGGCTTCAAAATTAGACATTTTCAAGGCGTTCAAAATGTATGACACTCACGAATTCGTAATATATACAGCCAAACGAACACAAAACCTTCTTTTAGAAGTCGGTTAATACGATAAAACCATATTACAAGTCGTACAATTTGCAATTTCGGTGAAGGAAAACATCGTGAGGAAACCAACACACCCGAGAGTTCTTTAAAAAAAGAAGTTCTCGGAGGTGTGTGAAGTCCACCAATTCGCACTTGGCCAGCGCGGTGTTGGAAAAGCAGTGATAATTAATTTCTAATACGCACATAAATCAATGGTGCCTGGGTTGGACCCTCATATCTCTTGATTGAGAGGGCAAGTTTCAACCATTAGGCTATCACTGCTCTTTGTTAGGTTGCCAAAGAAGTGAACACACATAGTATATACGTACATTTCTTGTGGACGCGCTGTTTTACATACACACAAATATCACCCTCCTTCTGACGTAGTCGGGTAAAAATAGCACATTACACTGCTACGAGAAAACAGACAGACAATTCAATTCAATTAAATTTCAAGGTCAAACTGATACTCCGTGAGGTAATCCACTTTTCGGTACAAGTGTGCGAAAAAAAACAATAAAAACACGTCTTCCTAGAAGCGATAGAACCCGCATAACATTGAACAAGGCCGGACGAATTAATACGGTTTTTAACTACATCATTATAACCGGTTTACATCATTACTACTGATAATAATAATTATACATTAAGTAAACTTCAGTGATTTTCTATACAAATAAAATAATCTTTGTTTATATTGGGCACGACTTGACTAATGATATACAGTAAAAGCTTTTTATTCGCGGATGTTACGTTACGAGCATTTGCCGCGAATACGGAATCCTTTAATGACCAGCAGTAAGCTGGTAAGTAAAATTAAGTCTTTATTTAGTTAAAATCCATCTCCTCTATGAATACGGTAGTAGTATAAACTCGTAACTGAAGTCCCTGTACTACATTTTCTCGCTACAAACAGCGGTATTAATTTAACGGCACTCGCAATACTAAACAGCGCAAAACCTTTCAAATACTCCAAAAATCGATCCGGTTCTAACCGGTTACTGATTTTGGCCTTTGCCCTATCGTCTTAGGGTTTGATTTCCAGCGAGTTTTGCTTATAACCGAGCTAGAAATAGAAGTATGAAATTGCACAGGCTTTTCTAAACTGCTATTGAGAGGCGAGAACGAGGGTGCGTTTATACAGAAGCCTGGTATCTCGCACTGACAACCTGTATGATTGTGGACTGCAAAAACCCAAAGTCAATTCTTGATCAATAAGACATCTGTCTACTGCTAAATATAAATGTTTTCTGGAAGGAGACCTACTCGCACATGAAGCGTTCCAACTTAGTCTCCACACTTAACATATACAAATATACAGGTGGTTTTACAATATTTTAGTGACAAACGAGCCTGCATTCCAACTGACGCTAAGTGATCACTGTTACCCATGGTCATTTGTGAACTATTTCATTTAGAACATGGGTTCTATTTGAAGTAAATCATAGATGCGTTGCTACTCCCGAGGACGAAGATGGTCGCCTCATATAAAAGTGAGCTGATCTTAACTATATGATTTTAGACTAGTATTATCGCGGAATTGATACATTTTAATACTTAACGGGTACTCACGATATGCGAAGAATTCTATAAGAATTCATAAACCGCATATCGTGAGTACCCGTTAAGTATTAAAATTAACTTAACTATTTTTTTTTTATTTCACTGAAGTAGCAAACGAGCATGCAGTCCACCTGATGGTACTGGTCCACCTGAAGTGGTCACTGCCCCCATGGACATCTGTAATCAACTTCATACAGAACATGGGTTCTATCTGAAGTCAATCACAGATGTGTTGCTACTCCCGAGGACTAAGATGGTCGCCTCATATAAAAGTGTACCGTAATTGTGTAATTGCAGCGTAAGAATAAAAGCGACCTAATGAAAACCGATTTGTGGATCAATGAAATTTTGTTTAAATTTTTGAGGCGTTTCTTGAACCACGCGGTTATTAAAGGGACGTAACATTCATGTTTGTCCTATTCTAGTAGGAAATCATCACATTAATTCGCTACACAATAGACTACGTTATTAGTAGTTTCAAATATTTAACTAACCTAGGGCGAGAAGCCAAGATGACAACAAATTGCCGTCTAAAATTCCGGAATATTTTAAGTCTAGACCTAAAAATACACGCTTTCAGGAGCAGTGATAGAATAATGGTCAAAATAATCCTCTCGATGGGAAGGTTTGAAGTTGAAATCCCAGGCACGCACCATTGATTTTTCTAACATTATGTGCGTATTAAAAATAATTATCCCTGTTTTACGACGAAGGAAAACATCATGAGGAAACCTACACACCTGAGAGTTTGTAAAATAAAAGTTCTCAAAGGTATGTGAAGTCTACGAATTTGCGCTTGTACAGTGCGGTTGACTATGGCCTAAAACTCTCATTCTGAGAGAAGTCCCGTGCCCAGCAGTGGGACAATAATGGGTACACGACAAGCAATAATCACGGACATGTCGATGGTATGGATGGACAAGAGATGGTAGTAGTGATATAACGAACATTTGCATTCTCGAATATTCGCATGTTTTTTGATATTGCATTCGTAAGAAATGTGCGAATATATTACGAAGGTTGAATTGCTGTGCTTAGCAAAAAAAGATCGCCAAATCTAGTCAAATTTCGAACTCCAAAAAAAGATCGTCAAAATTTATCATCGTCACCCTTTACCAGTGGTTCCTATCCTTTAGGTGACGGAGGACTATTTGACCAAATATCTATCGACACATGGACCACCAGTATGAGGGTGTAATTTAAGATAAAAATAAATGTGAAAATATGTTTTTTGAAGTGAAACTTCTTTATCGGGGTTGGAAAAAAATTTAGTGTAACATTTTTTCGTTACGCGCCATCTTTTGCTGTTACGCGCTATCTTTTTTTTTTCGTTACGCGCCATCTTTTTCTGTTACGCACCATCTTTTTTTTTTCCGTTATGCGCCATCTTTTTCTTATCCCTACCACGCGTGATATTAGATAGATTATTATAGATTAGATCATTAGATAAAGTTTAATAAAAGCCTTTTATTAAACTTTATTTAACCAATTTCTGTAAAGTTGCATATAGTAAATTATTTTTTGAAAAATAACGTCATAAAGAAGTATCACTTCTTACGAGTGTACGCTAATACACGCACACATTTTTTTTTTAATAAATCACGCGTACATTATTATTCAAAGCAAACAATATTTAATGCGCTTTCTGTATACCTAATCTTTACTAATTCCTGATCCTTGGTTTAGTCACGGCTGACTGTCATTGTGCTATATTACAATATTTTGAATGGCTTATCGGACCACTTCGGGTTCTTCCAGCGACCATCAATGGTCCATGCACCACCGGTTGATAACCACTGTCCTATACCAAGAACTGAAAAAAAACCAACATTTGCATTCGCGAATGTCGGGTAAGGAATATTAAAAAAAAACGCTTTCTACACTCATAGCCCCACAGTAGGATTTTTTCCTGTGCTGTGGGTATCATGGACACACACAAAGACGAATACACAAACACCCAGACTCAGAACATGAATCCAAACACATCATTCAGATACCTGTCTGGCCGGGTATCCAACCCGGGACCCATTGCGAGTCAGACCAGTATAGTAACCGCTACGGTATGGTCGTCAAATTCGCATATTCGCATTCGCATTCGCGAATATCAAATAATAACAATCATTACATCACTAGCCGGTAGTGTCATCGGTGGAAATGTCGCGAACGGTCCGTAGAAAGCGAATGCAATTAAACCGCTTGCATTTCTCTCGGAGAAAGTACCTTCCACTGCAGATAGAAGGGCCGGGGACCTGTTGGTTTCGTTGTTTTTCATAAGTACGTAACATAATATAAGGCAGGGTTGCCAAGTTAGGGGGTTTTCCCCTAAATTTAGGGGATAAAAAAGTAGGATGGAGTTTTTTTAGAGGCGTACTATTTTTAGGGGTAGTTTTAGGGCTAACTTTCATTACCAAGTAAAAAATCATGATTGTAATTATATATAAAAAAAATGGATATAAATAAGAAAAATGACAAACCCGCTGAGTTTCTTGCCGGATCTTCTCAGTTGAGGTCGTTTTCCGATCCGGTGGTAGTGTAAGAAAAAAAAATGTAACTGACAATTTGTAAGTGCCCCCGTAGGCCTATACAAAATAAAGACATTTCATTTCATAACTTCAACATATACGTGTTTTAGGTTTTGTTTATGGAGGCTTAGTGGGGATACATTTTTGACAGTTAGTAACCCTGATATAAGGTGGTAAGTAGTCATTATCGCTCAAGGATACAGTAAGCATCTTGTCAAAGAAAAACCGGCTAAATGCGACCCAAACTCGTGCGTACGAATCCATATCCGTTGCCGAGCAAAAAAAACGTTTGTATGAGAGTCCCCCTCATTTTTTATATTATTTCATATTTAATATTTGTTGTTATAGCGACAAAAGAAATATGCTATGTTACCAACCAACAAGTAGCTCGCCTGGGGACACTACTGTTAAACTCATGACTACATTAGTTATAAACATCAATAAGAATCTATATAATGATTGTATTTAAATTGATCGTGCCATGTTATTACAAATATCGTAAATCAATGGAAGTCACAATATAAATAACTATAAATGGTTATATAAATAAATATTATAAATGCATATATTTAATTTTATATAATGTAATAGATTAATAGTAATGTTTTTGTCTCTGTGACGGTTTCCTTAACGCCTGCCATTTTTAGTATAAAAGGGAGGGTATTATCGTAATATGGATCATTCTAATTGTTAATGACGTACGCGGTTAAACCTTTGTGTTTTTTAATGAATATTTTAATATGTATAGATGCACCTAACGGCACCATCTATTAGCATATTTATGTAATATATAAACTCAATAAAGATGAAGGGCGGCGGCAGAGGGCGCCAGAAGCGCAACAGCGGTGACATTGTTCAAAAAATTTCCAGAAAAAAATTGGCTTTTGTTTTGTTCTCGAGCGCGACTGAACCGTCTTTGCGCAATACGCCCTCCGGAGCCCCCTCAAGTTCAAAGCAGTGTCGCGGTTTCCTTTATTTCACTCCCTATCGCTAACACTAATAATTCACAAGTGTAAGACGTTACTCTGTCCGAATGTATTCTGAAATTGTATACGTGTAAAATCGTGATAATATACCAGTGTGTCGTTTACTTTGGCCATCCAATCCTACTTCTGGAACCGTTATCTGTGAAATTTCAACTGTCTAGATAGAGATGTCACGGTTCATGAGAAACACCCTGGTGACAGACAGGCAGTTTTTTTTTGTTTTCGAGGGGAAACCTTCAAAAGGTGCCTGACGCCGCGGGAGCGACGCAGGGTTAGGTAGGATTTTTACCGCACTAAAACCCCCCCGGTGGCCGTCCTCGGCGCTGAAAAGGAGGACTCCGGGATCTCGAAACGACTTCAACCGGAATCCTCCCAGATGAGCGGCTGGGCCCACCGCTCCGTCTAGTCTTTACGACGGTTTGCGACCACACATACCGCCGTCCTTTCCGGGATTGCCTGACCGAACGGTTCGAGCTCCCACTCTAGCCGTCTGCAACCCCGGAAGCCCCTTTTAGTCGCCTCTTACGACAGGCAGGGGATACCGTAGCCCTATTCTGACCCCGAGGCTACAGGGACTCATGAGACACAACCTGGTGACAGACAGGCACTTTTTTTTGTTTTCGAGGGGAAACCTTCAAAAGGTGCCCGACGCCGTGGGAGCGACGCAGGGTTATGTGGGATTTTTGCTCACTAAAACCCCTCTGGTGACCGTCCTCAGCGCTACAAACAGGACTTCGGAATCTCCAAAGAAACACAACCGGAATCTGAGCGCGGTGCCCCATCGGGCAACAGGCGGATAGTGCAGTCTTAATAATAGAGTTCCTTTTTTACCCTAGAATTGTATTGTCATCAGAACTAAAGATATAATTCTAATAGAGATTTGAGAAGTGTAAGTAAACATACATACATATTTACTAACTTACACATATTAAAAGTTAAATAAAAGCGTTTAATACAGCAACGTTGCGCCGAAGGCGACGCGAGCGGATACCACGGTACCCATTCACCGAAACCATTTCGGACTTAGCTCATAACTAAGGCACATATTGCATCACTGCTACACTTTAGTTTGGAGCAGTGGTTCTCAAAGTGCGGGCGCTACTGTGCGCGGGCCTTGATTTTTTATAAGGTTGTAGTCGCAAACGAGCAGACAGCTCAATTAATGATTTCTAGTCACTGCCGTAAGCCGCTCGAAGCCAATGAAATCAGATACTACAAACCATTTACCAAAACCATTTCGGACTTAGCTCATAACTAAGGCACATAATGCATCACCGCTACAATTTAGTTTTGAGCAGCGTTTCTCAAAGTGAGCTCGCTATTGTGCGCTGGCCTTGATCTTTATAAGGTTTTACTCGCAAGAGCAGTGATAGCCTAATGGTTGAAACTTGCCCTCTCGCACTTGGCCAGCGCGGTGGACTATGGCCTAAACTCTCTCATACTGAGAGAAGACCTGTGCCCAGCAGTGAGACAATAATGGGTTGACGACGACTCGCAAACGAGCAGACAGTATAACTAATGGTTTCTGGTCACTGCCGTAAGCCGCTGGTCTGTTTAACTTCAATTTAACTTCATATACAACAAACTAAAGGCAATGCGATCGATACCACGATACGCATTCACCAAAACCATTTCGGACTTAGTTCATATCTAAGGCACACAATTATTGCATCACTGCTACTGCTCAAAGTGAACGATGACATCGCTACTGAGGGCTGACCTTGATTTTTTATAAGGTCCATTGGCCACTACCGAAGTAAGCCGACAGACGAACAAACTTTGAGCACATCTGACTCAGAGATACCTACGCTCGTGATCACGACCAGACCCGGGACTGTCGTATCAACGTTACTTATTGTCTGAGTCTAAAATGCTATGCGAGCTTTTACAGTTCAGGCGTACAGACATAAAGTATTAAAACAAGATTACTTTTTTTGGCTTTTTGAAAGCTTATTGTTATGTTTCTGTTGTAGCACGTATGAACGAACAGGATATACATGGAAGATATGCTCGAAAAACTTTTTTTTTATCTGACTGAAGTAGCAAACGAGCATGCAGTCCACCTGATGATAAGTGGTCACTGCCACCCATATACGTCTGTAATTAACTTCATACAGAACATGGGTTCTATTGAAGTCAATCACAGATGCGTTGTTACTCTCAAAGACTATGATTGTCGCCTCATATAAAAGTGTGCAGGAAACCACACCCTTCCATCGAAACGCAAGATATGCTTCACGCTACAAATAGGTGTGGCAGTGGTACTTCCCGGTCTAACTACACTGGACCACCTCCAAAACATTACCCCCCCTTCTGACGTAATCAAGCAAAAATGGCCGATAGCCGAACAAACTTTGAGTACATCTGACTCAGAGATACCTACGCTCGTGATCACGACCAGACCCGGGACTGTCGTATCAACGTTATTTATTGTCTGAGTCTAGAATGCTACGCGAGCTTTTACGGGTAAGGCGTTATGTCGTTAAATGTCAAAACTGGAACGATTGACAGACGTAAAATATATAATAAAACAAGGTTACCTTTTTTGAATTTATTATTAATATATTATAATATATTTTTTTATTAAAATTAAAACAGTTGCGTTTACGGAATATTTTTTTATGAAATTAATGATAATGTTATTTTTAAGTTCAATTAATTTTAAAGAGGTTGATATCAAATAATTATGTTTAATTGGTATTTAAAAATAATTATTTGATGGCAGTTATAACAATAAATAAATATTACTTGGAATGGAATGTATTTTAGAAAAAAGATATTTTTGTTTTATATGAAAGATTTAAGACGCTTTCTTTAGCTTCGTTTAACAGGCAGGCCCGTATAAAAACTCTACATTTTTGGTACCTCCGCCATATGAGATTTACAATGATGTAACTAAGCTACTTCACATGAGCAGTGATAGCTTAATGGTTGAAACTTGCCCTCTCGATCGGGAGGTCCGAGGTTCAAACCCAGGCACGCACCACTGATTTATGTGCGTATTATAAATTAATTATCACTGCTTTTCGGTGAAGAAAAACATCGTGAGGAAACCTACACAACCGAGAGTTCTTAAAAAAAAAAAAGTTCTCGGAGGTGTGTGAAGTCCACCAATTCGCACTTGGCCAGCGCGGTGGACTATGGCCTAAACTCTCTCATTCTGAGAGAAGACCCGTGCCCAGCAGTAGGACAATAATGGGTTGATGGGAACTAAGCTACTTCAAGCTTAAAAAAAAATTATAATTAAAATCGGTCCACTAACGGTGGAGTAATCCTTGTACATCCATAAAAAAAAATATACCGGCCGAATTGAGAACCTTCTCCTTTTTGAAGTCGGTTAAAAATGACTTATAAATAAATTGCCTTCATGTGTCTTATAAATAAATTTGTCTTACTAACCTAGAAGGTTGAATATGCTTTATAAATAGGTCTCTCACCCATCAAACGAAAATACAAAAGCACTATATATATAAGGCACTATATAAGGCAGTTTCTGTTATAAGGCAAAAATAGACGTGATTCTACAGTTAAACCACAATACGTAACTTCTAATTAAAGGTGGTGTAGTGTGTCAGTTTATAATGAGGTATCATTAGTGAGTTAAAGGTGAAATCCGGTTCAAAATTGTTTATTTCTGGCAGAATTGAGCTTAATATGAATATTTTTTAAGCATCCCAATTCAAAAACTGAAGGTATGTATATGACCGTGCGCGTGTGAATGTGTGCGTGTTTCTACATGTAAAAAAATAAAATCTCAACTATTTCCATACTGTCTAATAAGTATATTCCTTGTCTTTTTGCCAACCTGATCAATTGGTGGGGTGGGGGAGGGGGGGCTGCAAAATTAATTCGCGTTCCAAAAGAGTTGCTACGCTACTAACGAAAACCTTAAAGCCTAGAAAGAAGCCTTGTAGAACCTTTCGTGGTTTGACGCCAGAGGCAACGTTTCCGAGCTTATTTCTGCCTTATAACAGTAGTGTGAAACATTGTTGTGTACTGGTCTGTAGGGTGTATAGTGTGGAATAGGATTTTTTCTAGGGTGGTCTAACTTTTTTGTTTCGAGGAGGAAACCTTCAAAAGGTACCCGACGCCATGGGTTGTGGGATTTGTACCGCACTAACCTTGGACATCTGTAATCAAGTACATACAGAACATGGGTTCCATCTGAAGTCAATCATAGATGCGTTGCTACCCCCGAGGACTATGATCGCCTCATGTGAAAATGTGCTAAATCTATAAAAAAAACAGGAGCTTTCTCGCTAAAACATTGTGATCAGATGTCTTGTCCCCATAAGTAACAGTAGTTAAATACTTTAAACCATTTACGGCACAACATCTAAACACGTCCGCCCGTCACGCGCGCCCTCGGGCGACTCCGACTGACATTTTTACCGGTCGTCTCGACCTGTGTTCACTGTTACGAAACTGTTAGCAAACTGCACCACACATTGGTTGCAACGGTTGATACGTGGGTCGTTTGAGCCAACGTTGGTGCCAATGTTTGGCTCGTGACCCAACTAGTTTAACGAAGTCTATAAAACCATTATAACGAGGACGCCGTTGGGCTAAGTTCGAATAGTTTTTTTAATATTTTAGAGCAAAGAAATACAATATGCGCGACTTTGGATGTTATTAATTATGGAAGAAAAAGTATACAAATATTTGAAGAAATACACCTAGGTGAACATGTTTGCCATTACCATTTTTTACAAACGAACCACCAAACAGCCACTTTTCGGTTTCCAGAATTCTGATTAATTTGGAACGTTCCAAGGTCCGATAACAATGCAATAATATGAAAATAAAAATCTTTTTAGTTGTTACTAAAATTTATTGCAAATATTGTATGCATTTTAAACCACTGTGTGAGCCAGGTTGGTTAGGTACGTTCGGTACAGCATGGCAAGTAATTTGGACTTTCCTTTCGAGTATGGAATGTTGGCTGTGGGCGAAACATTTGTAGACTCATTGTGGTCGTTGACGGCGTGAGATTCTAGCTCGAGATCTGAGTGTGTGATTTGTATGTCTAAATGTTTTCATAGCGAAGTTCGTATGTCTAGTGCTGGGGCCACACTATCGTGATAACGCGAAGATTTGCGTTGCCGCGACTCGTCTGGCCAAAGTTTTCGCCCTATCGCGAATCATCTTCGCGAATAGGAATGCCCTTCGCGCCGCTGTCGGTGAATTGCAACACATCAAAGAGTTTTGTCGCGACAAAGTTCGTGCGGTTGGCTACACGTCGCGCGCATTAGAATTCATACAAAATTATGAGTGAGTTAATTATCGCGTCGTTCTTGACTATCGCGACGCAGTGAAGTTTATTTTTTAATGTGGCCAGGCACTTCGTCATAGATCGAACACGAACTTTTATCGTGACAACGCGAACACGAATCGTCGCTATCAAGTCTGGACGTACCATTACAGTTTCCAACGCAAAGTTCATTCATTTTTACGTGTTAAAATGTATAAATTCCGCGGTAATATTTGTTTAAAATCATATGAAATTCATACATGTTTTCCAAGATACAACATTAACTGTATGATATACAAGGCTATTCGAAGGGCTTTGCCCGCTTTGGTCACGTCTTTACCGGTATTAAGTATCCAATATGTTAGTTTAGGTCATAAGTAATAGGCCAATGTGACTGAAAAGAGTAACAAACAAACATCTTCATAAACGTTTGTATTTATATTATTAACCTCTAAGCATATATATTTAAAAATGAGATATAAAATAACAAAAAAGACAAACGAGCTGACTTTCTTGCCGGATCTCTTCAGTTGAGGTCGTGTTCCGAATGTTTCGATCCGGTGGTAGTGTAAGAAAAAAATTGTAACTGATAATTTGTAAGTGCCCCCGTAGGCCTATACAAAATAAAGACATTTCATTTCATTTCATACAGATTGTTGGAGTGATGGATCTCATGGATGGCATGGATACCATGCCATGAAATAATATAATCATGGAAGGTTGTGCTAAGGGTCTATCTTAGCCCAACCGAAGGAGTTATAGTTCGGTGAAATTCCCACATAATTCCGTGTTATCCTCAAGGCTGAAGCTACCGTACCTCTGCAGTCGAACCTACGTGGATCTTTATTCATAACATCACAACACATGTTTCTCATACAGTAACAAAGACAATATGCCACTACGCCAGCCAAGTTATACAACTTTCCTGCGCCTATTGCGTTCACATCCGCCATTACGCCGCGGAAGCGACGCCATTTTCTCCTGTGTACGCTATGGAGCAGAGGTAGCCAACTTATTAAGAGCCTCTGTTTTTACAGGTGGTAGGACCAGTGTAGGTACAACCTATTATTGTCACACTGCTGGGTACGGGTCTTCTCTCAGAATGGGAGACCTTTAGGCCATAGTACCCGGCAGTGCCCAAGTGCTAATTGGTGGACTTCACATACCTCCGAGAACTTTTTTTTAAGAACTCTTGGGTGTATAGGTTTCCTCACCATGGTTTCCTTCACCGAAAAGCAGTGATAATTAATTTCTAATACACACATAAATCTGTGGTGCGTGCCGGGGTTTGAACCTCGGACCTCCAAATCGAGAGGACAAGTTTCAACCATTACCATTAGGCTATCACTGCTCATCACTGCTCAGGACCAGTGTACGTACCACTTATTTCTAGAGTGAAGCAGTTCTGGTGCGATGTGGAATGGTGTTGTCGCCGGCTCACTTTTATAAAGTCGACCATCTTAGTTCTTGGGAATAGCATCTCACCTGTGATTGACTTCAGATAGAACCTTTACTCTGTATTAAGCTGGTTACAGACGTCCATTAACGGCAGTCTTAACGTACCGTCAGGTGAATTGTATGCTCGTTTGCTACTACAATATTATAGAACAAAATGAACTTTTGGTAAAAATAATGAGTTTTAAGTTCATAGTATATAGTATTATATCGCGAAATCAAAATCATCACGTCTGTGGCTGCATTATACATTTCTTAACAAAAAAAAGATTCTTAGCAAAAAAACAAAATGGTAGAACACAAAGGTTCACAACCACTGGCCTTGTGGTGCGTATTGGAAAATGCGGTGAAAACCATCTCTTAGATAATGCACTTGCGGTATACATAATTATTAATTATAATGTTACGAAGTGATCATTATGAGCGGGTAGCCTATTGGTGGAAACTCGACCTCTCAGTCGAGGGACCAGGTTCGAATCCGAGATTTTTTAAAACCACTTCTGAACCACTGATTTTTATTAGAATGATGTGTTTACTAGAAATTATCACTGATTTAGCGTGACGGAAGAGATCGTAAGGAAAACCTACGCAAAAAGAGTTGTCTAAAAAATATTTATAAAAAATGTGCAAATGATAATATTTTTATCAGTTTTTAATGCTTAAATTTATCCCGTTTCTAACAGATATAGTTAATCTTTGCTTTTTTAGTGAAGGCTTTTGTATATATCTGACCGAATATCGGCAGGATTCTTAATTTTTATACTAAACTAACTAACTAAGATCACTTTACCAAAAAACTTACAACAAAGTTTTCGAAATATAACCTTACAGTACACTTTTCGAAAAATATTCACCGCGGAGGCTTTAAATTCCCCCGTCAAGGCTACGCGTCATTACATCCGAGTTTAACACAAAACGAAAATAATACCTCTCGTTCAGCGTGATTTGTATGCATCATAATATTCATAAACCACTCGAGTCGCGACTTCCAGATGTAGGTCGAGTTCGCTCTGTAGCCTTAGTATGAGTTTGTTCCTCGGGGTCAGAATAGGGCTACGGTATCTCCTGCCTGTCGTAAGAGGCGACTAAAAGGGGCTTCCGGGGTTGCAGACGGCTAGAGTGGGAGCTCGAACCGTTCGGTCAGGCAATCCTGGTAAGGACGGCGGTATGTGTGGTCACATACTGTCGTAAAGACTAGACGGAGCGGTGGGCCCAGTCGCCCATCTGGGAGGAGCCCGATGGGGCAGCGCGCTGGGAGGATTCCGGTTGAAGTCGTTTCGAGATCCCGGAGTCCTCCATTTCAGCGCCAAGGACGGCCACCGGGGGGTTTTAGTGCGGTAAAAATCCCACATAACCCTGCGTCGCTCCCACGGCGTCGGGTACCTTTGGAAGGTTTCCACCTCGTAAACAAAAAAAAAAGTATGAGTTTGTTACTTTACCTTAAAACAAGCATTGTGCTTGCTTTGAACCTCGGGTTAGTTTGACAGGGGACAGAATAGGACCGGCATGTTAATCGCACCGCCACGCGGTTCAAGAAATGGCCTAAAACTCTCTCTGAGAGACTAGTGAGAGACGACTGAGGACACGGGTGAGTGCCTGTGTCCAGCAGTGAAAAAATATTTTTCACTAAAATTATACGTCCGGTGAAATACCACCGGCACACCTATTTCTACCGTGATGCTCTTCTTGCGATTCAATGGAAGGGTGTGGTTGCGGATCACCTTTATGAGGCGACCATCTTAGTCCTCTGTAGTAACAACGCATCTGTGATTGACTTCAGATTGAACCCATATTATTTATGTCAGATGTCCACGGGCGGCATTGACCAATTATCATGGTGCAGTCCCGTGCTGGTGCTGTCCGATGCGGTGCACTCGTTTGCTGCTTTAATCTTACAAAAAAATATTTTGAAAACGACTTCATCTCACACTACAAGGTAAACATCACAACGCCCCACTGGAAGACCCCGACTCCTCATCTGGGTCGAGTCGACGTTTGCTTTGCAATTGTTTACTCTAATTAGCGTCGTGAAGCGCCGCTTGCGACTTTGCATATTAAGTCACGGGTCAAGTGGAGATAAGTGGCTAAGTGATAACTTACTTACGAAATATATTTTTTGATAATGTCCTATTTTATTTCTTTCCTATTTTTTTTTTAAATATGCTTTCCTCCCTAATATGCTTCTTGTACAGCCAAATAAAAGGCAAGATACTAGAGCTAACTTTTATAACCAATATAAAAACAATATGGCGTAAAAAAAAAGAAACACAAATAAAAAAGAAAAACCCACTGAGTTTCTTGCCGGATCTTCTTAGTTGAGATCGTGTTCCGATCCGGTGGTAGTGTAAAATATATATATGTAAATGACAATTTGTAAGCGCCCCCGTAGGCCTATGCAAAAAAAAAATAAAGACATTTCTTTTACCCAACTACTTCAAAGGCAGGTAATGTTTTTCGAGCGTATAAATGTACGTATGTATGACAATATATGATCTGAAATGGCACATGGCACAGCCATTGCCATGGAAGGTTACCGAAGGAGACAGAGCCGCGGGACTCAGATTATTATTATAATGTTATGTTTTGTAAAAACATTATACTTATATTCGTGCAAACAAATGATGGATTGATTAAGATGTGTCGTGGTACCAGACTTGCGAGACGTCCCCCTTTTGGCGGGACCGTTCCGATTTTATAGTCAAAATCAAATGTCCCGTGCGGGACAGGCTCAGTCCCGTTTTTGGGAAGGACTAGACTTTTGCAAAAAAAGGTCGCCATTTGCAAATATAAGTGGAATAGCTTTTGACTATGGAATCCTTTTTTTCGCTACAACTTACTACAAAAAATCTGGAACCCTGGTTGGTACCCCTGAGGAATATGTTAGGATACCTCGGATAAGTAGCTACTTATTGCCCTTAATGGTAGGAATAAGATTGTCGCCTTTTTATGTAAGTCAGTCAGTCAAAAGCAGTGATAGCCTAATAGTTGAAACTTGCCCTCTCAATCCGGAAGTCCGAGGTTCAAACCCAGGCATGCACCACTGATTTATGTACGTGTTAAAAATTAATTATCACTGCTTTTCGGTGAAGGAAAACATCGTGGGCACCTAGGCACCCGAGAGTTTAGTACTAATTTTGATTTTTGAGATCTTGATTCTTGATCCCTAATTTAATATAACTAGTCGCCCGTCGCATCGGCCGAAATTAGACCGTAATTTAAATTAAAAAACTAAACATCAAATGTCATCTGACATTCTTGACGTTGTGTCTTTTCATAGTAAGACATTGAATGTTCTATTTCATTTACTAAGTACATATGTGTATGTGACAAATGCACGGTAGTGTGTGTAATGTGTTTTTAGTTGATTTTATGTATGAAAAATGCATTATTTGAAAAAAATATTAACATTCTGCACTCCTTCTCTACGTCCACTATAACCGTGCAAAATTTCATACTAATCCGTCCGCGGCATATTACTTAAAAATCCGTCACAAATTTTTGCTTCACGTATTAATATAATAATAACTGACTTCCCAACGAAAGATTGTCTATTCGTTATGTATATTTTCATTTTTTGTTATTATAAGCTTTTTCTTTGTAAAATGAAGACAACAAAAACGAAAGTGTTTGCCTTCTAATTGGTGTCTTAATGAAAGAACCACTTTTATTGTTAGACCTAACAATCCCGATATCTGCGTTCTCAATCTATAATAGAAATCTGTATTGGAGTGGGCGTGTCCGTGTGTCTGAATAATGGTATAATAAAGGCCTTTCATTTATCACTTATGCACTAGTTTTTGACCGCGTCTCCGCCCATAGGGCTCGTTTTCTCGATAATATGTATCCTGTGTTAATCTAGGGTATAAACAGCGTGCCAGATTTTTTTAGCATGTCGGGATTTACAAACTTTTCGGGTGAAAAAAGCGGGATTTCATGGTCAAAAGCGGCACAGCAGTCCTCGCGGTACAAAGGGTGTCGCGGCTCATAGACACTTCGACAAAATTTTAGCTATCTTCTTGGTGTAAGGGGGGGCCTGAAGATTTGGCGACCTCTTTTTTTTTGATATTTTTTTTGATCGACGAACTGCAGATCGACTTATATTTGACCTTTTTTTTGGGCGGCAAACTGCAATTCCACTTATAATTATTTGCAATTGGCGACCTTCTTTTTGCTAGATTCCAGTCCTCGCTGAAAATCGAGATTGAGCCTGTCTCGCGCGGGTAAAAAATCGAGACGTCCCGCCAAAATCGGGACATCTGGCAACCCTGGTTATAAGTCGTCTATATGCGAAATTTTATAAATTGTTTTTTTTAATGGTGGGGAAAACTACTAAGTTGCTCGACACCGTGGTAGCAACGCCGAGTTATGCGGGATTTTACCGAGGAAGACACCGAGATGTCCAACATAACGCAACGTAGTCCTTTGAACGTATTCCTCCATGGAGTTCAATCCAGGTGAGCGGCTGGGCCCACCGCACCGCATCTTTACATAATTATACGCCGACACATACCGTCCTACATGGAGTCGCTGGACTAGACGGTTCGAGCTTCCACTCTTGCCGCCCGCAACCCCGGAAGCTCCCTTCTAACTGCCTCTTACGACAGGCAGAGAACAGCTCAGCCCTATTCTAATCGGAACTACAGGAACGATACATTCCACCACCTCATACCATAAACAGCTCATAACAGACAAAACACAAAATTAAACCGTTAACCTCCATAAACAGCGCACCAGGTAGATGGCGCTAGACCGGAAACGTCGCCATTTCGATCACGCACCGGAAACACCAAGAACCGTTCCGCGGGAAACAGGTCCGCCATATTTGTAAACATTAAACTGCCATTTTAGCGCGCAGTGTTTACCCAAAATGGAGTCGCGGCGTCGGCGGACTGCTAAATAAAGACAGTTTCTTAGAAAATGTTGTGATTAATGCAATTTATCTGCCCGACGTTTTGCTTAATAGGCGCCAAGCTGCGCTTTGAATCTTGATTGGTTATGTAGATACGAATTGACAGATGAGGCTAGAATTGTACATGATTTTTATAATACAATTCATGCAAAAGTTACGTATTAGCGAGGTTTATTTGCCGCGAATATAGAAATAAAACCTAAATGGCCAGCAATGCCCAAAAAGACAACTGCCGCGCAAACAGAAGGCGAATGTACCGACTACATCCACGTATACCTAAAACAATTTTTAATCATGTGACAATTTTTTTTATAACTCAAATTTTGAAAAACGTGGATGCGAAGACCATGAATCGTCAAATCAAATCTCATCTCAAATCTCAACGAAAGACTTCGTCGAATTGCGAGAAAAACGGGCTGAAGGTTCGAGACAAATCTCATCTCATGTCACTAAGAGGAGAGGTGGGGAGTAAAAATCCCTAAAACTACCTCACGTATTTAATAGACTCCCGTTATCAGTCACAAACAGTTATCAGTCACAAAACTTTCAAAACCCAATTAAAAAAAAAACGCAACGCTGAACATCACCAATCAATACCACACCACAAAGTCTCTCACATCAACCTATCACACTAGATCACACCACACCATTGTTCACGCACACCACACATTGTCTTCTTATGCAACCAGACACGCAATCGTGAAAGTTATCGAGAGGCACAATCGGATCGCACGCGACATGACTCTAAACAAGCAAGATGGAATGGTTCGTTAGGAGGTACGACCGTCACTCCCATGTCTAGCTAATAAAGCAACTATATAGTACATAGCTTACTAGTGTATTATAAATGTGAATGTATTGTTTGTTTCTTAAGCTTTTACACCAAAACTACTTAAACGATTTTCATGAAACTTTATACACATATTCTTGAAGGTATTAAAAAACAGAATACTTTTTACTTAACAAGATATATATTTTGTATGTAATATTTTTTGATATTTATTTAAAGACTTCAACGCGAGCGAAGGAGCGAGGAAAAGCTATAAAGCTAAAAGGAAAAGTACAGTATAATTAGGAAACGGGCTTCCAGTCAATCTGATGGTAAGTGATATCTGCCGATCATGGACATCTTAATAAGGAACTTAGTAATAAATAAGGGTTCTATCTGAAGTAAATCAAGGGGTAGTGCAAATTCCGCGGACTAAGGTCGCTTCGCCACATCCTTCTAACAAAACGCAAGAACAACTTCAAGATGTGGAAAAATGTTCCTTTTGAAGTATCCATGCGTGGCAGTGACCACTTACTATTAAATAGATATCATACAAGTAAGTTCCTTTAATTTTACATTAAAAAACGCTTATATTGAGAAAAATAGACGGATCCAGAGTATGAAGCTTACTTGAAGTAAGTCTTAAACTATGTATGTCACCGCTTTCCTTACATCTCATTAAGATATGAAAAATGGTACTCAATCATCGCTTAATATACAAAAAGCTAATCGACATTATGTTGTTGGCTAACCGTTGAATACGACATATCATGATCTTACCAAACATAATATGAAACAGCTGAATTTATAATGCTGTTGTTTAAACACTATTATTTTAAACACAAATGCAATGTAATATAAATGATCACACGTTTTAGTGTAGCTGTAGTTTTTAAGAGAAGAATCCAACTTTTATTGTAGGTTTTAAAATTGATTGATTAGTCTCTGAATTTGGATTATTCCTAACCCTATACTAAGGAAAAGGCTATACATAGCACAACACTTTGATACGATACTACGAAACAAATCTTTCTAACACATACTACATATGTAATTTTGCGTGCGATCGAGCGAAAACACGGGACTTAGAAGAGGAGGAGCAAAAATATGACATTCCTGCGAAACTATTTCTTAACAATGAAGAATATCACATGCTGGGCGTTTCACAATATACCGGATTGTGTTATTTGCCGACAACGCATACAAACTACATACTGGTATGCTGCAAACTCATAAGACAAGTGGGTCAGAGTAATAGAACTTTCTACGGCCGATATCTATTTAATATCGTTTAATGGAAGTACGTATATCTTAGCTCAACTACTAATATATCATATCAGCAAAATACACAAGATCCAAATCTTTATGATGAATAAGGACGAGTGGATATTTCTAACCCTTAACTAACTTCATAAACATATTAATGTTTATGAAGTTTTCATGGTGAATTAATGAATGAGCATGCAGTCCGACTGATAGTAAGTGGGCACCCCCACCCATGGACCCTCCATAGAAACCCTGTTCTATTTGAAGTTCCTTACAGATATAAAATGTCTTTGTTTTTTATACAGGGGCACTTGCAAATAGTTCTTACAATTTTTTTTACACTATCACCGGATCAGAACAGGACCTCAACTGAGAACATCCGAGAAGAAACTCGGCGGGTATGTCTTTTTCTTTGTACAGTTAATGTAGTTCCTTCTTTTAACTTGTTTTTTACATAACTCTGTGTCCCAGATGGGTACATATGGAGACGTCGGCGCCCTCCACTGCTGGTCGTACCGACAGCCAGGACCAACCTTTTATTTAAGGCACCTTTCACCCAAGCTCTCTGTACACTCAATCAGGTACATGAAAAACTAGATGTCAATTCATGTAGCTTGAGTGAATTCGCAAAAGTTGTTTTTAATATTTTATCTTACAATAATATATAGTTATATTTAATAATAATAGAAAATAATGTTAACCTTTTAAAAAATGAATAATTGTCTACGCTATCGTATTGGGTGCTACCTGTAATGATAGACGTAAGTCTGTATAAATAAATAAATGACATATCCATTGGCAACAGCAACCACTTACCACCTGGTGGACTGATCGTTTAATTTACCAAGATATATAAGAACGAATGAAATGAACGGATGAAAGTGAGCGGAGTATCGGATCACCGGACGGTGTGAACAGCCCGAGTGTCAAGTGGTCTATCGTCTTGAATTACACCGGTAATTAGAGCTTGATACACCCCAAGCGAGTAATCTGTTCTAATCTAGCTAGATTGATGATTGGAAATTAATCATGGCTTGATTTGAGGGGGGTGGAATAAAATTTGTTGTTGGCGCTCTCTATTAAGGTACCCTTTTTTATAAAACTTAAGTAGCAAACGGCCTAAAGGCCTAAATTAAAACTTAAACCCCGGGGGGGGTGTAAGTTTTATTTTAACCCCTATTTATTATTTATCCCCTTATTTTAACCCCTCTCAACATAGTCGAAAGAAATCTTCAAACAAGGGGAGCATTTTTTATTATTTTATTAATTTCAACAAATTTTAAGGTCCAGATATTTTGATAGTCCCAGTCCCTTGCAAGTGAGTTACCGTGAGTGAAAAAAAAATCAGGGTCTTGTCGACCTTATTTATCTCCTCCGCCATTATTGCACCCTATTAACAAAGCAATAACTACTCCTATAGATGTCCACAAGCGAGCAATATCTCTACGCCTTCGTGTGGATTGCACCCTGATACCCCCTTTTTTGCACTTGTCACTTTTATATGAGGTGACTACCATACTTCTCGGGAATAGCAACGCATCTGTGATTGACTTCAGATCGAACCACAGTTTCATATGAAGTTGCAGATGTCCATAGACGTCAGTGACCACTTACCATCAGGTGTACTGCATGTTAATAGAGCTATAGATCAGTGATAGCCTAATGGTTGAAACTTGCCCTCTCAATCGGGAGGTCCGAGGTTCAAATTCAGGCACGCACAACCGATTTATGTGCGTTTTAGAAATTAATTATCACTCCTTTTCGGTGAAGGAAAACATCGTGAGGAAACCTACACACCCGAGTTCTTTTAAAAAAAAGTTTTCGATGGTGTGTGAAGTCCACCAATACGCACTTGGCCTACGCGGTGGACTATGGCCTAAGCTCTCTCATTCTGAGAGAAGACCCGTGCCCAGCAGTGCGACAATAATGGGTTATACCCGTACTACATGCTCGTTTGCTACTTCCACCCGCCATAATCCACCTTCTGGTATTGCACTCTTATCTACCCATAATAAAAAACAATAGCTTCTAGATAATTCTGCATAATCCAAGATGGACACGTATCCATGGGCGGTAGCGACCACTGACCAACAGGTGGATTGCACGCTCGTCCAATCACAAAAACCACATAAAAACAAACAGCTTTTAGACAATTCTGCACGATCCAAGCTAAGCGGCCCCCGCGTGGGCGCCACGCGAGACATTGCAAGGTCGCTGCGTTCAGACAAATGGTCCTTCCGTTTATGTTCCCACTTAACTACTTACTCTCACTGCGTCATCTTTATAAACGATCTCCGTGTGAGTGATAGATGATTGAAACTCGCCGTCTGAATCGAGGGTCCGAGGTTCGAATCCTACGCATCATTGATTTTTCTAAAAAGATGTGCCAATTGGATATCATTTCGTCCCTGTTGTTCCGGGATCAGCAAAAGGGCTACGGTATCCCTTGCCTGTCGTAAGAGGCGACTTTAAGGGGCTTCTGAGATTGCGAGCGGGAGTGTGAGCTTGAACCGTCCAGCTAGGCTATCCCGGAAAGGACGGCGGTATGTGTAGTCGCTTACCGTCGTAAAGACTAGAAGCAGAGGTGGGCCCAGCCGCGCATCTGGGAGGAGCCCGATGGGGTAACGCGCTCAGAGGATTCCGGTTGCGTTCCTTTGGAGATCCCGGAGTCCTCTTTTTAGCCACCGGGTGGGGTTTTAGTGTGGTAAAAATCCCACATAACCCTGCGTCGCTCCCATGACGTTGGGTACCTTTTAAAGGTTCCCCCTCGAAAACAAAAAGAAATGGATATTAACTGTTTTACACTGAAGTAATATATCGTGAGAAAACTTAAAACACCTAAGTGTTCTCTAAAAAAATCTCAAAGGTGTGTGAGGTCTACATATTCACTCTTGGCCAGCGCGGAGTCACTAGGCCAATTCAGTGTACTATGGTCAAAAACTTTCTCATTCTGATAAGATCCAAACCGACCAATGGGATTGACATTAATAAGTTAACGACGAACGCGTCCAAAGCGAACGCAACCGCGTGAAAATACTAGTCATCCATAATAGAATTTTAACTGTTTTGATTTTTTACAGTTAACTTTACATTAGTTTGTAGTTAAGTTAGCCATTATCTCCGCACGTATGATATTAAGTGTGGGAGGTGACGACATTGCAAGGACATCGCTTCGTGGTCTTAATGATTGTAAATATATAAACAAGCTACAGAGGCATGTACTTATATGTATTGATCTACTCTACGTAAACATGCAATTATATACAAAATAACTAATGGAAAATCTATCACGAGTTATTAGAAAATATCAATCAATATTGTTACTTCTTCTTGCAGTATTGATAATAATTCATGCAGAGTTTGGGTGGGGAACCGGCCACGCTGATTTCCATCGTGAAACGTTTGCGTTTGCATGGAAGGGTGTGTGATTTACTCCCATCTCAGGATTAACTTGACTGGACTGAATGGACTTCACATCCAGAACCAATGTTTCATATAAAGTCGCTTAAAGTTGTTCATGGGTAGCATTGACCCCATGTCATTAGATAGACTGCATGCTCGTTTAGTACCTACTTCAATATGTGCGTATTAGAAATTAATTATCACTGCTTTTCGGCGAAGGAAAACATCGTGAGGAAACCTACACACCCGAGAGTTCTTTAAAAAAAAAAGTTCTCGGAGGTGTGTGAAGTCCACCAATTCGCACTTGGCCAGCGCGGTGGACTATGGCCTAAACTCTCTCATTCTGAGAGAAGACCCGTGCCCAGCAGTAATGGGTTGACGACGATTATACGACTACTAACTGTACGATAGATCCCGACCAAGATGACCTTGTTACTTGGTCTTCGAGTTTAACCCAATTGCAACGAAGCGCGCAGACTATATGACGAGTTGCTGCCCACACGCCACCAACACTTGTAACTAAGCATTAAGTAAATGTGAAGAATATAAACCTATGCAAATAGTCGAGAATGAGAAATGAGAAATTCTTATTTCCGTTCAATAGGCTATTTGACAGGTTTTTAAAATACATTTTATATTATCTAGCAGAGGTTAAGGAACCCAGTAAAAGTTGTTTTTTTTTAATTTTGGTACATGTTTGCTGAAAAATATCAAATTAAAAATGCAATATTTAAATAGCGCGCAAAAACGCTACTTTGACAATATGGCGGGTTGGTGACGTCACTTGCCTGTATTGTCATCTGTGGCTCATATCATCATACATTTGTTGTAAACAAAAAACGAAAGTTTACAAGCAAGTGACGTCATCAAAAACCCGCCCAATCAGGAGCTTTTTGTGTCACGTGACAAACGTTTAAAAAAATGCATTTTCATTTAAGGATTTTTAAATAAATTTAATGATTATTTTCAACTTCTGTTAATAAATAACCATTCTTAAACTCATAATATATACTGATAACAGTAATTGACACTTAATTTTTCGCATTGTCAAATAGCCTATTATTTGCAGGTGGTAGAATTCTTTATGGTTCGGCTTGAGAAGCACCCCCGCCACAGCTGTTTCAGTCTTCGACGACCTGCGTGGAGGAGCGGTTATTGCATCGGTCTGACGCGCAATGGGTCCCGGGTTCGATTCCCGGCCAGACAGGTATCCGAATGATGAGTTTAGATTCATGCTCTGGGTCTGGGTGTTTTCTGTGTGTCCATAATAGCCACGACACAGGAGAAAACCCGAGTGTGGGGCTATGAGTTTAGAAAGCGTGCCTACTAATAACTACTACTACTACTAATAACTGTGTTAACAGCTTCTGTGTTTTGGTCTGAAAAATGTAGTAAGAGAAACATCCTCAATCCTCGGGAGTAGCGACTTATCTATGGCTAACCTAGGGTAAGTCTGATCTGGGGGGTTGATTACGTATGTCTATGGACATCAGGCGCATTTTCGGAAGTTTCTTAAGGTGTTACAGTTATTCCAAGTACATTTTTTTCCTCTTTTAACGTCAAGCCTATCGAAAATCGTAATTTTTGATTAGCCAGAAGATAGACTACATTATTAGTTTATAAATCAATTAGACAAGATTTTGAAATCACTCGTTTCTCTGTGTCGATATATTTCCACGTAAAATCTACATCAGAATGAACCATCTTCTCAGATTTAAAATGGATATCCAATCCAATTTCTGAGATTCAGCGTTAAACCAATCTGTTTGCCATTCCACGGCTCGACGGCTCGCCTCTCCGGACGTCGGGTATCGAGGGGAACATATGAATTTGATTGGGACGTTTGTGATTGTTGTTTATGTGTGTGTCAGGTGAAATCAAGCGTTGATGGTCTCTTCACTTTTATATTGATGGTCAGTTGCTGATAGTGCTTTTTTCCTCGAGGGGAAAACCTACAAAAGGTATCCGATGCCGTAGGAGCGACGAAAGGTTATGTGGGATTTTTATCGCACTAAAACCCTCCCGGTGGCCGTCCTCAACGCTACAAAAAGGACTCCGGGATCTCCAAAGGAACGCAACCAGAGTCCTCTGAACGCGTTGCCCCATCGGGCTCCACCCAGGCTGGGCCCACCATTCCGTCTGCTGTTTGCGACGGGATAGGACGTCCTTCCCTGGGTCGCCTGACAGAACGAATCGAGCCGCTCGCGACCTTGTAAGCCCCTTTTAGTCGCCTCTTACGACAGGCAGGGGGTACCGTAGGCCTATTCTGATTCGGAAACGTCAGGGACGAGATGCTGATGGTCTACTAACAAATGTGATACTAATACTAAACGAATAGCAAAAACATTTGTATACAAGTCTGAAGTAGCAAACGGGCATGTAGTCCACGAGATGAATAGAACTAAATGACATTCTAGTGTAAGGGCAGCAAAATCCTTTCATAATCAGGAGGATGGCACGCTCGTTTACTACTTAAATATTAGGAAAAAAAAGAAACTATCTGCGACTTGCGGAAGTCCCAGTACGATCCCCAGCCAGTTTGGCATCCTCATTTATATGTCCACCCATTCGCACTTGGCCAGCGCGATTGACTGTGTCTTAAATTCTCTCATTCTGAGAGAAGACCCGTGCCCAGCAGTGGGACAATAATAGGTTGACGAGAGTTTCATCCATGGCACTCACACAACTTAGGAGACAATAGTAATACGCAGCTATGAGTGTAGAAAGCGTATCTCGATTTAAGAAATTAGTAATCCGAAATTTCAGCATTTCTATTTACCCCTACTTCGCTCTCTATAATTGTATAATCACTACATTACTTCATATTATAAAACAAAGACGTCCGCTGCGTTTGTTTGCCTTTTCACGATATACTCGAAAAGTACTGCAAGGATTTTTATGTGGTTTTCACTAATGGATACAATGAATGAGGAAGGTTTAGGTACATGATATTTCAATTTATATAAATTCGCTTCTCATGTTTGACTGAATAATTTATATATTAAGTTTGCAATATAAGTGACGTTACTCAAGGCTGGGGGAGTCTCGCAAATTTGACCTGCTATGATAAGGACGTGAGCAGTGATAGCCACATACGAGTAGTGGTAGCCTAATAGTTGTAACTTGCCCTCTCGATTGGGAGGTCCGACGAACAAACCCAGGACCAGCGTTGCCACATCGGGCTCCTCACAGACGGGCGGCTGGGCCCACCACTCCGTCTGGTCTTTACGAAGGTATGCGACCACACATTCCACCGTCCTTCCCGGGATTGCCTGACCGAACGGTTCGAGCTCCCACTCTAGCCGCCCGCAACCCCGGAAGCCCCTTTTAGTCGCTTCTTACGACAGGCCGGAGATACCGTAGCCCTATTCTAATCCCGAAACTACAGGGACGTCGCGTATGGAACCCCAAAAAACATGTACCTATGACGTAATTTCGACTCTCGCAACGTACACTATCGAATCTACAAATTGACTACTTTCCAGGAGAACGATTTGAAGTTGTATTTTTCGATTATATTCCGTGCTTAAATAGTGCAGAATCAATAATGTTCATTTCGAAATTAGGCTAAATATTGGTCATTTTTTTTTCTTTAAGTTATATAAACAGTACGCTATTATGTTATTTTTAGAGCAATAAAACGAAAAACACGTTTTTGCAGTTTCGATGATGTACGTTGCGAGAGTCGATTTATGGATAGCCCAAAAGATCACCAGCGGCCCCCAACACAAACAAGTATGTCAGTCTATACACATTACTGTAATATCCTTGACATACTGTCTCCTGTGCCATTGTTTGTACGAGACTAGACAGCAACAATTTTTACGGCTTATCGCCCGTGTTATCTGAGAAGATTTTGTGAGCGAGACGTTAACTAATTTCGCTGTCAAACTACCGTTTTTAGGGTTCCGTACACATAAGATAGTAACGGAACATTATTAGGAACTGCCGACAAATACGACTGTAAGACTCTAAGTCTTACATGACCTAAGCCAAGTGTGGCGGTAGTTCCTCCACAATCAAGGAGTGTAATATTAATGTAATAGGTAAATATGTAAGTAAGTAATATGTAATATATTGATAATTGTGTGTATTGCACAAACTACAGGCAAACGACTTGATAAATTGTAATAATCATCCCTACATAGTACAAAAACGAAGTCGCTTCCCGCTGTCTGTGTATGCATAAATCTTTAAAACTACGCTACGGATTTTGATGCAGTTTTTGTTAAAAGATAGAGTTATTCAAGAGATATGTTTCTATGTATCATACATGCATAATATAGCGGAGGAACGCTGATAATTTTAGATTTTTGACTTATAGGCGGAACAAAAACATAATTTATCAGATCAAGGAAAGGAAAGGAAGATCAAGGAAAAAGCGGTGGACGGCCGACTATTTTAGCAATACACTAAAAATGGTATCAAATAAACGCTAGTTACATTACTACGAAAATATCTGCATAACAAGACTCTCAATGTCATTATTTTGACGGAAAATCCAAAAATGCGTTAAATTAAACATGGATTTAATAATTTTACAATGTTTCTTGTTTAAAAAAATCCGTTAGCAACTTCAAATACATTTATTTCTAGAGATGAAACAATATAATACCACATTGCTAATTATAATTACAGTGCCTCTCATAGGAATCGAACCGGAACGCATTGGCGTGTAAACGTCTTGCTAAACACAAATATTTGAGCTATTTCAAACATTTTAAACGCGCCTCTCACACTGAATTAATTTTATTACAACCATGTAACTTTTACAAGTAACATTGTAAAATTATTAAAACAAAAAACCCGTCTGCTTAAAACATGTTAATATCAGTTCATTTAGTTAACGCTTTTTGGATTTTGTGTCACAATCATATTTAGTAACATATTATAAAGAAGATAATCAAAAAAATCAGTTACCCTTTTCTTTTATCGCAAGACCCATATTTAAAAATGAATTATCATCACTACGTAGTATAAAACAAAGTCGCTTCCCGCTATCTGTCCCTATGTACACTTAGATCTTTAAAACTACGTTACGGATTTTCATGTAGTTGTTTTTAATAGATAGCTCTAATGATTCAAGAGGAAGGTTTTTTTATGTATAATACATGCATAATATATTGGAGGAACACTGATAATTTTAGATTTTTGACTTGTAGGCGGAACAAAGTTCGCCGGGTCAACCTATAGTCTATATAACAGGGGTTCTATCTAAATTCAATCACAGACAGGCTGTCATTCCCGTGGATTAAGAGGGTCGACTCACATAAACGCTTTCTACACTCATACACACACTCCAAAGTAGGATTTTCTTTCGTGGGTATGACACGGACATTTCTTATTTCATGGACACACACAAAACGAATACACAAACACCCAGGCCCAGAACCGGAATCTAATCTCATCATTCAGATACCTGTCTGGCCGGATATCGGACCCGGGACCCATTGCGCGTCAGTCCAGAATGGCAACCGCTGCGCACGCGGGTCGTCGAGGGGGATATGGAAGTAAGCCGGCACACCACACCCTACGCACACCCACTTTGCACAAGAACTGCTTCATACTACAGAAATAGGTGTTTCCTCTCCGGCCGTCCAACCATGCAATTTGTAAACTTCAACCTTATACAAAACCACGTAGATTCGGCTACTACACCTTTACACCTGGCACAAGAAATGCTTCACGTCAAAGATAAGTCTAGCGGTGGTTCGTATCCGGTCTAAGCATACCACCCTTTTTTTACGAGGGAGCGCCGGGGGAGCGACGCGGGCTATGTGGGATTCTCGGTGGCCGTACTCAGCGCTGCGTGGGGGACGCGCGCTGTCCGGGGTCTTCAACGTGTGTTACGTTGAAGACCCCGGCAACCGGAGTCCTCCGAGCGCGATGCGTATTTCAGGCTCATCCCTGGTGAGCGAATACGCTCACCACACCTGTGATTTACTGCGGCGTGCGACCACACATGCCACCGTCCTTCCCGGGGTCGCTTGGCTGGGACGGTCAGAGCTCCCACCTTACAAAACTTCATACAAAACCATGTAATACAGAACGAGCTTTCACTTTTAATATTGAGCTAATACTGTTACATCAATGTTCATTTTGCAATTATTCTTTTTTTCTCACACCGTACTTTCGGTTTGCATTGCTATTTGTCTGATATGGATATAGGGTTGTCACAATTTGATATGATTTTATATTTATTATATTTTATTTTTACCTAGCCAGGTGTAAGGTACGAACGAGTATGATCTAACCGGGTAGGTTCTACCGCGAAATCTATTGACACCGAGAAATTATTGTATTTCGGTGGAAATGGAGTTGTGCGGAACTGAACACTTACGCAATTAAGCATTTAGACTGATAAGTGATCACTGCCGTCCATAGTCATATCTCGGGAGTGTGATATAGATCTGTTTAATACAAGTATATCCAAATTAAGGCGGATTATGACTAAAAAATTTTTCCTTTGTAGTTAAAACTTTGTATAGCATTTAACTATCTCATTTTTAAATTTACGATAAACGTACGATCACAAAAATGTAACCTAGGTACCTGTTACTACCGACTTTTCCATAGTTTTTTAAATTTGTTAAATAATTTGAGAGTGAAAACTTGTAATTGGCCTTCTTTTTTCTACTTGTATATGTTTGTACAACTGTAAGCTCCTAGCTGTAAGTTTTCCGAAATAAATAAAAAATAAAATAAAATAAAATAGACATCTATAAGCACTTTATACAGAACAGTGGTTCTGGAGGGAGTTCCGTTGCTACTGCTAAAGACTAAGATAGTGCGACACATGTAAGTGAACTGCAATCACACCCTTCAACCGAAACGCAAACGCTTCACGCTAGAAATAGATGTAGCCGTGATACCTCCTCGATTGAACAACATACGTTCAATATTTTTAAGCATTTAGTATCCAATACTAAATGCTTGAAAATATTGATAAAAACAATGATTAAACATGATTAAACGCTTTCTACACTCATAGCCCCACACTAGGATTTTCTCCTGTGTCGTGGTTGCCATGGACACACACAAAGACGAATACACAAACACCCAGACCCAGAAAAAGAATCTAAACTCATCATTCAGATACCTGTCTGTCCGGGAATCGAACCCGGGACCCACTGCGTGTCAAACCGGTACGGTAACCGCTGCGCCACGCGGGTCGTCAAAACAATGTATATATCAATGGCAACTGACAACCCTATTCGGGCCATGGTTTACATTAAGATGTGACCCCAAACATATCATATGTCAAGTGTCACAGTTAGCAAATGTCAAGAATTTTCGTTTACAATTTTGAAATTAGTAAATACACACGTTTCGAGTGAATTAACTTACCGATTAATGTTCACTATTCTGTGTGGTTTCTTAGCAACCATTAGGTAATCACGAGAGCAGTGTTTACCTAATGGTTGAAACTTGCTCTCTCGTTCGGGAGGGCCGAGGTTCAAACCCGGGCACGCACCACTGGTTTTTCTAAATTTATGTGCGTATTACAAATTATTTATCACTGCTTTCGGACAAGCAAAACAACGCGAGGAAACCTACACACCCGAGAGTTCTTTAAAAAAATAGTTCTCGGAGGTGTATGAAGTCAACCAATCTGTACTTGGCCAGCGCGGTGGACAATGGCCTATCTCTCTCATTATGAAAGAACGACTGAGTTGACGAGAGAGTACAGTTTCTACTTACTATTTTTGCCTATACACAGCACCGTTAAGCACTGTGCGTCATTGCTGTACGTTGAAGGAAAATATCGTGAGGAAACCTGCACATCTGTGGTCTCAAAAAAAATACAAATAGGTATGCATGAAATCCAATAATTCGCAATTTGAAAGCGTGGTGGACTATGAATTTAAAAAAACTCTGATTCTGAGAGGAGACCCTGTGGCCAACAATGTAACAATATTGGGTTGACGACATTTTTTTATGAGACAGAAATAGCAAGCGAGAAAGTAGTCCACTTGATTCATACACAGGACAAGGGTGATACTGCCGAGGACTATGTTGGTTGCCTCATAAAAGTGTGTGTTGTACACAAATGCATTTTATATTCAACCAAAGTATGCATTAAATTTTCGCGACGTAATTTAATTAAGAGGAGTTCATAAAATAATACCGACCAACTGCAAGATAATATGCTAAGACCAGTCAAACAAAATTTACTACCATTATCGTCATTGTATAACTAATGATGTTACAACCTTAATTCCATGAAGGGATTTGCCACCTATAACTTACAGGTAAAGTTAATAATAGGTAAAAGACGGCTGATAAAACAACAAAAAGTTGCAATCCCCTGCCTGTCAGTGGTTGCTAGGCAACGCTTTGTTATTAAGCATTCCATATCGAATTTGCCCCGAGTATAGATATTTTACGCTGACAAAATCCTAGCACTAAGAATCGAGTCAAAACTCCACGAGCGCTTAAATATGCACTCGCTTATTCAAATTCATTATTAAGTAACTTCTGTCTGTAAGAACGTAACCATTACGTTCTTAATTAGCATAGTCCAAACAAGTGGGCCCGTACGTAGGATACTTGGCTTTTGTGGAGTGTGACTGTTCACACTTGATTCTTAGTATCTATATATTAATACGTGAAGCGAAAAACTGGGTTCCGTTTTTAAGAACCTTGCCGCGGACGTAGGAGAATTATATTTTGCACGGTCATAGTTTATGAAGAGAAGGAGCACGCAATGCTAATATTTTTTTCAAATAATGCATAAAACGTACATAAAATATACTAAAACGCATTACACACACTACCGTGCATTTGGCACGGACACTTCCTTCCACCTCTATGAAAGGCGACCATTTTACACCTGGGAAGTAACGCATTCTACACTCATAGCCGAATAAGACGAGTACACAAAACACCCAGACCCAGAATAAGAATCTAAACTCATCATTCAGATACCTCTCTGGCCGGGAATCGAACCCGGGACCCACTGCGTGTCAAAACGCTGCGTCACGCGGGTCCCGGGTTCGATTCCCATCCAGACAGGTATCTAATTGATGAGTTGAGATTCTCGTTCTGGGTCCTGGGTGTTTGTGTATTCGTCTTTGTGTGTGTCCATGGCACCCACGACACAGGAGAAAATCCTACTGTGTGTCTATGAGTGTAGAAAGCATTTTTAAGAGTGTCAAAAATAAGACTTACACCCATTTTCACTAGGGACACAGATTTAACATTATTTCACAGCCCAGTGACCATAAAGGCCGAGTTATCGAATACAGAAGAGGTCTGTGCGAAATGACGTTTCACTTCACATTGCAAACAAAGTTACGTGTTATAAATTATGTTATTGCCGTAATACGTCATTGAAGTGCGAAGTATCTCGCAGCTTGTGTGCGACTCGAGTGAACTACAAAGTTAAGCAACGTTGAGCGCGGTCAAAATTTGGATGGGTGACCAGTAGTGGTAACATATTTTGTGCAATTCCTTGATAAACAGGTGACGTTGGATGTGTGTTTTTATATTTAAATAATAAGCGATCAAGAGTTCATCTGGAAGCAAGTGTTCACTAGCATCCATGGACTTCATTTTTTTATTTTATTTATTCACATAATCAATGTATCAATCATATACAAAGAGGATTTCATACGAAGTCAATCCTAGACGTGTCACGGCGTGGGATACCTTTTGAAGGTTTCCCTCTCGCGAACAAAAAAAGGATCATTTTGGACACATACTGGAAGACGGTAGCCTCATACTACAGAACGATAGTCATGCTGGATCAACAACATAAACGTCCCCACAATCCCACCGCAACCGACCGCATTACCACCAACGGCAACACAGCTAACGGGCGCGAATTCTGTCGAATCCGTACCGTGACGGTCGCACAAACGCGCGACCGTCGCACGCAACCGAAGACGTCCGGACGCGGCAGACCGGGGAGAATAGTCGAGTTACGTGGTGTGAACGACCCAGATGTTTCAGTTAATGTATGTAAGCTAGAGATACCGCGAATAGTTGCCGAATGCCGAATATTCGGCGAGTCTCTTGGCCGAATAGTCGATAACACTTTCTTTCCGCGAATGACAAGTTACAACTCGTCACTTACGATTTTGAACTCGCATGCATTATGAAGGTGGGAGATTCAGCGTATTTCAACCGGGGAAGTACCACCGGCATACCTATTTTCAACGTGAAGCATTTCTTGCGTTTCTATGGAAGGGTGTTGTTGCCGGCACACTTTTATGAGGCGACCATCACAGTCCTCGGAAGTAGCAACGCATCTGTGATTGACTTCAAGTAGACCCCTTGTTTTATTTGAAGTTGCTCACCGATGTCCATGGGCGCCTGTGACCACTTACCACCAGGTGGACTGCATGCTCGTATGCTACTTCGATCAGAATCTCTGAAGTAGTAAATGGGCGCGGGCAGTTTTGTTTTGTTGGTGTTAACGGTAGTCCTAGGATCAGCGTAGGGCTGCAGTGTCTCCTACCTGACGTAAGAAGCGATAAAAAGTGCGGTTTCGGGCTGCGGGCGGCAACAGTGTGAGCTCAAACCGTCTACCCAAGCGATATCAGGAAGTTTAAATTTCAAAGTTGTATTCTTCAAGACTGCCGGGGCCAGTATTATGTCGCGCCGACTTCGTGATTATGTTAAACCAATATTAATTTAAATTATTTAGTCCTTCTTTATTGTATTGAAGTCGTATGTAAGTATTATTTGTTTTTTCTTTTTGTGATTGCCTTTTACGTGCCTGAGACAACCGAGGCGTTACATACATATTACAACGTCAAGAGTTTGTTAGAATCGATTTTTGTTACTTTGCACAAAGTTTACAACTTGAATCAATACAGGATACACAGTGTGTAAAACACGAGCCGAGCGGGCGAAGCCGCAGGATATAGCTAGCGAATTAAACTCTTATTACTTCGGACCTTATCATTAGCGACATTGCGCGGATGTTATCTAGTTATTATGAATATCTTAGCCGTATGACATCATTTTATCTGCGCAGTTGGGTTAATTTATTGTTTAACGCTTGGATACTTTATTTTAGTAATACCGAGAATTAGTTACTATAAATCTTGAAGACTTGTGAGGCGAAGAACTTGCACAATAAGCGGTTGAACGCGAAGACAGATTTGAAAGACAGTAAGGCTTTGTTTAAAAGTATTGTTTTATCCAAATAAAGTTGCAAACGAGCATGTAGTTCACTTGATGGTAAGCGGTGACTACCACCCTTAGACATATAAACCCGCTTCATATATAACAGGGATTCTATCTGAAGTCAATGCCAGCTACATTGGTCTTCCCGAGGACTAAGAAGGTAGTCTCATAAAATTAGATGCAATGCATGACTTATCCAAACGAGCATGCAGTATCTTAAGGTTAGTGGCCACCGCCGCCTGGATGTGTTTGGTAATCCCCAGATTAGATTCAACTTCTGCTTGAGGTTAGGTTAGGTTAGGACGTCACGGATGCATCGCTGCCCCAGACGACTAAGTCGGAACGCTTCGGATACGTATATCTCCCTTACCACACCTTTCGAACCAGAACAGGGTTTAAATTGTAATGAAGAATAAAAATAAACACAGTTACGTAAAGTTTAAAGATAATAAACGTTAAGCCCACACAAACACTAATCCTACAAACCCAGTTTACAAGAGCGCTAAGGCTGATTGCTAACTATGAATGCACATAACACCATTTATAGATTTTAGGAGTTTACGAAAAAAGCTTTCTGGTGAGATCATCTTATTGCTCGTATTCTTTTCAGGTAGCTCTTTCATCTTATATAACATTATCATTATCATGATGGTGCTCAAAAAATATCTTGACGTGACAATATGCATTAAACTGGTATACCTCTCTCTCGTTTTCTATTGCCTACGTATGCGCGACAAATAAAAGCCATCATTAATCACTATTTACTTAAAAAAAATGTCGTCTAATCGTTCAACGCATAGTAGCAAGTGCGTAACCCGCCTAGCACTTAATAAACCTTACGACCGTTTGGAGGCCACACACGTAATACTCTATTAAAGTTAGCAATAATATTGTCTTTGAGATCACTTGTACCTATCGAGTGTGACATATTGACTGGTCCTAATAAACCTATTTTTATACTATGGCGCAAACGAGCATGCAGTCCACCTGATGATAAGTTGCTACCACTCATTAACATCTTTTAAAAAAACACGCTTTCTGCTCTCATAGCCCCACAGTAGTCTTATAGCGCCGAGGACGGCCATCGGGGAGGTTTTGGTGCGGTAAAAAATCCCACATAACCCTGCGTCGCTCCTACGGCGTCGGGTACCTTTTGAAGGTTTCCCCCTCGAGAACAAAAAAAAAGCCCCACAGTAGGATTTTCTCCTGTGCTACCTCCCCGGTCGATCTACGCAGGTACTACCACCTGGTAAGTATGCCCCCCTTTGGGCTCTTCCCAGTGAGCGTTGTACACAGCGCTCCTGCTGGTGCTTAAGACTGGCCACATATTCCGTCGTCCTACACGGGGTTGCTTGGCTGAATGGTTCGAGCCCCCACACATCAGGTGGACTGCATACTCGTTTGCTACTTCAAATAGATAAAAAAAAGGTTTGAATGTTGTAGTACCCCGACCGAACCATACTCGTTCCAACTCGCTTATACTCCTCCTAACTACTTTAAATATTCTAAAAATAAATACATTAGACTAACTAACGCATGTACACCTTCTTTCATGCACGAAGTCCTTAAGAATGTGAGGTCGTGAGGTACGTGAGGCAAATCCAGATGAGGCGTTCGCTACACGGTAGTGATGTGACGAATGTTATTGACATTCGCGAATGCGAATGCGAATATGCCTTGTTTTTTTTAAGTTCTCGGTGTAGGATGACCGAGGATGTAAACTTTGACGACCTTTTTTTGGAGTTCGAATTAAATTTATATAGATTTGGCGATCTTTTTTTGCGAAGCACTGCATTGAATTGCAGTGCTTCCAAAAACATTCGCACGATTCTTTAAAAAAATATGCTTTCTACACTCATAGCCCCACTAGGATTTTCTCCTGTATCGTGAGTACCATTGACACACACAAGACGAATACACAAAAACCCAGACCAGGAATCTAAACTCATCATTCAGATACCGGTCAAGCCGGGAATCGAACCTGGGACCCATTGCGCGTCAGACCGGTATGGTAACCGCTCCGCCACGCGGGTCGTCAAACATTCGCACTATCCTTGCGAATATGTAAAACTATGCGAACATCCTCTACATCACTACTACACGGCTTCGGCTGTACATTTGCATTATTCAAAGTTAACGAGAAATGTAATGTAATGTTAATGTGTGATTGAGCTCAGGTGCTATCGGCTTTAAGGGATAATTGTTTAGTATTGGATTGGCTTTAAGAGATTTTATTTATTTTTATTTATTAAAACTTTATTGACCACAGGAAACAATGGACAAAAGGCGGACTTAATGCTTAATAGCATTTTCTGCCAGTCAACCTTAGGGAAGTGCAGAGAATATTGAAGGCGGTACAAAATAAAAAAAAAGGAAATTAATATAAAAGATAAGAATACGTAAGAAAGAAAGAGAAAAAAAAGGATATATAAATATGTAGATGAAAAGTAGATATACATAGATACATAAGTAGCAGATATAGAAATTACTATATATTAACGAAAGAAGCAAGTACTTTGAATGAACATTGAATAAATACAAAGTGATACATTCATAATGGCATTAACAATAAATAAGTTTAAAGGCCTTAAAGCTGTAAAAAGAGATTAAAGGCCTTAAAGCTGTAGAATTTCCATATGGACCCTCAGGACTTTTTTTTATTATAATACATAAACTCCACAGAGAGATAGTCCTGTGTCGCTCTCGCAGCGTCGGGTAACTTTTAAAGGTTTCCCCCTCGACAACAAAAAAAAGACAAATCGTCTGTGCCTTTTTTCACAATAGTTCTTTTTTTAACTTAATTAGTCTGTCTTTCTTAGCTCCACGTTAGGCCATCGCTGTCGCCATCTCACTATCGTGTGCGGTGGTGGCAACGTTGGCTGTTTAGGAAATCTACCCTCAGGACTTTATAACACTGAGTTTCTCGCCGGATTTTCTCAGTTGAGGTCGCGTTCCGATCCGGTGGTGAAGTAAGAAAAAATATTGTAACTGGCAATTTGCAAGTGGCCCCGTAGGCCTATCATACTAATATTATAAAGGCGAAAGTTTGTGAACGTGTATGTTTGTTACTTCGTCACGTCTAAACGGCTGGAGCGATTTTCATAAAATTTATTAGAGAGTGAGTTGACACTCTGGATTAACATATAGGCTACTTTTTACTGTGGGAAAATATCTTATTCCCACTGGACTATATTTTTGTTAACGCCGGCGAAGCTGCGGTATTCAACTAGTACAAAATTAACATTTCAATTAATTTCAAAAAATAATGTTAAAAATATATATGACAGGAAAAATTATAAGGTTTCCGCTATTTATATCCTGGGCATTTTTAACTTGTATTGTTATCTAAAGTAATTTTTGTATGAAGAGCATGGTTTGACCGAGACATATATAGGTAATATCATATATAGGTACTATCAGCGCTACTTCTATTTCTAGCAGGCAAGAGGTCTTGCTATTTGCTGGAAGAGTGGGTTTGCCGGCTCACTTAAGTATGAAGCGGCCATCTTAGTCCTCGGGGATGTTAGTTCTGAGAATAAACAAGGTGTAAATAAAAAAAATTGCGAATAAATCTATATATTAATAAAGCAAAAACTTGTCATCCGTTTTTAAGATACTTGCCGGAGACGGAGGAGTATGAAATTACGCACGGTTATAGTTGATGTAGAGAAGGATTGCGCAATGCTAATATTTGTTTTCAAATAATGCATAAAACATACATAAAATCAACTAAAACACATTACACACACTACCTTGCATTTGACACAAACACATACAAAATAAACGAAATAAGACATTCAATGTCTTACTATTAAACACACAACGCTAAAAATGTCAGATGTCTTAGTCAAAAAACCTGCTATTGCTTTTAAATACAGCCTAGCTAATCAAATATCTTTTTAGCTTTAACGGGAGCGTTCAAAATAACTTGTAAATTATAACAATTTATTTGAATTTGAGAAATATTCTTGCTACTTGGGACAACATAAAGTTTAATTTTTTAATTAAATTACGGTCGAATTTCGGCCGTTGCGACGGGTGAATAGTTCAATTAAATAACACGCAATTTTCTGCGTTTAATTTTCAGAAGAATAAAACCACTTATTTGTGTTAGCAGAAACCAATTAAGAAAGCCTTCGAATTTTTATAGCCAATTAAATATCAGTTATCGTATTACGTGATAAATTAATATTTTAACGTATACTTAATCAATTCAATTAATTTTATTGTGATATGTAATTGATAAAATGTTATGATCGTTATATTTTCTACAAGCATATTGTCGCCGGGTCAGCTTGTCTTATATAAAACCAGCCGGCAACCAGCAAAACGCAAGAACTGCTTCACACTGGAAACAGTTATGGAGGCTCCCCTCTCGAACTATAGGTACTAGTTCCACAATCTTGGAGCACCACCGATTAATGGAACCAAGTAAAAAGAACTTTTATTGCAATCGTTCTAAAACAACGTCAAACGAACCGAAAGCCCTCCACCGCGGACTTGTACACAAAGAGCTTTGAAAGCTTAATTTAAAATGCTCAAGAGAAATAGAAATTAATGGAAGAATACGATTCGAGCTTTCCGCTTTATGAGCTGCCGTCGTAATGGAAGAAGTATTTGCAAAATTTTAATTTTGAGATAAATGCGTTTAAGTATTTTTTTACAAACTTCTACTTCATCACATTTTTTTTACCTGACTAATGTAGCAAACGAGCATAATGTAATCTACTTCATACAGAACGTGGGTTCTATCTGAAGTCAATCACAGATGCGTTGCTACTCAAGAGGACTATGATGGTCGCCTCATGTGCAAGTGTGCCGGCAACCACACCCATCCATCGAAACGCAAGAAATGCTTCACGCTAGAAATAGGTGTGGCGGTGGTACTTCCCCGGTCGAACTACACTAGTTCTACCACCTTCAGAATTGTGATACATATTGTGAAACTGTAAATGCAGTACAATGCAAACCGACACTTTCAACTTTTAAATCTAAGAATTGCCTTAAATAAAACATCACAAATAGGCGATTCTGTTTATGTTGATTATCTGAATAATCCAATAAACTATACTAAACATTCCATCCATCCATCCATCATAGGTCGAGGAGGCCTATGTCCAGCAGTGGACCTCAAAGGGCCTCAAATGACGCCACTCCAACCGGTCCTGCACCTTTTGAATCCAACGGTTTCCCGCAGTCTTTTCTTCAGGTCATCGGTCCACCTGGTGGGGGGCGACTTGTGTTCCTTTTGCCTAAACGTGGTCGCCACTTGAGGACCTTCCTTCCCCATCGGTTATCGGTCCTACGAGCGATGTGGCCGGCCCATTGTCACTAAACATTATCTTTATTTCAGTGTGAACCATTGTGTTACGGAAATAAAAAACACGCCTTAAGTAAATCATCGCAACACTTCCTGTACTTCGTTAGTAAACAAAGTGAGATCAACTGCTCCGTATAAGGTGAACTGCAGAGTTGCATTCCTACCGCAAACAAGGTCTTATGCATGTCTATATCTGACTGGTATTTCATAGGAAGTTGCGAGTTATTCTAACGCCATTCCTAGTATAAATAGTAGTAATAATACTTATTGTAAGAAACATATCTTTTCTTTATACTTAAACCTAATGATAAGGCAGACGGGCTACCTTATGGAAAGTGGTCACCGTCGGCTATGGACATTCGCAACACCAGAGGAGTGCAACGCATCACCGGTTTTGAAGGAGAGCTCTTTTCGCACCTATATCTACATCTACATATCTACAATAATATAAAAAAGGAGACGTCTATACAGGATGGCTGCGTAAATAAATATATCGAAAATAGTATAACTTTAGTATTCGTTTATTTGTATTCAAAAAACTATATATCATTTTACCCGCAGCTAATTTTCATAGGCATGCACACACAAATACAATCTTACACACACGTATGTGCGTATACACTAGCACTCCCATACACACTCCCTTCTGTCTATCGCATGCACAAATACACACACACACTCACACAAATACACACAGACGCGTACGTAGACATTCCGGCCCAGACGCGTACTACACTCCTTAAACAATCCTCAAAAAATATAATTATTTCTTAGTTGAAATTAAAAAAAACCTGCATGGAATAGCACGTGGACGCACTCTGCACATTCAGGTGATACAAGTCGTACGGGAAAGCCGGCAGAAAGTCAGGAGGGCTCCCGGTGACCTACATATCATAAAATAACTAGCGAACTATACTAGGCATCGCTGATCGAGGAAGTCTAACTAATTGGGATTAATTAATCGAACCTAGCTATTCAATTTAGCTACATGCAATGTAGATAGAAGCCAGACCAAGTTAGTGAGTATATTATTAGGTATTACATATAGTAATAACTACTCCCGCGGTTTCTCCCGCTTCGAAACCACGATAATGAGTATCCTATGTGTTAAACTGAGTCTTAAACTATGTGTGTGCCAGCGTTGCCTGATTTTTTTAAGTCGGGATTTGGGAACTTTTTGGGTGAAAAAAGCCGGACTTCATAGGCAAAATCGGGACAGCAGTCCTCGCGCTACAAAGGGCCCTGCGCCTATCCTTGGTGTAGGAGGGCCGGAGGATTTGGCGGCGACCTTTTTTGAAGTGAAACTTCTTTATCGGTGTTGAAAAAAAATTTAGTGTAACATTTTTTCGTTACGCGCCATCTTTTTCTGTTACGCGCCATCTTTTTCTGTTACGCGCCATCTTTTTTTTTCGTTACGCGCCATCTTTTTCTGTTACGCGCCATCTTTTTTTTTCCGTTACGCGCCATCTTTTTCTTATCCCTACCACGCATGATATTAGATAGATTATTATAGATTAGATTATTAGATAAAGTTTAATAAAAGCCTTTTATTAAACTTTATCTAATTTAGTTAAATTAGATAGTTATAAAGTAAAATAATAAAGTTTTATTTAACCAATTTCTGTAAAGTTGCATATAGTAAATTATTTTTTGAAAAATAACGTCATAAAGAAGTTTCACTTCTTACGAGTGTACGCTAGTACACGCACACATTTTTTTTTTTGGTCGACAAGCGGCAGGTTGATTTTAAATTTGTATAGGTTTGGCGATCTTTTTTTTGATCGACAAACTTAAGTGCCTTAACTTATATTTGCATTTAGCGACCTTTTTTTTTTTTTTGCAAACGTCCGATTCTGAAAGCGAAAAGCGGGACTGAGTCTGTCCCGCGTGGGACATTTAATTTTGGTGAAAAAATCGGAACGTCCCGCCGAAATCGCGACGTCTGGCAATCCTGGTGTGTGTCAAACTCCAGCAAAATCCGTCCGGTAATTTCTGCGTGAATGAGTAATAAACGCACATACATCCTAAACAAACTTTCGCATTCAAATTATAATATGTAATAACATAATTATTCAATAAATTATACATAAAAATGCCGTCAAAGCGATATGTCTGATTAATTGAAAATAAACGTGGGCTCAATACATATTTGTGCTAGGTAGGCTTTACTTTTGGCGTTTCAAAGGTCGTTCAAACTGTTGTGTAACGTTTAATTTGAATTTAGTTGTGACATACATTCGGTTCTTGGTGTTGGTTGTAAAACTTTGTATGAAAGTAATCTTATATGTTCAGTTATTTATCTCTTTTACGTAAAAACTAGAAAAGCGCCGAATAGTGGTTTCTACGAATAAACGAATAGCGAATACTATTCGGTTCCACTTTTCCCGAACTGAATATTCGGCCGAATTATTCGGTTTACCATTTCTTATAATAAAAAAAAGGGCGAAAGTGTGTTAATTAAATATTAAGTTGTGATTTAAAAATAAATGTTGATAGCAGTTTTTACAAAAAATGAGAATTTGATTGTGGTTTCCAAAAATGTTATGTTGCTTTATATTATTGGGTTTATTCGACACACTCTTCATAAGATTCCTCTTGTATAATAACATAAATCTTACCGTGCCGTGTAGCCAAGAAAATAGAATAACTCGAACCGAATATATTCGGCGCCAAAGCCAAATAACTCGGCCGAATACAAATAGTGAAAAAGATACCGAATATGCCAAATACCGAATAACAAACTAATATTCGCCACATCTCTCATAAAAACTATCGATGGGATTTTGCTAAAAATTGACACAGATATTATAGTTCATGGCCTAAGTTACCATATACAGAATACTCATTAAGTGTTAAGTGATAAAAGCGGTCGCAGTCGCAGGAATAAACTAGTATGTGATAAAAGCAGTTCAAGTCGAGAAAATTTCTTAACATTGACGGGGCGAAAGTAGAGCACAATCTTAAACTCTGCGTGTTAGACATGTGCTAAAGGAAAACTGAAAATGACTAATAATAGAAGATTCTAAATTTTTTGAACTGTTGTCTGTTTACATCTTTGTTGTATCAATTCGTATATTCATATTTTCAAGGTGGTAGAACCAGTGTAGTTCGACCGGGGAAGTACCACCGCCACACCTATTTCTAGCGAGAAGCAGTTCTTGAGTTTCGATAGAAGGGTGTGGTTGCCGGTACACTTTCACATGAGGCGACCATCATAGTCCCCGGGAGTAGCAATGCATCTGTGATTGACTTCAGATGGAACCCATGTTCTGTATGAAGTTGATTACAGATGTCGCAGGGCGGCAGTGGCCACTTACTATCAGGTGGACTGCATGTTCGTTTGCTACTTCAGTCAGTTAAAAAAATATATATAATCTATCAAACATTTTTAACGCCGGTGAAACCGAAAATAACTATACAAATCTAAATATACTGTATCTGTATGTATGTATAAGTATACTGATCTGAGACGTTCCCGCATAGTCCCTATGGTAAGCAACGCATCAGTGACCGACAGTTCCCACTTATAATCAGTTGGACTGCATGCCCGTTTGCTACAATCTCAAAAAATAGGCAAATTTTAACTTCAGCTTAAATTTATTGTTACATTAATCATTGAAGTGTCTACCCAACCGGGAATCGAACCATTCGCGGGGCGACCGCGTGACCACCACGCGTGCCACCGCAAAATGAATAAACAACTTTTTGTTTCCCTGTTCTTTGTAAAAGAAAGCGATTATTCAATTTGTCATCAGTTGGTATGTGTTTTTTAACTGAAATCGCAATCAAGCATGCAATCAATCTGTAAGTGGTCACTGCAGTCCATGGACATCTGTAAGCAACTTCATATAGAACATAGGTTATATCTGAAGTCAATCGTGGATACGTTTCTACTCCGGAAGATTAAGATGGTTATTTCAAATGCTACGTAAACAAAAACACACACGCATTCGCAAAATAAACCGAATAAACGGCAGAGTCAAATTCGCGCTCGAAGGGTTCCGTGCATTATCTATAAAAAAACGGCAATAAAAATCACTATGGGAGTCCCACCTGAATATTTATTGTGCCCTATTTTTAGCATTCGTTGTAATAGCGGCAACAGAAATACAACATTTGCGATAATTTTAACTGTCTAGCTAACACGGTACATGAGATACAGCCTGGTGACAGACTGACAGTGGAGTCTCAGTAATAGGGTCCCATTTCTACCCTTTGGCTACGGAACCCATAAAAAATCATCCCTTATAAGAATGACAACCCGCGCACGATGCAGCAATATTGATGATGAATTTCTTCTTAAATAAAACATTTCTGTTCTTAGTTTGTCTTTGTATGTGTCCATGAAACCTATAACATTGGAATCTTCGTAAATCCAAGTTTTTTTTTGTTATATCTATTCTTTTCTAGGGTAACTATATGGAATAATAGGGTCACAGCCGACACTGTAAGCTTGCCAAATAAATGGCACGCTTTACAGCCTAAACAGCTTGTAATGTAACGTATGACAATGTCATTTGAATTGACTTTGCAATATATAGGCATAGGCTATATTATTTTTTTTTTTTTTTATTTGACTGAAGTAGCAAACGAGTATGCAGCCCACCTGATGGTAAGTGGTCACTGCCGCTCATGGACATCTGTAATCAACTTCATACAGAACATGGGTTCTATCTGAAGTCAAACACAGATGCGTTGCTACTCCCGAGGACTATGATGGTCGCCTCATGTAAAAGTGTGCCGGCAACCACACCCTTCTATCGAAACGCAAGAAATGCTTCACGCTAGAAATAGGTGTGGCGGTGGTACTTCCCCGGTCGAACTACACTGGTTCTACCACCTTCTATATTATTTACTTTATATATATAAAGCCTGAGATCATCGAAAGGGAACGATTTTTTATAATTATTAAATAGGTGTCAATAAAAGCTTTTACCCTACCACTACCTACCTACGCTTTTACACTACCATACCGGTCTGACACGCAGTGGGTCCCGGGTTCGATTCCCGGCCAGACAGGTATTGCTCTGGGTCTGGGTGTTTGTGTATTCGTCTTTGTGTGTGTCCATGGCACCCACGACACATGAAAAAATCATACTGTGGGGCTATGGGTGTAGTAAACGTTTTATGTTTTTTAAGTCTTGTCAGTGAGTTTTATCTAATATTATTCAACCGGGGACCTCTCAGCTGTTTGCTTCTAGGCCATTCGATAGCAAATAACAAAACCCAAACAATAGCGTGACAGATTAAGCAATTTTCCGCATAACACACAATTTTCCAGATAAGAGAAAATCTCTTAATGTCCTAATTATACGCACGAAGGTAAATATTGGAGTGTGGTGTGAGACAGCGTTTCTAAAAGTGCTGTAAGGCCTGGGATGTGCCGATCGATCGGGGGACAAAATTATGTAATAGCTAATTTGCTAACTCAATCGATCAAATTAAAATCGTTCACAGACTCGACTCAAAATCGACTGGATAACATATGTAGTTTCTATCCATGTATCTTTTTAATAAATCATTTTACTTTTAACAAACAGTTACACAAGGAAGATACAATTCAAGTAGGATTAATAAAATGTAAGTAGCTGAGAATCAGCACCGTTAACTACATTTTACTAAATGATACACGTTAAAAGTTCTATGGGCCTTTGTAGCCTGATATAAATAAATACATAAAATAAAAATAAAAGTTCTTTGTTTTATCTATAGTCAATTATCTCCTTATTTAAAGGAGTTTGCCAATTTATTTGTGTCTTTCATTCTTATAGGGGTAGGTGAATCTTTAAGTTTGAGAATATCTGGTAAGTGATAACAGGAAAAACAAATTGTTTGAGTTCAGATTACTTCAGATAAGTTTGTAAAAGAGGCCACTAACATGAAATATTTATATTAAACGAGCGTAATTATCTTCAAGTCTGTTTTCCTTCGCATTGCGGTGCTTTTTTATCCGACTGCGCTAGAGGGACGAAACTGTTTTTCAAGCATATGTATGTATGTATACCTGCCTATTCTTTGGCACGCGCTGAAGCACAACAGTTTGACGGATTGATAATGAAATGTCTTTATTTTGCATAGGCCTACGGGGGTGCTTACAAATTGTCAGTTACATATTTTTTTTACACTACCACCGGATCGGAACACGACCTCAACTGAGAAGATCCGGCAAGAAACTCAGTGGGTTTGTCTTTTTCTTTGTATATCTTTTTTTTATTTGCCACCTTGTTTTTACATGGGTAATAAATGTTAGCTCCAGTATCTTGCTTTATGGCATATCATTAGTATAGACTCAGTGTACACTGAAATTAGCGATCAAAAAAAGAGGGTGGGGGCAAGATTTTTGTTGAAGTGAAACTTCTTTATCGGGGTTGGAAAAAAATTTAGTGTAACATTTTTTCGTTACGCGCCATCTTTTTCTGTTACGCGCCATCTTTTTTTTTCCGTTACGCGCCATCTTTTTCTTATCTCTACCACGCGTGATATTAGATAGATTATTATAGATTAGATTATTAGATAAAGTTTAATAAAAGCCTTTTATTAATCTTTATCTAATTTAACTTTATTTAACCAATTTCTGTAAAGTTGCATATAGTAAATTATTTTTTGAAAAATAACGTCATAAAGAAGTTTCACTTCTTACGAGTGTACACGCACACATTTTTTATTAACACAACAATATGGGTATCAAATTAAAGCTAATAAATAGGCAACTAGAAAAAAAACACTTACCATTTTGAAGCTAAATGCAAATGCGCTAAACAAAAAAAATATTAAAATAACAAAAAATCCTCTCCACTTATTTTTAACTGAAACTAACGAAAAACAATCTGTTTTCCGTCGGATTTTTTGTTTTAATATTCAACAATGTTTCTTAGGGCCGGCACTCATATGACGGAGCGCAGCGCAGCGCATTTTTTGCTGTCAAACTATTATCGTCATTGTCCCTTTAGAAATAATATCCAAAATTAAATAACAGCAATTTATTTCTGAGGAGCATGGAAGCGCATGCTCGCGCATCCGCGCGCACCCGCGCGCATCCGCGCGCATTCTCCCAGTAATTAGCGCGAATTTCGGCTAGTGTGTGATTCGTTAAGAAAATTTCGCGGGCATGCGCTGCGCTGCGCTCCGTCATATGTGCGCCGGCCCTTATGTCAAATTTTCTTCAATTGAATGGAAGATTCACACCACATCATTATTAACCACATGAGTTCCACGTTATCGTTAAATAATTTATATAGGAACGTCAGAATTACTTAAACGTTATTATTGTTTGAGATTTCCTATATAAATAAACGATATACTAGAGCACAGTACTACTATCTATATTAATACTGTGACTAAAGACATCTATTTGAGGAGCTAACGCAAATCATACAAATTTGTGACACCTTTGATGAGGTTTTTTATGTTATAGGTAGCGAACTAGTTTTGTGTCTACCTGATGGTAAGTGGCCACTGCCAACTTTGAACATCTGTGATCACCGTCAAATATTCTAAGTAGAATAGCTTCGGTTAACTGCCTCCCTACTACACCTTTCAAACGAAAACATAGCCTTAATACAACATAGGTAGTTTAACATATAAACCTTGGTATGAGAGAGAAATAATTATGTGAAGCGATGATACCGCTGGAGTTAAACCAAAAACAGTTCTCTGGCATACGTCGTCAACTCATTATTGCCCTGTCCTACTGCTGGGCATGATCTTCTCTCAGAAAGATTTAGTTTCATAGATAGTCATCCATAGTCCACCGCGCTTGCTAAGTGCCAATTGGTATGCTTCATACACTTTTAAAGACTTTTTTAAAGAAGTTTCAGGTGTGTAAGTTACCCACGACGTTTTTAAATCGTAAAGCGATGATAATTAATATCTAATACGCATATCATTTTCGTAAAGTCAATTGTGCGTACGTGGGATTCAAACCTCGGACTCTCGACTAAGGCAGTTACAATCATTAGGTAGGCAAGTGAAAGACAACCCTTACATACAGAAATCGTAAAACATATCCCATCGTAATTTTCCATACAATTCACAAAATAACCAACATAACCATCAGTCGTCACTAATTACACAATAATTAGCATTGCGAAACAACCTTCCGTGTAGAGCAGAGACACTAACACCGGACATCGAACACAGACACTACACTATATTCGTGTATTCTCGAATATTCTGAGGGTACACTCGTTTAGAACTGACTCCCGGTTTGAGAGTGATTTCCACCAGCGACACGCGTCTAGCACACGCGGCGTTCCGACCGTAACTGATCACTTAACAACGCGGAGTGGGAGTGAACGATTAAGGCGTTCGTTTCACCGCGAGCTGATGACGAATAGCGATCTTTTTATCCGAATGAAGTTGGGAACTAGGATGTAGTCCATCTGATGTTTAGTGGTCACTGCCACCTATGGATATACAATGCAACTAAATACACATTAGGAAGTTTATCTGATCAATGCAATCATTTGAAAAGTGTTTAAATAGTTGGGAAGACTGATTAGGTCATAGTTGACTACGTTGTTCACTACGTTGACTAATTTACTAATTTAATCAATTGAAGTAGTAAACGGGCATGCAATCCGTCTGACGCTAAGTGGTCACTGCCGCCCATAAACATCTGTAATTAATTTCATACAGAACATGGGTACCTGAAGTCACTCCCAGATGCGATGCAACCCTCGAGGACTAAGATAGACGCCTCTTATAAAAGTGAGCCAGCAACCACACCTTTCTACCGAAACGCAAGATTTTTTCAAGCTAGAAATAGGTGTGGCGGTGGGTCCTCCCCGGTCCAACCATATTCATTCTAACCTTGAATAACTTTGTTGTTGTTAACTTTGTTGAAACTTGCCCTCTCAATCCGGAGGTCCAAGGTTCAAAACCAGGCACGCACCGCTGATTTATGGGCAGAAATTAATTATCACTGCTTTTCGATAAAGGAAAACATCGTGAGGATACATACACACCCGAGTTCTATTAAATAAAAAAAAGGTTTTCGGAGGCGTCTGAAGTCCACCAATTCGCACTTGGCCAGCGCGGTCGGCTATGGCCTAAAACTATATCATTCTGAGAGAAGACCCGTACCCAGCAGTGAGACAATAATGGGTTGTAAACCACTCCATCGCTTATAGCTCATCGCGCGCTCGTTCGCAGTGAGACATTATCGCAAACAGGAGGGTAATGCCGGTAATGTGTTATTCAAATCGACGGATGTCGACCACTCAACCTCACTTCTGCTTATTACTTTTTTAAAAATTTTAACAACTTTAGGAACATTTTCCCGCAGCACTGTGACATTTTTCAAGGTGGTAGAACCAATGTTGTTCGACCGCAGAAGTACCACCGCCACACCCATTTCTAGCGTGAAGCATTCCTTGCGTTTCGATAGAAGGGTTTGGTTGCCGGCACACTTTTATATGAGGCGACCATCATAGTCTTCGGGAGTAGCAACGCATCTGTGATTGACTTCAGATGGATCCCATGGCCCCAGCGCCAACGTATCTGACGGTGCGCCCCCGTTTGGTCGCAGGAGACAGGGTTCACGGCAACGACGCACCGAGACACCTCACCTCCCGCGACCCCTCCGCGACAAGGTGGAGATCCCTTCGAGAGGGATATTGGCAACACCTCTGCTGTTGTGAATGTGCATAGGCGATACATTCCATCAAGTACACCGTCTGCCTTATCGTTAAGTTAAAGTATATTTAAAAAAACATACAATAAGATGAAGCAGACAATTGTCTTCGATTAAATTTATGAAAATACTAAATTAAGGATTTACATGTTCATCTAATGGAGGATTGAAGGTCGAAAAAGGTCATGATTTTTTCACAAGATTGAAAATGCATGCAGTCTACTAAATAATAAGTGGTTTCTTCTGCCCACGGACATCTGTTACAATTTTCATCCCGAACTCAGGTTTTATCCGAAGTCAATCACAGATGAGTTGCTAACTCCCGAGGACTAAGAGAGTTTTCTCGTGCAAAAGTCAGTCAGCTGTGTAACTGACCTTTTCACTGAAACACAAGAATTGCTTCAGGCTTGAAATAGCTGTGGCGGTGGAACCATATTCAAAGTATATACTACCTGGCGACTAATAATATTTATGAAATAAATTCCAATTTACATCCGTGGCAGGTATTTTTTAGTTTCTTTTTTTAAAATTATTTTATTATTTTTTAATTTGTACGGTATTTTTTGTGTCTATTTTTTACTTTTCATTTGTTATTTTTTTTGTATGTGTTGCATTAACGGAATAAAACGGTTTTGTTTGTTTGTTTGTTTTTTTTTTTTTTGTTTGAATTCATGTCTTATTTAATATTAAAAGGGTGAAAATTTGTGTGTATTTGTTACCCTTTGACGAAAAACTACTGGTCGGTTTTGCTGTTATTTGGCACACTATCTGTTTATGACTTCTGACAATGGCAAACGTGATTAAAACCGCCGGAGCCGCGGAAAAGATGTAGCATGACTGTTATTAGGAATACACATGGCGCCATCTTTTACCGAATAGAGGAACCACATGTGCCCCTCCGTTTTTAATAAAGTTAAGATTTATTTTTTTCAAACAGGATCGTTTTTGAAAATTGAGTACTAAAATCATTGAATACATATAATAAAATAAAAATAATAATATATGAGGTGCTTCGATACCCATGTTGTTGCGATAACAAACAAATCGTTCCTCAATAAAAAAAACGTTCCTTCCCCGTCCTTTTTGTAATCTCATGGGCCATATTTATAAATTATATAGCAAATGTCACTCCGACAACTGAGTATTTCACTGTTATGTCATAATATTACAATCCATTTAGCCGTTTAAGGGCCGGCGCACATATGACGGAGCGCAGCGCAGCGCATGCCCGCGAAATTTTCTTAACGAATCACACACTAGCCGAAATTCGCGCTAATTACTGGGAGAATGCGCGCGGATGCGCGCGGGTGCGCGCGGATGCGCGAGCATGCGCTTCCATGCTCCTCAGAAATAAATTGCTGTTATTTAATTTTGGATATTATTTCTAAAGGGACAATGACGATAATAGTTTGACAGCAAAAAATGCGCTGCGCTGCGCTCCGTCATATGAGTGCCGGCCCTTAGGCGTTTAATGCGTGCCAAATAAATGGATACACATACACTCGAAAAAAACAGCCACCTTCTGACATAGCCGCACAAAAATCCCTTTTTCTCTCGAGGGGGAAACCTTCAAAAGGTTCCCGAGGCCGTGGGAGCGACGCAGGGTTATGTGGGATTTTTACTGCACTAAAACCCGGTGACCGTCCTCGACGCTACAAAGAGGACTCCGGGATCTCCAAAGGAACGCAACCGGAGTGAACAAAAATCCCTCACTAACACGAATCAATTCAGGCGTACCAATATACAACATACACACTAATTACATACATACATACATTTCGCATACTAACTCGTAAAGCATACAAAGTAGTACTACCTATAGCCTTGTACTACTTGTAGTCAAAAATACATCAAAGCACCACTAGTGCCATCTACCGTTAATTGTAGTCCATTATTGTCCCACTGCTGGGCACGGGTCTTCTCTCAGAATAAGCGTTATAGGCCATAGTCCACCCCGCTGACCAATACTGGCTAGTGGACATACCGTGGACTACCGTTAATTGGTTAAGCAATTATTTTACTACACGAGAACGCAGATAAAGCTTAAACCGATTAAAATTTAGTTAAGCTGATAATTTTGTCTTGGAAAAAACCTTTAAATCCCTGGATGTAGGTTTTTATATGTATTTAAATCGATATATTGTATGAAACCCGCGTGGCCGAGTAGTTACCATACCGGTCTGACGCGCAATGGGTTCCGGGTTCGATTCCCGGCTAGACAAGTATTTTAATGATGAGTTTAGATTGCTGTCCTGGGTCTGGATGTTTGTGTATTCGTCTTTGTGTGTGTCCATGGTACCCACGACACAGGAGAAAATCCTAGTGTGGGGCTATGAGTGTAGAAAGCGTGTTTGAAATTAATAAAAAACTTTCACCCAAAAAAAAACACACAGTGAGCCAATAATGCTGTAGTAAGAAAACCCATTCAGGTGGTAGAACCAAAGTTGTTATACCAGGAGGTACCACCGCTGTCCCTGTAGCCTCGGGGTCAGAATAGGGCTACGGTCTCCCCTGCCTGTCGTAAGAGGCGACTAAAAGGGGCATCCGGGGTTGCAGACGACTAGAGTGGGAGCTCGAACCGTTCGGTCAGGCAATCCCGGGAAGGACGGCGGTATGTGTGGTCGCATACCGTCGTAAAGACTAGACGGAGCAGTGGGCCCAGCCGCCCATCTGGGAGGAGCCCGATGGGGCAGCGCGCTCGGAGGATTCCGGTTCAGCGCCGAAGACGGCCACCGGGGGGGTTTTAGTGCGGTAAAAATCCCACATAACCCTGCGTCGCTCCCACGGCGTCGGGTACCTTTGGTAGGTTTCCCCCTCGAAAACAAAAAAAAAAGGAGGTACCACCGCTACTTTTTCGCGTTTCTGCAGAAGGGTGTGGTTGCCGGATCACGTTAATATGAGGCGACGATTTCAGATAGAACTCCTGTGAATATGCCTATGAAGTTGTTTATGGATGTCCATGAGTGGTAGTGACCACTTACTATCAAGTGGTAGAACTTACAAGGTGGTGGAACCGTGTAGTTCGACCGAGGAATTACCACCGCCACACCTATTTCTAGCGTGAAGCATTTCTTGCGTTTCGATAGAAGGGTGTGGTTGCCGGCACACTTTTATATGAGGCGCCCATTTTACGTCTCAGAAGTAGCAACGCATCTGTGATGGACTTCAGATGGAATCTATGTTCAATATGAAGTTTTTTACAGATGTCCATGGCCGGCAGTGAACAACCTTCAGGTGGACTGCATGCTCGTTTGCTAATTTAATCGGATAAAGAAGCCTCCAAAATACACCTCGCCATAAATGTATCTCCCATCAACGTAAATTATCTACTAACTGGTTAATTGATGAAGCAATTAGTAAAATGTTTCGAAACACATAAATTAGATGACCGAGATCTCGCCATGAGCTCTGATGAGAGTAAAAAATATATAAAGATTTGCGTAATTAATAAGTAATTAACTGCAGCCGTCTCTGTAGCGTTGAATCACTACATAGTATAAAACAAAGTCGCTTCCCGCTGTCTGTCCCTATGTATGCTTACATCTTTAAAAGTACCCTACGAATTTTATTGTAGCTTAATAGATAGAGTGATTCAAGAAAGGTTTGTACGTATGAAACACAGGAGAAACACTGATAATTTTAGATTTTTGACTTTTAAACGGAATGAAGTTCGCACGGGTGTAGTTAGTTTAATATATTTGTAACACTTATTATATACTAGGTTATACCGATGGCTCCGTATCCTAAGTCTTAATATAGGTCACAAACTATGTGTGTCCCAAATTTCAGCGAAATCTTGTATTTTTGGCGTGAAAGAGCAACAAACAGAACACATTCTCACAAACTTATTACGTATACCTAATATTAAACAACATATTATTTATGATATTTTAAATAAGATTTAAGTACTTATAATATTCAATAATAATAAGAAATTAATGAAGATTTATAAATGACTACAATAAATTTTGAACTGCAAAAATAACAAAAATATTACTACATAGTATAAAACAAAGTCGCTTCTCGGTGTCTGTCCCTATGCAAGTATGCTTAGATCTTTAAAACTACGCTTCGCATTTTAATGCAGTTTTTATTAATGGATAGAGTGATGCAAAAGGGAGGTTTTTATCTACAATACACGTATAATATAGGAGAGAAACGCTGATAATTTTAGATATTTGACTTTTAGGCGGAACGGAGTTCGCCGGGTCTACTAGTATTCTATAAATCGTGTTTATGCTCGATTTTTATAAAAGTGTGACCAAGAAACATACAAAATCTATCAATTTGCATTACGTTATTTATCGAGACGAGATATACAGCGACAGCTATTAAACTGTTTACGGTAAGGCAATTAGTTATCCATTCGAAGAGTTAGTTAATTAGAAGAATATTACGTATATTGCTTCAGCGATGGTGGTGCTCAATCTACGATTAGGCTTGTTGAACCTTTTTTTGTTCTCGAGGGGTGAACCGTCTAAATCTAAAGGTACCCGACGCATGGTTATGTGGGATATTTTACCGCACTAAAACCCCCCGGTCTCGGTAAAGAGGACTCCAGGATCGCCAAAGGAACGCAACCGGAGTCCTCTAAACGCGTTGTCCCATCGGGCTCCTTCCAGGTGAGCAGTTGGGCGCACCAAACTTGTAACAATAATCTTACGATTAGTGAAAATTTTATGATTTATTTTTTGCCAATATCATAAGGACTGGTCACTGTGAGTAAATGAATTACAAATATAATAGAACAGAAAAGATTAATTGTACTACCATTTATTTATTGTTTATGAACCTTATAATGAATGTACCAAGGTGGACTTAATGCTATATGCATTCTCTGCCAGTCAACCTCAAGAGGTAAGAAAAACATCGATGGCTGTATAACAAGAAATATATTTGGGCTTTGTGTGTTTGAGCGTGCCAATGAAATGGACAAACACACATATACACACACATACAAGCTCAACCTTCAACCTTCCTTCTAACGCAATCTGTAAAAAACAACAAAATTTTCATTCCAGTTCCGTCGAGCTGCACTAGAGAATTCGGTGCCCTCCCGGCCTATTTTCATTTGTATCTAGACTGGTTGAAAGTGCAGGCTTGTCTGCCAATTGGAGCGGAGACCGCTGAAGTACATAACCCGTTTGCTATGACAGAGAAATTGTACCATTATTTAGACCTAGCCAATCGTGTTAAGTTTATAGGTTGTGTGTTTTTCTCCCTGTAGTTTCGTAACCAGACTTTTTACGTTCGATTCAAGTAGTAAAGGACCCTGCAGTCCACCTGCAGTTTTGGTTGCCGGCACACTTTTACATGAGGCGACATTCATAGTCCTCGGGAGTAGCAACGCATCTGTGTTTGACTTCAGATAGAACCCATGTTCTGTATGAAGTTGATTACAGATGCCCATGAGCGGCAGTGACCACTTACCATCAGGTGGACTGCATGCTTGTTTGCTATCTCAGTCAGATAAAAAAAAAACCTAATGGTAAGTGGTCACTACCGCCTATGGACATCTACAAGGAACTTTATATAGAACTAGCTCTTACCCGCGGCTTCGCTCGCACGGTCAAAGGGAATTAACATTACCATTTGATAGCGTGATTCAGAACTTGCAAATGAATTTTACTAACGTCATCACACACAAACACACTTTCATATTTATAATATTAGTATGGATAGTATGGACTAGGGTTCTACCTGAACTCAAACACAGATACGTTGCTTCTTCCGAGGGCTATGATGGACGCCACTTAGTCGCCAATAGTGAGCCGACATCCATAACCTTCCACCGAAACGCACGAATTGCTTCACGCCAGAGATAAGTGTGGCGGTACGATTCTACCACCTGGATAAACCTGGTTGGAATAGCTCTACGGCATCCCCTGCCTCTCGTAAGATGCGACTAAAAGGGGCCTGCAGGGTTGCGGGCGGTAGGAGCAAAGGGCGTGAACCCCTCAAGCAGCAACCCCGGAAAGGACGTAAGTAAGCATAGTCGTATATCGTCGTAAACACTAAACGGTGTGACGGGCTTTTACACCCACCAAGTCGGAGCCCAATGGCGCAATGAACTCAAAGGATTTCGGATGTTACTTTGGAAATTCCGGTGTCCTCGTCACAGCGTCGAGGACGGCCACCAACTGCAAGTTTACTAAATAAACTCCACATAGTACAAAGCCGCTCCTACGGCGACGATTAAAAATTAAATATTTCCCCGAAAAGTACAGAAAAATAAGGTAAGTATCTGTCTTTCTTATATCTACTTAATAACAGCAGTATTAGTGCTTTTGTGTTTTGGTCTGAATTATCTAGCAAGGTTTCATGAGCATCAATAGTCACTTGCCATCACATGGACTGCATGCTAGCTTGTTCCTTCTATAGTATGTGTCAAATTAACTAGTTTAAACTACAAAGGTTATTTTTATATTAATTATTGTCGTCAATTACAAACACCTGGCAAGCTACTCGTGAAACTTTTCGATGGCCTAAGGTTAAGCGGTTAACAACCAGTGCTCTACGTAATAAGCCATTAATTGAGCAGATGGTCTCCATCGTAAGTTTTAATGCTAAAGGTACCTAAATGCTTACAAAATCACACACGCGATAATAAAAAGACGTACTGGTGCTAAGAATGTAAGTTACTACTGTATTAGCGATCTCGGTACAGTACAGTATAGTATAGACATACGTAATACATAAGACGAAGTAGGTATGCTACTCCATTCTCTTTTGCGAAATGTGAAAACTAGTAATTCATTGCTAGTGTAGTAGGTAGGTTTGCTACACTAGGAGGTCATGCTTAAAGAGCGGTTGTCATTTTTCTTTTCTTCCAACGTGTGTAGTTACCATACCTTTGGCCCTTTACACGTTCACTGGAATTTTTGACGAGCCTGAAGTTCAGCCAAGTCAAAACTATAGGCTGGAAGGGAGAAATGGCTTTGGTCGCATTACCGGATAGTTATATCTTCCATCTTCGCTAGAGAAAGAGAGAGAGACACGGTTGCAGACAAAGCTATGGAGTCCTGGGCTTCCGCATTTTTAAATAGGTTTTGCGACTGATCCAAGGTACGATCATCGGCTTAGGTCAAATGGCACTCAGACAGTCTCAGTTCGCAGCTTGTACATATGCAAAATGTTAAAAAAACTGAACAGCGTGATTCAGAATACTAGTGCCGCCATCTCTTGATGAGTTGCGTGAAGTCGCCATTTTTACATTTAAGGAACGCAAAAAACATAAGTATAACGTTTGTATCTGTATCTACCATCGTAATTTCGACAGGAATCTACTTATTTAGACGTAGTTAAAATGTTGACCTTAGGCAAGACTTTGATTTTAGCCGGGGCTTACTACCGATGTCTATAAGCGACAGTGGCCACTACTACATGCTACTTCCATATTATAAAATAATCCTTTAGACCATAACATTGCTGTTATCAGGTAAAAACAAATGTAGTCTGAATTCGACACGACCCCCACTAGTAATGGCTTCCGTGAAATTCAAGTTATTGATAACAGAACTCAGCCAAGGTTAACGTGACACTCCGCTATCGAACTGTTGACACTGACATTCATTTCTGTACTGAAATGATTCTGAACTATTCTATAATGAAAGTAATGTAATTATATCTATATATGTTTTACCTTTGTGTCGCTCTTTTAAAAAAAGTACTAATTTGTACCACGCTTATTTTTTTTTTTATAATAACAGGAATGTTGAGTGCTGCCGATCTATATTAGTCGTCAGAGGTGCAACGAATGTACTGACACGAGCAATAAGATGTGACTTGCAGATTTGCAAAAAAAAACTGACCCAAGAACGAGTGCAATAATATCTGTGAATCATTAGTTAAGAAAACAGCCGAATCACCATAGGAACGACACGTTGACTAGAAAACAACACAATTATTAGCATTCCGTGACAGGTCACATTATTTTCAAACGAATATCGAGTCGTCACATATTTTTGCTTCGGATGGTTGTCACAAATATTTGACGAACATCTTAATCACATTTTGAAGCTACTGCATTATGCTGCCTTTCAATGTCAGATATGTTTGTTGCGTTCGTGCAATCAGATATTATTGCACTCGTTCTCGGGTCAGATTTTTTTGCAAATCTGTCTATGGTCACATCTTATTGCTCGTGACTGTACAGCCAGCCTCCGTTAAAACTTAATCTTATCTGGAGTTAATTACAGTTTTTTTTTGGTGGCAGAGGCGAAATACCATCAGGTGGAGTGCACCGTCATTTGCTACTTCCATCCCCAAGATACCCCTTTAGAGTGAAATGAGACCCTAAAATCCTAAAACCCAAAAACACTAGCAATATTTTTATTTTTTCTAACCGAGTCATCTTAGCGGCGAATGCCTTTGCAAACTCTCGAGATGCTCTTTGGAACCCTTGAAATGTTCTTGTGTTAGCTTTTAACCACAGGGCCATTAACACTTAGTTTTGCTGCAAACTTTTGTATCAGACGTCTATCTTTATCCATTTTACAAGGTGGTAGAACGATAGTCTGACCGGGGTGGAACTTCCGCCACAACTATTTCTATCGTGAAGCATTTCTTGCGTTTCGATCAACGGGTGTGGTTGCCGGCATACTTCTGTATGAGACGACCGTCTTAATCCTCAGATGTAGCAACGCATGTGTGATTGGACTTCAGATGGGACCCGGGTTCTATATGAAGTTGTTTTCAGATGTCCATTCGGCAGTGACCGCTTACCATCAGGTGGACTGCATTCGTTTGTTGTTCCAATCTCATAAAAAAAAACAAATTGTGCGATTTGTTTTATTCTTACTACTTGCTTACTATCGCGGTTCCGACAGCTTTGGTCACGTCTTCGACAGTAATGAGTATCCTATTTTTGCGTCAATCAGTAACACACAAACAAACATAAACACACACATCCTCACAAAGCATTTTAAATATTAATAATAAAAATAATAAAAAATAAAATAAAAATATAGCAGAAGCAAACGACCTTGTAGTTGATCAATTGCCTTAAGATGCTGATTATAAATACATTATTAATCCATTAAAATAAATTGAGTAGGTAATCCAGTGGCAATGGGCAAGCCACATCGTTCCAAATACAGATAACCGGTAGGGTCGAAGAGTCCTCGAATGGTGACCACGTCTGGGCAAAAGAAGCATAGGCCGCCCTCCGATTAATTGGACTAATGACGTGAAGAAAACGGCGGGTAACCGTTAAGCTCCGATGGTTCAGGTTTGATCGAAGTGCAACTAATGAGTATCGTATTATTCATAATATATGTGTATACTAGTTGAATCCCGCAGCTTCGCCCGCGTTAACAAAAATCGATTGTCCCGTGGGAATAAGATATTTTATCACAGTAAAAAGTAGCCTATATGTTAATCCAGAGTATCAGCTAACTCTCTACCAAATTTTATGAAAATCGCTCCAGCCGTTTAGACGTGAAGAAGTAACAAACATACACTCATAAACTTTCGCCTTTATAATATTAGTATGAAGTATAATTAGTAAACTTGTTTAGGTCTCAAATAAAATCATTTCTTTAACTCCAAATATCATAAAATAGTTGGCAGAATGTCCTATTTAAATCCCTCAAAAGTTTCAAGACAACAATTTTCTTTCTGTTTCTGTCATACACAATTCGCTAAGTGTCAACCCTATCGCCAGCTGCATAAAAGACTAAAATTAAAGCCACGGCAACAATGGCCACTCAATCTCAGCTGTGAAGGAACCGTGTTTCTTTATTGTGGAGTTACCTACTGTTCTTTTTTCGTCCCAAGTTCAAATATATTCTTCAAAATATTTTTTGCGCTTATTTCCTGTTGAATATGTTGGTTATACAAAACAATGGGCAAAAAGTAGTTTGACGTAACTAAAAACAATTTGATTGTGTATATAAACTTATTAATATTAATTCCGATTTTATGAACAAAAAATAATACTTATAGACGAGGGTTTAAAATGTTTATAGCTGCGTGGTGCAGCGGTTGCCACATAAGTCTGACACGTACAGAGTTCCGGGTTTAATCTCGGCCAGACAAGTATCTGAATAATGTAATCTAGGAGCACGGCAGTGCCCCGCCAAGTCGAGCCTACCCAGAGTCTGGGTATCTACCCACAAACACACAAATACATATCTATGTATTTGTGTGTTTCAATGCCATCCACGAATTAGGAGAAATCTTAATGTGGGACTATGAGTGTAAAAAGCGTTTAGTCACTATGTTATTTCATTTTATTTAGTATTCTGTTTTGGGTGTTTGTATATCCGTCTACGTGTGTGTTAATGGCACCTGCAACGAAGGGAATTATCCTAGTTTGGGGGCGTTAGTGATGGCAGCGTTATTATAAAATTCAAAAATGTGTATTTATTTAAGCTCGTTACAGTTTTAAGGATGTTATGTCGACAATCGTCGCCGTAGATCATCATCGGCGACTGTTGCCAAGTAGGCCCCCACCAGGTGTGATACAGTCGGCCCAAAAGTATTAACTACAGCTTGTCGAGCAAAAAAAAAATCGCCAAATCTATATCCTCCGGTATGTTATTATTATTATAGTTGCTCAAAAAGCCAAGACGTTTAAAATGTCATATACATCGGTTCAGTCAAAACGCTATAATTATGTTTACAGTCATTCCGCCAACGGTATCTAAGCATTGTAATTGTATATTTTAGATTATTTTTCGATTCGTGAAGTTGCTGTTGGCCCTACCGGCCTTTACAGCTTCACTGCCTTTTGGTAGCTAGTCTGAAACTCAGCTGGGACAAGAGAACTGGTCCGTGACCTTCCGCCTCCGAGGCAGGCGCAGTAGCAGACCCAAATATTGCTGGTATCTCCTAGGTGGTAGTGGCGGCTCCTAGGTATATACTATAAAATCATTCGTCAATAAAGAGGCCTCGAGACATCTCGATTATGACATCCTAGTAAGTAATTGTATTACCAATACTAATTGATTAATTTATTCGTTCTAATTCGGTTAAGAAAATGTTTCGAAATGTGAATGACGACAGCATTATTAACTAGTAAATCTACTACTTCTACAAATTCATTATTCGTATCAGACCTATCCTTGACTATCATTAATGTATCAACACAATTAAATATTTATTGTGTGCTACGGCCATAATATAATGCGACTTGATGAAAAAATTATATATAAAATTGTATTTTTCTAAACGTCTTGATCTATTTTTTCATGTAAGCCTAAGGAAAAAAACGGAGTGGATTTTTTACGAAGTTTTAAGAGAGATGTTACACCACACACTGATAAACTAACATTAAACTATAAAACACAAATTAGGAATTCATTACCTAGACAGTCATTAGTGGGCTAGTGACTGCGTTAATATACTTCCAAAGTGTTTAATTAATTAAAGCGACAGATTTTACATAGTAAATTATTATCGTTTCGTATCAATTGATATGACAAAAGGACATAATTGAATGTATAAAAAAGACGAACAAATACTTATTCGCTAAAATTTTATCAGTGCGAAATGTGTTTAAGGATTAATTTATGTACCCAGTTGGAAGAGCCAGACCAATAAAAAATGCTAAAGTCTCGTCTCTTGGTTCGCGAGAAGCTTATCGTAATTAAGACATAAAAATAAACTACAACAAAAACTCACCCGATCAGAAATGGCCTCCTCCATTTTCCCGCGTTTCAAGCCCGGCGCGCGAATGACATTCGCCGGTGGCGCCACGACGGCGGGCGGCGGAACGTTCCCGCCCGCGCTGCCGGCCGGCACGACCGGTATGAAACCGGCCTCCATCGCGTCAAGTACTACACATCGCCGCCGCTCGACAACAGATGGCGTTGTATACAGCACGCGTGCAAATCAATTCTCCATAGCCAACAATAACATCCTTTTACACTACGAACTAGTATTCTAATGTAGAAAAACACAGATCAATTCACTTTTTGGACGTATTACACGGTCGGTTAACTCACTAGCCATTGCGAGGAACTGTATTTTTATTTATGTATTGAGCACTAAAAGCACGTAAACAATTTGAGCACGTTATGAACGGAATGCGATAAATTTTGACACAAAGAACGCACTGTTCTCACATAAACTTGTCACCAAAGGATATAGAACACTGATTTTCGGATTTTTTTCCTTGAATCACACACGATCATAGCGAATTTACACGTTTTCACGGCGGCGATTGAGCTCGTTCTGCGGTTCGGTTTCACTCAGTATAGTCGACCTCTGTCGCGCCGTCATACCTGCGAGAGAGACAACAACATTAATATGATAATTGACAAAAACAACATCGTAACGCGAATGATACAGGTTCCGCTTAAAACGTAAATTTTCACTATCGAAGATCAAGGTCTACATTTAAATGGTTCGAGACTGGAATTTAATGCCCGCTTTGGAAAAATATTCTCGATTGCAAGCGAAGACTTTTACTTTTTTTATACAGCCTTCAGTTTCACATGCAAAGATAATCTAAATTCTCTGCCAATGACTACGAAATGTCAAGCGATTTCATATCTTCTTGTACTATAAAAACTCAAATGACACTATTTCTATTTTATTTGTCTGCATTGGCAAAAAACAATAACATCATTTTTGCCATGAATTAGCAGTTTCAAGTTTACATCATACGACCTCGTGAGGTTCACTTATTAGTACTTTATTGAGCAAAATTGGCAAAATAAACATTTTAGTTTTTAGTTTGTTTGTACATTTTTAGTTTTGCGAGCATCAGCAGACGTGTAATTTGCTAAAGCAAAAAAACTAGTAATATATTTACGTTCGACTACTGATCCCTTAACTGTAATAGTAGAAAGACGAAGCAGCACCTTTTATTATCTTTTGACAATAATGGAATAATTCATTAAAAAACTTGATAATCATTTTTAACGCAGGAATAATCGTAGTCTCCTAATTAACAAGCCATGAGGGTATAGATACAAGGTGTGGTGGTGTGGGTGTATTGTATGAGCAAACGAGCATGTAGTCCACCTAATGGTAAGTGGTCACTACCACCCATGGAAGTCTGTAATCAACTTCATACAGAACATGGGTTATAATTAAAGTCAATCACAGTTGCTACTCCCGAGGACTATGATGGTCGCCTCGTGAAAGTGCCGGCAACCATACCCTGCTATCGAAACGCAAAAAATGTTTCACGTTAGAAATAGGTGTGTGTGGCAGTGGTACTTCCCTGGCACCATCAGGTGGACAAAACTATTACTTATATAGGAAAAAAACCTACAGTCCGAGTGAGATTTGTACACAAAGAGTTCCGTACCGTTATTTATAAAAAAAAACGGGAAAATCACATTTTTTGCAAGGATGCCCCCTTAAACATATTTTTTAATTTACATAATTTTTTGTTCTTAAATACAATTAAAATAATATTAATATATTATTTGACTAAAAAATCTTTGAATTTTTTAAGTGTCTACCTGTTGCCGTTATTAATATCGAGCAATAAATTCTACACAAATATCTATTTAATCTGTTTTTATGGCGAGAATAGAAATACATCAATTGGGAAAATTTTAACTGTCTGGCTTATCACAGTTCATGAGATGCAGCCTGTTAGAAGATAGACGGACAACGGAGTCTTAGTAAGCAAAGCAAATTAATAAAAAAAAAATAGTAATCAACTCCTGTTTTTAACTTTTGAGTACGGAACCCTAATACTGATTACGTAGACCAGGCACGCGTTACTAAGTGCAAAGCTATAATAATTTCGAAATCCCTTGCCTAACCCATCTCAATTAACAGAAAAACTAAATCATCAAAAGATAATTGATAAGAGCTTTACGTCAAGATAAAATTGATAATTCAAAGATTATAAGTGTCTGATATGAATTTAATGTCTTTCATAGATAAATATGATTAAATTAATATTTACTGTTTTGTATATTCAATTAAAATGGCAAACGTGCATGCAATTTGCAAGGTGGTAGAACTAGTGTAGTTCGGCCAGGGAAGTACCACCGCTACACGCATTTCTAGCGTCCTTCCTTGCGTTTCGATGGAAGGGTGTGGTTGCCGGCACACTTTTATATGAGGCGATCATCTTAGTCATCGGGAGTAGCAACGCATCTGTGATTGACTTCAGATAGAATCCATGTTCTGTATGCGCTTTTTAGTTTGATGGTCTCCGGCGCCCGTGGATATGTGTAAGCAACTTCATATGGAACAGACATTATATATATATATATATATATATATATATATATATAAATATATTTTTTTTATTTGACTGAAGTAGCAAACGAGCATGCAGTCCACCTGATGGTAAATGGTCACTGCCGCCCTGCGACATCTGTAATCAACTACATACAGAACATGGATGCCATCTGAAGTAAATCACAGATGCGTCGCTGCTCCCGAGGACTATGATGGTCGCCTCATGTGAAAGTGTGAGTGTGCCGGCAACCACACCCTTCATGGAAATCATGGAAATCATGGAAATGCAAGAAATGCTTCACGCTAAAAACAGGTGTGGCGGTGGCACTTCCCCGGGCGAACAACACTGGTTCTACCACCTTGAAATGTTGACATCAATTAGAATTTATTTTTGCACAGCGTAGTGGATGGTTTAAGGCCCGTGTATTACGAGAAGCCCGTGATCAGCAGACAGACATGCGTATATGTCGAAGCAACAAACAAATATTTATTCAAACCGGAATGACGCATCAGATGGTCTGAACGTGACTTAATCAAAATTACGACGAAATAGATGAGAAAATTAGCTATCAAGACAATGAAAATAAATAAAATAAAGAATTGTATTGCAACGATTGTTCCTTATGACGACGATTCACTATCTCGTTTACTCTTAAAACGCTTTCTACACTCATAGCCCCACAGTAGGAATTCCTCCTGTGTCGTGGGTGCCATGGACACACACAAAGACGAATACACAAACACCCAGACCCAGAACAAGAATCTAAACTCATCATTCAGATACCTGTCAGCCCGGGAATTGAACCCGGGACCCACTGCGTGTCAGACCTGTACGGTAACCGCTGCGCCATCTGTACGGTCCTGTACGGTAACCGCGCTACTATCTACATACCCTGGCATAATATAGCCATGGGCGTGTTTAAGGGGGATTTATAGGTCCAAAGTCCAGACCCCATCTATTTAACAACGGCGAGAAAACAAAAACCTTTTAACAACAAAAGCCATAGATATGTCCTCCATTTGAGTTTTTAATCAACTTCTTAAATAACAGGTTATCTATTCGTCACGTATACATGTTTAGACCAATTTTAGAGTCTATTAAGCCTCCCTTCCGAATGCAAGCCCATTTTTCTCTGTTTTATTATAGTGTATAAGTACAGATGTCCATGAGCGGCTGCGGCCACTTACCATCACATAGATTTTAAAATCACTTCCTTCTTCTATATTAAAAAAAGTTAAAGGTGGTAGAACCAGTGTAGTTCGACCGGGGAAGTACCACCGCCACACCTATTTCTAGCGTGAAGCATTTCTTGCGTTTCGAAAGAAGGGTGTGGTTGCCGGCACACTTTCACATGAGGCGACCATCATGGTCCTCGGGAGCAGCAACGCATCTGTGATTGACTTCAGATGGAACCCATGTTCTGCATGTAGTTGATTACAGATGTCCATGAGCGGCAGTGACCACTTACCATCAGATGGACTGCATGCCCGTTTGCTACTTCAGTCAGACATAAAAAAGGAGTAAAGCATCTTTAGCCGGCCTCAAGGTTTTAAATATTCACAGATTAAAATCTTACTTCTATTACATATAAATTAAACTAGTTCAAAATCTGTCCAGTCGTTTTGATAGACAAACAAACAGATTAATGTGAGTAATACGTAAATCAAACAAAAGGTAAAACCAGAGTTGAATCACGTAAGATCAGTATAATTCAAAGCCTTAAAGAGATAAGAAATGTCACTAATTTCATCATTTAAATATTCTTAAACATTGAAAAATTTAAAACAAAACGCAAGTACTTTTACAGGTGGTAGAACCAGTGTAGTTCGACCGGGGAGGTACCACCGCCACACCTATTTCTAGCGTGAAGCATTTTTTGCGTTTCGATGGAAGGGTGTGGTTGCCGGTACACTTCTATATGAGGCGACCATCTTAGTCCTCGGGAGTAGCAACGCCGTGATTGACTTTAGATAGAACCCCTGTTCTATATGAAGTTTATTACAGATGTCCATGGGCGGCAGTGAGCACTTACCATCAGGTGGACTGCATGCTCATTTGTTACTTCAGTAAAATTAAAAAAAAAAAAACATGCGTGCGTACAAAGTACACATGTCAGAAGTGAAACTTCTTTGGCGAACTAATTTATAAATCTTGTTTATATTTAAACAAATCTAAAACTTTAAATTTCCAAGATTAAGAGGAAGGGAAAAAGGCGTGATACGACGTTCGCTCTGTCTCACTTTTTCTCTCAATCTTTCTCACTCGCTTGCTCCCTACTCTCACTCCACGGCTAGTTGCTCATGCTACGTTCGCCCTGTCTTACTCTCTCTCAATCGGTCTCGATCACTCTCTCTCTCTTTTCCGACACTTCCGTTGCATACCGGCGTGACGTTTCATCTGTAAAAATTTTACCCTCATGCGCCTAAAGAAGTTTCACTTTAAAAAAAAAACTATTTTATTATAACGGTATTTATGATATTTCTGATGTCAAGCAGTCAACTTTATATGCAAAAGGGGATTTTAAAAGTAGGATCGACTTTTAAAAATGTGAACAGAGCGTATGAATGTGTGTATGTAACACACATTCTTGATCGACAAGCATTACCCTCCTTCTAAGGCAGTCAGCTAAAAAATAAAACTAATAATGTTCCAATATCTCAAATCGATGTCAATGTTAAAATAAAATTTACACAATCCAAAAACCAGTTAAAATGACGCGTGGCAACGACATTCCGCCATTTTAAATATATTATTACCATATATATCACATATATTGTAATGCAAACGTGTGGTTTATACAACAAATCTAATTTAATATTTATATATAGAAATAGATTTGGTTGCATAAGTAATCTTTACATACATAAATAATCGTCGGTGGCGTCTCCATCATTTGATAGACTACAGTCGCCTGCTCAATACAGTGGTACAACCCATTATTGTCCCACTGCTGGGCACGGGTCGTCTCTCAGAATGAGATAGTTTTAGGCCATAGTCCACCGCGCTGGCCAAGTGCGAATTGGTAGACTTCACACAACTCCGACAAGTTTTTTTTTAAAGAACTCTCGGGTATGTAAGTTTCCTGAAGATGTTTTCTTTCACCGAAAAGCAGTGATAATTAATTTCTAATACGCACATGAATCAGTGGTGCGTGCCTGGATTTGAACCTCGGACCTCCCGATTGAGAGGGCAAGTTACAACCATTAGGCTATCACTGCTCTAATACTCAATACAGTAAAAGGTCCTTATTCGCTAGAGGAGAGTTATGTTTCATGTGAAGCAGTTTCTACGTTTATGTGACCCTTTCAAATGGTGGTGGTTGTCTGCTCACTTATATAAGGCGACCATCTCAGTCCTCAGATGTAGCAACGCATCTTTGATTGACTTTTGATAGGACCCTTGTTCTGTATGAAGTGGCGTTTTTTCGTTTGATGATAATTGGTCACTGGTACCCATGGACATGTGAGCAACTTCATATGGAGCAGGAGATCTATATAATGTGATCAGGGTTACCAACTCTCAATAATGTATTCTCCTAAAGCCTCCATGTAAAAAATCCCTAAAATCCCTACAATGAATTGGAATTCAAAAAAAGAAGGTCATCGGGTGTAGTGCATGTCCTTTTTTTTCGTCGTGAGGCATGATCATGTAGCCTGGCGGGAGATTTCCCTTTAAAAACACTTATATGTTGAAGTTATAAAAACCCCTAAAGTAAGGGGTATTTTAGGGGTTTTTATAACAACCCTAAAAAAAACCCATCCTACTTTTTATCCTCTTAATTTAGTGGAAAAACCCCTAACTTGGCAACCCTGAACCTAGTTCGACCGAAGAAGTACCACCGCCACACCTATTTCTAGTGTGAAGCATTTCTTGCGTTTCGATAGAAGGGTGTGGTTGCCGGCACACTTTTATATGAGGCGACCATCATAGTCCTCGGGGTAGCAACGCATCTGATGTGATGTAATCAGCGTATGTGATTGACTTAAGATAGAACCCATGTTCTGCATGTAGTTGATTACATATGTCGCAGGGCGGCATTGACCACTTACCATCAGGTGGACTGCATGCTCGTTTGCTCAGTCAGTCGTCAGATAAAAAAAGGACTGAAAACAGAGAGACTAATTCAACCTCGCGAAAACAGTAATCCCTCCAACCCTCGAAATGGATGTAAGGCTGGATGAACCTATAAGGGCTAAAGTCAGGGTGTGAGCAACTCAAATAGTCCAAGATCGCTAGAACATTGAACATATCCGTTCGCGCGTAACATACTCAATATTAGAGTTCCCGTTACGGTGACTGCATTATACCAATTGACGACATCTTGTTCGTCTGCGTCCATGGCCTATATATGCAGTCAACCCTTTAGACAGCAGACTAATAGAACTTACATGAAGATAAATACACAAAGCAGAAATAATTTGATGGTTCAATCAGGGAAGCACCATTGGCAGCCCATTTCCTAAAGTAAAGTAGTTCGTCCATTTCATTAAGGTTGCCAATTCACTTTCAAATTAATCAATCATTCTAGTCCTCGGGAGTAGCAAAGACTATGATTGACTTTAGATAGAATCCCTGTTCTATATATATTTTTTATAATAATGAAGTAGCAAACGAGCATGCAGTCCACCTGATGGTAAATGGTTACCGCCGCCCTTAGACATCTTTAAGTAACTTCACATAGAACATAGGTTGTATCTGGAGTCAATCACAGATGCGTTGCTACTCCCGAGGACTAAGGATGGTAGCCTCATATAAAAGTGTGCCGGCAACCACACCCTTCCATCGAAACGCAAGAACTGCTTCACGCTAGAAATAGGTGTGGCGGTGGTACCTCCCTGGTCAAACTACACTGGTTCTACCACCTCTTTATGAACTATGAACTTTCAATCAAAATCAAATTCGTCTATTTAAAAAATGGTAATTTTGTGGCTGTGTCCAATGTTAACAATTGACATATTCAATGCACTATATGTTGAAAACATTTAGCAATCAACACATTGCTAAATGTTTTAAATATTTGTTGCATCATGCGGGCGAATCGCAATTTCTCGCATCAAAAAATACATCATTGTCGTTAACACATTCCTTTCCCACTGTGGCAATGAGTCTCCTCTCAGAATGAGATGTGTCGTCGTCAACCCATTATTGTCCCACTGCTGGGCACGGGTCTTCTCTCAGAATGAGAGAGTTTAGGCCATAGTCCACCGCGCTGGCCAAGTGCGAATTGGTGGACTTCACACACCTCCGAGAACTTTTTTGTTTTTTTTAAAGAACTCTCGGGTGTGTAGGTTTCCTCACGATGTTTTCCTTCACCGAAAAGCAGTGATAATTAATTTCTAATACGCACATAAATCAGTGGTGCGTGCCTAGGTTTGAACCTGGGACCTCCCGATTTAGAGGGCAGGTTTCAAACAATTAGGCTATCACTGCTCAACCATTAGGCTATCACTGCTCGAACGAGATGTGTGTAGGTTATAATCCTCCAGGTTTGTTAAATGCTGTCAATTGGTGTCTACAACTCGGACTCTTCCTCATATATATATAAAATCATTTTTATAAACATACATCTTTATAAAAATACGCACATAATTTTGAAAAATCTATGGTACCCGGGGGTCAAACATCGGACTTCCAACAGATAGAACGAGGATGAAAACATTGGATACTTGATATCAAAAAATATATATGTAAATATATATGTAGGTCTATCTTGTATGTAGTAATTTTTAAATACATTTGCTCTTGTTTAGACAAAGGTAAGACAAGATGCTAGGGCTAGCTTTCGTTGCCATGTTATTCGTTCTATTAAATATTCTTTACATCACTAGTCTGTACTAAACTGATAGATTTTAATTTCCTTTCAGTTCAGTACCTAATCAACAGACCTTACCGCGAGTGGACGACAACGGAAACTGTCAACCATTCCACGCTCCAATTACCAAGCTATCTGCGCTTAATGATGGACGTTATGATAATTTGTTCTGCTGAAGCGTTGTTAATCATTTTATTCATAACTAGGGTTGGGCGTAATGGATAATAAAACGGGCTAATAGCGAGTCGAATTCTTGCACTAAGGGTTCCGTACCATCCCTAATTCCCTACTAATATTATAGATGTGATTATGAGTTTGTGTGTTACACCTACATGCAAAAACTACCGGTCGGATTTCGCTGAAACTTGGTACATAGATAATTTATGACTTTATTTTTGTTCTAGAGGGGGAAACCTTCAAAACGTACTCAACGCCGTGGGGGCGACGCAGGGTTATGTGGGATTTTTACCGCACTTAAATCCCCCGGTGGCCGTCCTCAGCGCTACGAGAACTCCGTGATTTCTAACGGTACACAACCGGAATCCTCTGAGCGCGTTGCCCCATCGGGCTTCTCTCAGATGAGCGGCTGGGCTCACCGCTCCGTCTGGTCTTTACGACTATATGCGACCACACCGCCGTCCTTCCCGAGCCCGCCTGACCGAACGGTTCCAACTACCACTCTAGCCGCCCGCAAACCCGGAAGCCCCTTTAAGTCGCCTCTTACGACAGGCAAGGGATGCTGTAGCCCTATGACCTAGATTAATACTGATATTCCACAATCCAATTAAAAATCTATCTGTCCTTAATGATTAACGTTATGATAATTTGTTCTGCTGAAGCATTGATAATCATTTTTATTCATAACTAGGGTTGGACTGTGATGGAAAACAATCGTTTTAATATGTAACGAGTGCTCACGATACTCAAGATACGCGGTTTTTGTTCAATTTCGCCGTGACCACTATCCATGCAACTGAAACGACGAATAGCCGCAAAAATATAAAAAAAATGCATACGACATAGGTATCCATTTTTTTTTATTTTTATTGCTTTACCTCAGTCCCTCAAAATCATTGTAAAACTACTTTTGGCTTATTTTATCGTTTGTGGATGGGGTGGGTGGTCTAGCCATTCATAGACAAAAATCATCTATCAACCGGGGGGAGGGTGTACTTCTTGTCAACCCCTTATTGTCCCATTGCTGGACACGGATCTTCTCTCAGAATGAGGCCTAGTCCACCGCGCTGGCCAAGTGCGTATTGGTGGTGGTGCGTAATGGTGTATATACTTATAAAATGTGAATTATTATTAGTAGTTCAACAGTAAATATGTTTTAGTTGATATGAACAATCTAACTAAGACGGACCTAAATGTGAACTTAAAAATGAACATTCTAACTTTTCTATTACGGTTACCATACAGAATAAAGAGCATTTTGAAAATGATACTTACATTTTTAGGGTTCCGTACCAAAAGGGTGAAAACGGGACCCGATTACTAAGTTTCCGCTGTCCGTATGTCTGTCACCAAGATATACGATGTATGTATTTTTGTTGCTGCAATAACAACACATACTAAACATTACCCTACTTATGCACTCGGGTAAAAACACAATAAAAAAATATTTAAGGGGGCAGGTCTAGTTACAATTTCCAAAAATATTTCAACCAGGGAACAATTATATAGAGAATAAGTAATAAAAATTTCAACCCGTTTGGTAAAACCGTTTTCGAGTTACAGTGATCACCGACTTCGAAAACATGTTTTCGAGAAAAACTATTTGGGCACGGCTTGCTTCAAGTTACATATTTCAGCAAATAATGGTCTGATTCAAACACAGCTAGGCGGTAAATATGCGCAAGACAATGTACTTTTAGAAAAGGGAATAAAAATATTTTCTTTTTCGAAAACTATCCCATTAAGGGGCCTCCCATATAAGACACGTATTTTTTACTCTATTTTACAGATAATTGTACTTTACAAAGCCGTAGGCAAAATCAATCAGAATCTTTAATACCCAAATCCATCCCTAAATTGGATATTAAAATATTGAATCCCTCTACTTCCTAGGTTTCAATCGAGAGATTAATAATTTTAATTGGATAACCACAGTTCTCGCTGAGCTGAGGTCAGGGTTAAATTGAGGCCACCGAGAAGGATTAACAAGCAAAAACTCATGTATCTCGACCTTTCCCCAAATAAAAATCAGGTAGATACCAGATCTCTCAACCCATTATTGTCCCACTGCTGGGCACGGGTCTTCTCTCAGAATGAGAGTTTAGGCCATAGTCCACCGCGGTTTTTGACTTTGACTTTGAAAGTCGTCCTATACCGCGGCGTGGCGTCGCCGCTTGGCGTAAGGTCTGCGGGCCTCGAGGATCCTCCTTACCCGGGCAATTCCCTCAGTGGAAGCACTGTCCACCGGTGATGTGAGCTGCCGTCAGGCAGTGTTGCAGCCTTCAGCCTTCTGTGACCGCGCTATGCTGCAGACCGCGCTATGCTGCAGACCGCGCTATGCTGCAGACCGCGCTATGCTGCTAACCGCGCTATGCTGCGACCAACCTCGTCAATCCATTATTGTCCCACTGCTGGGCACGGGTCTTCTCACAGAATGGGAGAGTTTAGGCCACAGTCCACCGCGCTGGCCAAGTGCGAATTGTTGGACAGAGACCAGATATTTTCACTAAACAAAAAAGTAAGAGCCGGACTTGTTTTTATAAGATTAAAGTAGCAAACGAGCATGCCACCGACCTAGGTACCACCGCCACACGCCCTGTAGTTCCGGGATCAGAATTGGGCTACGGCATCCCCTGCCTGTCGTAAGAGGCGACTAAAAGGAGCTTCCGGGGTTGCAGACGGCTAGAGTTCGAACCGTTCGGTCAGGCAATCCCGGGAAGGACGGCGGTATGTGTGGTCGCATACCGTCATAAAGACAAGACGGAGCGGTGGGCCCAGCCGCCCATCTGGGAGGAGCCCGATGGGGCAACGCGCTCGGAGGATTCCGATTGAAGTCGTTTCGAGATCCCGGAGTCCTCCTTTTCAGCGCCGAGGACGGCCACCCGGGGGCTTTTAGTGCGGTAAAAATCCCACATAACCCTGCGTCGCTCCCACGGCGTCTGATACCTTTTGAAGGTTTCGCCCTCGAAAACAAAAAAAAAAGGTACCACCGCCACACGTGTGTTTCGGTGAAGGGGTGTGGTTGCCAGTTCAATTTCATATGATCATGTTCCGTATGAAATTGCTTAGGTACAGATATCAATGGGCCGCAGTGACTTCTTACCGTCAGGTGAACAGCATGCTCGTTTTCTAATTCAATGTGGTCTTCATACATATGTTCGAAAAACATCACCCTCCTTATGACGCAGACGGATAAAAAGTGATACATGCATGTGTGTAGGTAGCACACACATAACTCTTTATCCACCCAAGACGATCGTTCATTCAGGGTCCGGGTCCAGTGGAGCGAGACGACTACTCTGGGCATCGCCCGTGACGACCATTCAAGACCCGTCGAGATATGTTTACTGCCTACTAAATATCAATAAATGGGCTTATGTCTGTACCGACTAGTGATGTAACGTGTGTTATCCATTGAACATTCGCAAATGCGAATACAAATATACCTTACCGACATTCGCGAATGCAAATATTGTTTTTATTTTCTAATTTCTGGTGTAGGAAGACCACCATTTTAGTCCTCGGGAGTAGCAATGCATCTGTGACTGACTTTAGAACCGTTGTTCTGAATGAAGATGCTGACAGATGTCCATGACAGCAGTGACCACTTACCGTCTGGCTGCCACTTGTTTGCTATTTCAATCAGTTAAAAAAGAAATTCAAAAAACATACGTTCGAAAAACACCACCCTTTTTCTGACGCGCTCGGGCATATTGTAATATACGCATGTGTGTAAGTAGCACACAAAACTCCGTCCCTGTAGCTCCGGGATCAGAATAGGGCTACGGCATCCCCTGCCTGTCGTAAGAGTCGACTAAAAGGAGCTTCCGGGGTTGCAGGCGGCTAGAGTGGGACCAGATATTTTCACTAAACAAAAAAGTAAGAGCCGGACTTGTTTTTTATAAGATTAAAGTAGCAAACGAGCATGCCACCGACCTAAAAGGGGCTTCCGGGGTTGCAGACGGCTAAAGTGGTAGCTCGAACCGTTCGGTCAGGCAATCCCGAGAAGGACGGCGGTATATGTGGTCGCATACCGTCGTAAAGACTAGACGGGGCGGTGGGTCCAGCCGCCCATCTGGGAGGAGCCCGATGGGGCAACGCGCTCAGAGGATTCCGGTTGCGGTCGAACCGAGTTCCCGGAGTCCTCTTTATAGCGCCGAGGACGGCCATCGGGGGGGTTTTAGTGCGGTAAAAATCCCACATAACCCTGCGTCGCTCCCACGGCGTCGGGTACCTTGTGAAGGTTTCCCCCTCGAGAACAAAAAAAAAAGCACACAAAACTCAGTATCGTACCGATACGATCGTTCATTCAGACTCCGGGTGCAATGGAGCGAGACGACTCCTCTGGGTATACCGTGACGACCATTCAGGACCCGTCGAGATATGTTTACTGCCTACTAAATATCTGTTAATGGGCTTATGTCCGTACTAGTGATGTAACGAATATCCGCATTCGCATGTTTTTAGATACTAGTCACCCGTAGCATCGGCCGAAATTCGACCGTAATTTAAATTAAAAATCAAATGTCATCTGACATTCTTGACGTTGTGTCTTTTCATTTTCATTTACTAAGTACATATGTGTTTGTGACAAATGCAAGGCAGTGTGTGTAATGTGTTTTTAGTTGATTTTATGTATGAAAAATGCATTATTTGAAAAAAATATTAACATTCTGCACTCCTTCTCTACGTCCACTATAACCGTGCAAAATTTCATACTAATCCGTCCGCGGCATATTACTTAAAAATCCGTCACAAATTTTTGCTTCACGTATTAATATAATAATTCACATTAGCAAGAAATGTTCAAATATTTTGCGAATATAGAATTCCAATGATTTGCAAAAAAAAGATAGGCACATCTATCTAAATCCGAATCGAACTGCAGTTAGTCGACCAAAAAAAAAGATCTCTCAAACATGCATGTAATCTTGATTAGCTTTGCTACATTTTTCAGCGATTAAAGTATTCGCTATAAAAGAAGAAAGAAAGGATAAATAATAGATAAAAAAGCCAAAGAAAAAGAAGCAAGTTGAACTAAAACGTCGAAAATAATATTCAGTAATTTAATAAATGCACGAGTAAGAATTTTATGGTTTAAGAAGAACTTTATTTCTCATAAAGAATTACATAATTCACTTACTGAGAAATCATAACATAAAAACATTATAATATCGGGCGTAGGCGTAACAAAAAGTTATAAGTTTACCATCTAGCTTCTTCGATAACAAACAAAATAAATGATATAATAAACAATAAAAGTGGGTTAACGTTAAACAATTAATATTGTTATAAAATATAATTATTTTTTCGTAACAATCGCAGGGAACTTTCTGAACTGGTACCGAAAAGCAAAAACTGCGTGGCATTAAAAAAAAGGCGTGACGGTGGTACCACCGGAGTGGAAATATATACATTTTACCATCTCGCAACTCTTCTGTTTGCAAGAGTTGCGAGGTGGTAAAACGATCGTAAAACGTGGTAAAACGTTCTATTAAAAAACCAAATAAAACGCCTTCTAAAGTCAATTTAAAAAAATGTGTGCGTGTACTAGCGTACACTCGTAAGAAGTGAAACTTCTTTATGACGTTATTTTTCAAAAAATAACTTGAAAACTTGAAAAATAAATAACATGATCACGCCCACGTGTTGGTGTTTTGAAATTTTTCAAAAACTGAGGTTGACTCTGAATATTTTAGAAAAATAAATACCACAATCAACATTCAAGTATTAGAAAAAAAATGATACCATAATTACACCCACGTGTTAGTGTATTGAAAAATACAATCAAAAACTGAGGTTAATTTTAAATAACGTGGAAAAATAAATACCACAATTACACTTAAGTATTAGAAAAAGAGATGCAATTACTTACTTTTTTTAGAAATTCACTGGAATTAGAATTAAAATAAACCCTTTGATTTTGCTGATTGCTTGATATTTGTCACGTCACTTTAGAGCGTTAGGAAAGATGGCGCGTAACGAAAAAATTTTACACTAAATTTTTTTCCAACCCCGATAAAGAAGTTTCATTTCACTTCAACAACCCCGATAAAGAAGTTTCACTTCAAAAATAATCACCCTTATTCTAATGCAGTCAAGTAATAAAAATATCTGTTCGACCAAATAAAGTCCACCTTTAAATAAGAAAACGTCGCGAATAAACATAGTACTTTACAATAAACTTCCTGTTATTCCTGCAATGCATTCGCTCCCAAGGGTTTACCGTATCCACTGACCTCGTAAACCGGGGTCTAGACGACCAGGATAAATATTTAAGATACCTAAGCAACATTTTACTTAGCTAGTCGTCTTATTTCATCTATACATACAAAAAATATTCAACGTGTCTAGTACGTTTAAGGTTTTGCATAAAAAACGTCAATTAATTAAATAAATGATAGTTTAAAAAAACTAAAAAACACGCTTTTTATAGAAAACCGAACTAAAAAATAGAAAATAAATTTAAATGAATTTAAATTAAGAAAATAGTGTTAAAAATTTCAATGAATATAAATTAATAATAGTGTGAATAAAAAAAAAAATTATTTTAAAAAGGCGTGGGGTGCATGGTGTCAATGGTTATAGATATTTTATTGACAGATATGAGTAGAGTGATTATCATTTCGATAATATCTTAAAAAGCACCCCACGCTTTTTTTTAAATAAAATATTTTTTTTTATTCACACTATTATTAATTTAAATTCATTGAAATTTTTAACACTATTTTCTTATTTTAAAGTCATTTAAATTTATTTTCTATTTTTTAGTTCGGTTTTCTATAAAAAGCGTGTTTTTTAGTTTTTTTTAACTATTATTTATTTTCTAATTTTTAGTCAAATTAAAAAATGGAATAATTTTATCAAATTAGTGTATTGTCATCGGTCCTCAATAAATCTACAAAGTTTGAACGAAATCTGGCCGTTTAAAGTGGGTCAAAATCACGCCCAAAGAAGTCGGTTACAAACATACAGGTGAAGCTAATAAAAAGCTAATAAAAATATCTGTTCGACAAAATAAAGTCCACCTTTAAATGAGAAAACGTCGCGAATAAACATAGTACTTTACAATAAGCTTCCTGTTATTCCTGTAATGCATTCGCTCCCAAGAGTTTGCCTTATCCACTGACCTCGTAAACCGGGGTCTAGACGACCAGGATAAATGTTTAAGATGCCTAAGCAACATTTTACTTAGCTAGAAGTCTTATTTCATCTATACATACAAAAAATATTCAATGTGTCTAGTACGTTTAAGGGTTTGCATAAAAAACGTCAATTAATTAAAAAACCAACTGCTTAAAATGAATCTATCGTTTTTTTGATTTTTTAAGTTATTTAATTTTACGTTTTGTTACTTTACTTCAAATAGTAAAAGTACCTTTCATTAGGTAACCATATTGTAAAGATATTCGAAAAAATCTCCCCCCCCCCCCTGCGTTTTTTGACCAACTTGGTTTCTTTTTTCAATGATATGTCATGTGTTGCTATTAGGGATTGCAATCCGGCCTCATTTTCAATCCGGATCCGGATCCGGCCGCTTTTTTCTCAATCCGGTCGGATCCGACCGGATCCGGTCTGATTAATTTAACGGTTAAAACAGTGTAAAAAAAAGGATCGATTTCGAACGGTAATTATTTTTGTAATATTAAATCTTTGTCAAAATATACAATCACCGGATCCGGTAGTGAATTGGTACCGGATCCGGTTTGTGTAAATTTGTGCCGAATCCGCCGGATTACCGGATCCGGTTTTCCGGATTGCAATCCCTAGTTGCTATCTGTCAAGCCATTTGGGCTGTAGCGCGTGCCAAATAAAGGGCATACAAACATACATACATACGCTCGAAAAACATTACCCTCTTTCTGAAGCAGTCAGGTTTTTTTTATACTTTAACCTATCGATAAGGCAGAGGGGCTACCTGATGGAAAGTAGTCACCCTCGCCTATGGACATTCGCAACACCAGAAGAGTCGCCAACGCATCGCCGGCTTTGAAGGAGAGCTCTTTTCGCACCTTTCTTGAATAACCCCATGTCATAGCGCTCCGGGAATGTACCAAAGATATTCGATCAAATAAAGTCTACCACCTTCAAATAACAAAACGTCGCGAATAAACATAGTAATTTACAATAAACTTCCTGGTATAAAACTGCAGCGCATTCGCTCCCAAAGGTTTACCGTATCCACTGACCTCGTAAACCTGTGTCTAGACGCCCAGGATGAATATTTAAGATGCCTAAGTTGCGACATTTTACTTAGCTGGGAGTTTTACTTCATACATACAATAAAACTAAACTTTTGCGTAACTATGCATGCATGCTATGCATTAAAGGTTTACAAAAACACGTAACACGGTCAAATTATTAAAAAAGGATTGCTAAAAACGAATAAATCGCTTTTTATTTTGTGCAATAATTTATTGAATTTAACGCTTTTTTGGACTTAGCGTTCAAACAGTAATATAAAATAACTATAATGCATTTATATTTGAAACTATCTACTAACTATTATAACCAAGAAAAATCGTACCTCCCCCCCCCCCCATTTTTTCTTCCTCCGCAGGCGCCATATTTGGAAATTATATAGCCTATGTCACTCTCACAACCGTGTCGTTTCAAATGATATGTCATGTGTGTCCACCTGGTGGTCAGTGTCCACTTACCACCAGGTGGACTGCATGCTCGTTTGCTACTTCAATGAGTTAAAAAAAAATCCCCCAGAATGAAAGTTTTAAGCCATAGCGGAAACTTCCTTCCAACTAAACTTTCCAGCGCGGTTACCAAATGCGAATGGTAGACTTTGCACGATGAGAACTTTTCTATTTGGAAACTCACAGGTTTTTCCTCACGATCTCTTTTTACACCATCAAAATGTCGCAACGTAAAAATCAAACCAAAGCAACTACTCAACTTAATTCGAAGGATTTAATATATTATTGTCTGTCCATATTTTGCGGCAACCTTTAGGTCTCCTAGGGTAACACTGCCACACCTTTTTCTATTATAATAACACAGCCTCCGTTCTTGTATCAAGAAGGATCACCACAGTTACTACCTAGCCAGGGATCAAACCTGAAACCGTTATACAGAATAACACAGTGGTATCGATTACCTACGTGACGCGAGTGAATAAAATTTACTTGTAATATAATTCTCATTTGAATCAGTTTAATGCAGAAAGCATTGAACACTACACTTTAATCAGAGATTACAAAACAGAACAAATTTCTGTTTCAGTACCGAATAAGCTCAAAGCATAGAACGCAGTCAATACGAATCACAAACAAACATTCCATTTTATATGTATGTTTAGATGAAAAAATCTACTGTATTCCCGTCCATGACTAACAGCGAGCTGGCAACATGCCAACAAACTTCGAATTAAGCCCTTAGATGGAACAAAATATGGAGATAATCAAGCAAAAATCACCACTACCACCACTTATTACGGTTCAAAATGTCGCAACGCTAAAAACATTGCGAATAGGAATTAAAAAGCCCAAAAAATATTAATTTACGCGAAATTGAACTCTATTGCGTTACGATACGAGTGACAGTGGACGCAAAGGCCGTCAAGCACAACTTGAACTTACAACTCATACAAAATTCCTTGCAACAATCGCGTTTAAACCAAAATCATCTTTATTACCTCCCATTATAGTCTTATAACACACAAAAGCGCAGTCTGAAGTGTATTAACCCAAGTTAAACTCTATTATACACCACGTAAGGTTTAAATCATCAAAAGTGTTCACTTGGTCCTCCGAACCGCACACTCATTTTGGTCCTTCGAGCCACCCATTCAACTTTCCAAGCGCATTCACATGCAATTTTGGCTCGTACTTCCTAGAAAATTGGGGCGAAAATCCCATAATACATTCTCACGTTTTGTTTACTGATGCTTAAGGGCTTCGGGGTCTAAACTTAGTCCTCAACCGCCAACTCGTTCCGTCAATCACGATTTTGTTGTTTTAACCTTTTGGCGTTTATATGCAACGTAAATGTATGTGACTTCATGATAAACGTAGAAGAGTAAATGAATAGACTTCAAGTGAATATAGAGACGCTATGTTGTACGATTTCTTATGCCTACTTCATATTATAAAAGTTAATGCAAGTTTATGTATTATGCTTCTACGTCAAAACTACTAAACCGATTATCATGAAACTTTGTACACATATTCTTAGTGGTACTAGAAAAAACATAGGATACCTTCTACGAAAAAATATATTTGAAAATAAATATATTTTGGCATACATGATTGTTTGTCAAAAATTTTCATAGTCTATGCTTGTCTAAATTTTAATTTTTTTTAGACAAAGATAGCGAATAAAATGTTGAAAGCTTACTTTACTACATAATATAAAACAAAGTCGCTTCTGTGCAAAGTAGTACGAATATTTCTTAAATTCATATAAAATGTAATATTTTTAAGTTATTTTGAACGCGCCCGTTAAATACAAAAAGAGGTAATTATCTAAGCCGCATTTAAAAGCAATAGCGGTATTTTGACAAAGACATCTGACATTTTTGACGTTATATATTTTCATAGTAAGACATTGAATGTTCTATTTCGTTTATTGTGTATGTGTTTGTGTCAAATGCAAAGTAATGAGTTTAATGTGTTTTAGTTGATTTTATGTATGATATATGCATTATTTGAAAAAAATATTAACATTCGGCACTCCTCTACGTCCACTATAACCGTGCAATTTTATACTTATCTGTCCGCGGCATATTACTTAAAATGCGTCACAAGTTTTTGTTTCACGTATTAATATAATAATAATAATATGTGCATTATATAGTGGAGACACACTGATAATTTTGAAATCTTAAATCTCATTTAAATTCATTTCGCCAAAGAATGAGATTTATTTATAATAATATACTATTTTAAGCTGGATCAACTAGTTTTAATATAAGAACACGCCAAATGTAGATACACTTTTATATTTATATATTTTAAGATTATAAATTAAATGGATAAACATAAAGAAAGACAAACCCGCTGAGTTTCTTGCCGGATCTTCTCAGTTGAGGTCGTATTCCGATCCGGTGGTAGTGTAAGAAAAAAAATGTAACTGACAATTTGTAAGTGCCCCCGTAGGCCTATGCAAAATAATACATTTCATTCACTTTACTATTACTTCAAACTAAAACAGGTGTGGTCGTGGTACCTTTCCGGTCGCACCATACTTGCTCTACCACCTTTCTAATGTAGCAGAAATTTACCATCACTCTCGCCCATTCGCTATTACGATAAAAAATCAACATTATCTATTGTATCTTATCAATTAATTGACATTTGTTTGACGATGTGATCATTTATTTGACGACCCTCGTGGCGGAGCGGTTACCATACCGGTCTGACGCATAATGGGTCCCGGGTTCGATTCCCGGTCAGACAGGTATCTGAATGATGAGTTTAGATTCGTGTTCTGAGTCTGGGTGTTTGTGTATGTTTGTGATGTGTTTGTGATGTTCTTTTAGAATAAGATTACTCAGAATAAGACCGCAGCGTTGACCAAGTACGAATTGGTAGACTCCACACAACGTTTGACATAGAATTTTTCGGATTATAGTTTCCTCACAATGTTTTCTATTAACGTTTAAGAAAGAAATACGAATACATTCATTTATGAATTTGTAACAGGCATCCATAACTTCCTCCCTGTAGTTCCGGTATTAGACAAGGGCTACGGTATCTCCTGCCTGTCGTAAGAGGCGACTAAAAGGGGCTTTCGGGGTTGCTGGCGGTTAGAGTGGGAGCTCGAACCGTTCGATCAGGCGACCCCGCGAAAGACGGCGGTATGTACGGCCGCATACCGTCGTAAAGACCAGATGGAGCGGTGGGCCCAGCCGCCCATGTTTGAGCAACCCGATGGGGCAACGCTCTCACAGGACTCCGGAGATCCCGGAGTCCTCTTTGTAGCGCCGAGGACGATCACCGGGAGGGTTTTAGTGCGGTAAAAATCCCACATAACCCTGCGTCGTTTCCAAAGTGTCGGGTACCTTTTGAATGTTTTCCCCTCGAGGAAAAAAAGGCATCCATAGCTCATTTACCCGACTGCGTCAAGAGGAAAGTATTTTTTCAAGCGTGTTAAGTTTGTCAAAGTCTTTAAGACGCAGTATACACCAAACTGCTTGACGGATGTGACATACTATCGGGTTTTTTGTTTTCAAAATAATTACATATTTAGTGTACTCTCCTCACAATGTTTTGTACCACCGTAAAGCGTTGTTTATAAATTTCTATTACGCACATGATTTTTTACAAAAAATCTATTTTTCTTGCCTATTTTTTACACTAAAATAGTTTTTTAGAAAAATCAGTGTTATAACCTTGGAATCCTTGGATTTAAACCTCGGCCCCTAGATCGAGCCCGTCAACCATTAGACTCGTCGACCCCTTATTGTCCCACTGCTGGGCACGGGTCTTCTCTCAGAATGAGAGAGTTTAGGCCATAGTCCACCGCGCTGGTCAAGTGCGAAATGGTGGACATTACATAACCATTAGACTATCACCGCTAAATCCTCCCTTATACAAATTGTATACAACTATTATTTACAAAAAATGTAAGTCTAAATAGACTTACATCTTTAGTAAATTATTTTCAAAAGATGTCTATTTTGGTTGCCTATTTCTGACACTCAAATACAACCATTATTTACATAATTATTTACACATTACATTATACTCTTTATGTTTTTCTTTGGCTGATTATGATTATATGTACTCGTATTGTATTGTAAAATTAGGGTGAAAACGGTCCTTATCCACGGGAACGCTGCGCTTAAACTGTTGGACAGACATAAGTGTATGAGTTATTGTATTTTTTAAGTGAAAAAATAAATACAAAAAAAAAAAGATTTAAGTCTATTTTGTTTGCCTATTTCTGACACTCAAATACAAACATTATTTACTCAAGAAATAAATCTATTTTGCCTGCGTATTTCTGACACACAGACATTTTTCTAGAAAAATCTGTGTTGTAACCTTGGACCCTCGATCAAGCGGGCCAGTTAACCATTAGGCTATCACTTCTCAATCCTCCACTGTACAACTATTATTTATCAAAGACATTAGCAACTCCGTGCTATTTCAATTTAATGGCTATTTATTTACTTTCACTTTCACTTTTCATTTTTAGCAATATCGAAACTTAGTTATCTCGATGAAAGCTTAAAAGGTAGTGATGAAAGATTAAACAACGCTTTCTACACTCAGACCACCATACTGGTATCTTTCGTGTGTCGTGGGTGTCATGGAAAATGATGATTACGCAAACACTCATAATCAGACACAAAACGTTTCATTTATCATTCACTTATGTTTCTGGCCGGGAATCGAATCCGAGACCCTTTGGTTTGACCGGTATGGTGACCGCTTTGTCATCAAAAATCTTTTTTTCTTTTATTTGACTGAAGTAGCAAACGAGCATGCAGTCCACCTGATGGTAAGTGGTCACTGCCACCCATCACCGCCCGCCACCTTCAACGACGAAGGGTTGAGTCATTTTTACCGCACTAAAACCCCTCCGATGGTCATCCTCAGCGCTACAAAGAAGACTCCGGGATTTCCAAAGGAACGCAACCGGACTCTGAACGCGTTACGCTGTCGGGTAACAATGAAAACTACTATTAACAATGTATATTTTTTTTTATATTAAGACCTAACCATAAGGCTGACGGGCCACCTGATGGAAAGCAGTCACCGTCGCCTATGGACATAATCAGTCAATATATATACAATAAACTAATTTATTAATATGGAAAATTGCACTCCCTTTGGGCATGTACGGAGAACTATGATTGTAAATATATGATATATCCACATGTATACCTGTACTTATGCAATAAATGACTGATTACTGATTACATTTGCAACACCAGAGGAGTCACTCTTTTACACCTTTCTTGAAGAACCTCATGTCATTCCACATCTCACGTAACAATGAAAACTACTAACCTAACCTAATTATATATTAGTCCACAATAGAAATAGTCCAGAAGATTACACAGCTCAGCCTAGCAACAGCTAACAATAAGTGGAAACATCGGCAAATAAACAAAGGCAGGATGCGGATCGATGAATTTTTAATGCAATCTCCTTCTATATAAACGTATTGTTCCATTTCAAGCGATAATATGTGGCATTATATGGAATTACTTACGATATTGTTTGCGTTTTGTTTGTTCTCGAGAGGGAAACCATTTATTTATTTATTTATTTAGATATACCATTGACTTATCACTACGCATTGTTAAAAAAATACAATTCGTTAAAAACCATCAAAAATACCCTACGCCGTTGGAACGACGCAGGGTTATGTGGGATTTTTACCGCACTAACCCAGGGTGGCAGTCATCGGGGCTAAAAATATGACGCCGGGATCTCCAAAGGAACACAACCGGAATCCTCTGAGCGTGTTGCCCCATCGAGCTCTTCCCAGATGGGCAGCTGGGCCCACCGCTACGTCTAGTCTTTACGACGGTATGCGAGCAAACATACCGCCGTCCTTCCCGGGGTCGCCCGACCGTACTATTCGAGCTCCCACTCTAGCCGCCCGCAACCCCGGAAGGCCCTTTTAGTCGCCTCTTGCGTCAGGAGAGGGCGAATATTACAGAAAAATCTACTATATCTAAGTCACCGCTTTCAGCGTCTTATAATACAAGTACTTATATTAAAAATATTTTTCAGTATATTTCATAAATGAATAACTGTGTTCCTTCCACACAATGATATAAACATATACCATTGTTTTCGCATTAAAATGCAGATTATCTAATGTATGTTTTTTATGAATATTAGAAAGCAGACTAGAGTCATTAGTGTGGGGGCGATTTTGATACACACATAAAATCAGCTTAGCTAAGAAGCATATTTAATGAAGAATTATATATCACTACATAGTATAAGTAGTAGTCCCTATGTATGCTTAGGATCTTTAAAACTACGCTACGGATTTTAATGCGTTTTTTTCTAATAGATAGAGTCATTCAAGAGGGAGGTGTGTATGTATAATACATGTATAATATAGTAGAGAAACACTGATAAATTTAGATTTTTTACTTTTAGGCGGAACGAAGTTCGCCGGATCAGCTAGTTTTTTATCATTCTTCCAATTTAAGTGAGAATCAATTTACTTCTTTCTAGTTCTTCAAAAAATTCAGAATTCAGAATCTTTTGGCAACGATCACAATATTTTTTTCCATTTGGTATCATATCCATAGCATCGCTTTCACTGCAACCAAAACCTAACCCACGTAGACGTTTCCACTATAAATACACGTATAAATATAAAGAATCCGCGAGGGAGGCGTCTATCGCATGAATAAGGTACGAGGAAAATGAGGAACGGCAATTTTATGAACTGAATAATACTTTAGGCTGGACACACTTTGAAGGTGGTAGAACCTAATAAAACTCAGTATGTAATGCTTTCAATCAACTACTAAATTTTATTGCACAGATAATAAAAACATTTTAACATAGCATTTCTTATGCAGTCTGTAGGCGGTGCTAGCAGGTATGGTATATAAATATTATTTTGTTACAGAACAAATACATATAAATAACATCCTGACCTAACAAACACACTCCAAAAATAAGTGTATGTAGTTAAAAACAGAACCAGTGTGGTTTGACCGGGGAAATACCACCGCCACACTAATTTCTAGCGTGAAGCATTTCTTACGTTTCGATGGAAGGGTGTGGTTGCCGGCCCTCTTTTATATGAGGCGACCATCATAGTCCTCGGGAGTAGCAACACATCTGTGATTGACTTCAGATGGAACCCATGTTCTGTATGAAGTTGATTACTGATATCCATGAGCGGCAGTGACCACTTACCATCAGATTGACTGCAAGCTCGTTTGCTACTTCAGTCAGATAAAAAAAAGACGGACTGCGGACTCTTAGTACTTAGGTCTTAGTACATAGGGTCCCGATTTACTCTTGGGGTACGGAACACTGCAATAGTAGACATTTTTTACTTGAACCTGGCGATAAAGCAGACGGACTACCTGATGGAAAGTAGTCACCGTCGGCTTTTCTGCTAAGTCCAGAAATGAGAAATTCACCATACCAAATTTATCCACCCATTTTACCTCTTTAAAAGAGAATTTTGAAGTGAAACTTCTTTAGGCGCATGAGGGTAAAATTTTTACAGATGAAACGTCACGCCGGTATGCAACGGAAGTGTCGGAAAAGAGAGAGAGAGTGATCGAGACCGATTGAGAGAGAGTAAGACAGGGCGAACGTAGCATGAGGAACTAGCCGTGGAGTGAGAGTAGGGAGCAAGCGAGTGAGAAAGATTGAGAGAAAAAGTGAGACAGAGCGAACGTCGTATCACGCCTTTTTCCCTTCCTCTTAATCTTGGAAATTTAAAGTTTTAGATTCGTATAAATATAAACAAGATTTATAAATTAGTTCGCCAAAGAAGTTTCACTTCTGACATGTGTACTTTGTACGCACGCATGTTTATTTATTTTGCCAACACAGATCATTCTTAATTGTAATCGAGAACATATGTACCTATTTTCATTCATTTAAGTCTAGAATTGAAAAAAATCCATACAAACTTCACCTTACTTACGTACTTACGTCCTTAAAAGAACCCGCATGCAAAATCTGAAACTCCTAGCTCCTGTAGTTTCTGAGATTTCGTGATGAGTGAGTAAGTGACCTTTCGCTTTTATATACATAGATTTGTCTTTAATGCTGGGGCCACACTATCGCGATAACGCGAAGGTTTGCGTTGTCGCGACACGTCTGGCCAAAGTTTTCGCCCTATCGCAAATCATCTTCGCGAATACGAATGCCCTTCGCGCCGCTGTCGGTAAATTGCAACACATCAAAGTAAGAACGACCACACAGAGTAAGAACTCCGTTCATTGCATGCAAATCTGTTGAGGTGACGTCGAGTTGCGAAAGATTAAATTATCTGATGTGGCAATTAGGTAGGCGATACTTTATTTGTTGTCGGATCTTCCCGGTTGAGGTTGTGTTCCGATTCGGTGGTAGTGTACAAAATATGTATTTTAATTGACAATTTGTAAGTGTCCCTGTAGACCTATGTAAAATAAAGACAACATTTCATTACATAACTATACGAACGCGTAATTTTCACAGAATACGGAAGATAAAATACAAAAGGAGGTCTTGTCTGAACAGTTTACGGAAGAACTTTTATTAAGAGAATAGGAGAGAAGAAAACTGCCAAAGTTCAGGAAGGAAGAAGGGGGTGCACCCCTTACGTTGAACCCCTAAACGTTACCTTGCCTTACATTTGTATCTTCAAAAATTGCTTCACGTAATACTTGAACACTCCCTAACCTCTCCCTCCTTGCCACCTTCTTATTTTCAAAAAAATCTAATTTAAACTTGAATTGTTATCTTTTGTATATTTTAAATGTGTATTTATTAAATCAAACATATTAATACTAATTTTAGTTTGTAATAATTTTAATAATTAGATCGACTGCAGTCATCCTTAAAACTTCAGAGGTCAGGATACACTACTCAAGTGGCCACGGCCAGTAACGCAGTGAGCGTACTAACTACGCACATCAGTGACCCACCACATCCAAGCAAGACGTTCACGCCGACCATTACGGTCCGCCGTCCGTATATTGCAACGCTTTTCCTGTTTATCACAATGCGTTGCAACGCACAGTACATTGTACGATTGTGTATTGAATGTGTACTATACTTCACGTAATTATGTTATTTACATGGTTGAAACTTACCCTCTCGATCGAGAGGTCCGAGGTTCAAACCTAGGCTGACCCAAAACCCACTGATTTTTCTAAATTTATGTGCGTATTAGAAATTAATTATCACTGCTTTTCGGCAAAGGAAAACATCGTGAGGAAATGTGAAGGTTTCCTCACGACGTTTTCCTTCGTCATACATACATGTATACCAGTGTAGTACGGCCGGGGAAGTACCACCGCCACACCTATTTCTAGCGTGAAACATTTCTTGCGTTTCGATGGAAAGGTGTGGTTGCCGGCACACTTTTATATTAGGCGACCATCTTAAAGTTCTCGAGTAGCGACGCATCTGTGGTTGACTTCAGATAGAACCCCATGTGCTGTATGAAGTTGCTTACAGATGTCCATGGGCGGCAGTGAGCTACTTCGATCTTATAAAAAAAAAAGTTGCTTAGTTCAAAATAACATGGAATTAAAATCAATACTTAAAAAAAAATCCAAGTCTCGCAACTCAGTTTTTCTACCGAAAAAAGTTGTGAGATCCTTGTAATACCAAGTCGATTATTAATTCATTCAGTCCCTGCTTAAGGGACTTTCTGTCTTAACTTGTTACGTAATATTCTAACCTAACAACATCTTTTAGTGACCATATCAATATTAAAAATCTTTAACATTTTAAGTAAAAATATTGACTCGGCAATCGCATGGAAACAATGTATTGTATCTCAAAAGTAATACATATATAAATTAGATTGTTTAATGCGATTTTGCCATCCATGCTTTTTTATTATGTTGACCATTTATAAGTTACTATATTTTTCTTCTTTTTTTATAACATTGAAATAGCCTTCGAGCACGCTTCGAGCAGTCCAACTGATAGTAAGTGGTCACTGCCGCCCATGAACATCTGTAAGAAATTTCGTATATAACCAGGGTTCAATATGATTGCCTCATATAAAATGGTACCGGCAACTACACCCCTCCATCTAAACACAGGAGCTGTTTTACGATATAATGCCGTGCCCCCAGATCTCATTATTTTATTTTACATGTAATTGTCTACTAGTATGACCGGTGCATATAGTACTTATATGTCCATTTATCGGTATTATAAATAGAAAGTTAGTACGTCAAGGCAAAAACAAGGCTTTTAAAACCACGACTAGTCTAAAAATAAACAACATTTTATAGAACAAGTCTTATCAAGCTGTGCACAAATTGACCTTTGAATAGACCAACGTTTCGCAAAATGGGGTACGAGAACCCCTAGGGGTTCGAAATTCGATGGCAGACAAGATTTACTTAATAAAGAAACAAAATTATTCCTAAAATTGACTGCATTTGTGACAAACAAGCACACCCATCACATTAATTACAAAATATATTTCTTTTGGCACTTAATTGTTACCTTTAATTGAAATAAAAACATAATTGTCCTCAACAGTCAATTTTATTGTTTACTTCTTTTAAGCCCGCGTGACAGGAAAAATGCCCATGAGATTAAATCCCGGAAATTGACAGTAGCGTCTGCTTACGTAGCCTATTTATGTATTTCATAATTTATACAAAAACACTGCTTATTCTAAAAACAAAATATAGCACAAAGAGTCCCTAAACGAGGCTCTATCTTTACGTGAAAATTCCGTCAAAATCGCTTCAGCTTCCACGTACACACACATAAACAAAAAATTAAAAATGAGACTTAAAACAAAATAATTAACAACAAGACATAGCTTGAAACATCACTTGAAAATGTCTTAATTAGGCATAATGTCCTAAAATTCTTAATGACCATATTATTGGGAACAAGTGGTGTGACCGCAAGCTAACGAGCCTAACGGTAACATACAAACACACTGACACCGCTACTGTGCATACTGTGGGAATGTGCATACTAGGTGTATCATAGGAGAGGAGAAGTCGACGAAAAATTATATAGATGTCTCCGATTTTTTCGAACCCTGATACTACGGCGGGGGGGGGGGGGGTTTCTAAGAATTCGTTTTTTTCACGTGGCCCAGAATAGTTTAAAAAGTAGTGACCATTTTTTCCCGTTTTTCTTGTAAAATATTAGTCTCTGCGTCCTTGCCACCGCCATACTTATTTCGAGTATGTGTGGACGGGTGTGGTTACCGGCTTACATTTATAAGGCGACCATTCATCAAGATGGTCGCCTTATAAATGTCCTTATAAATCCCGAGGATTATCTCGGGAGTCACGAATCTGTGACTGACTTTAGATCGAACACCTGTTTAATATGAAGGTTCTTACAGATGTCCAACGGGCTGCAGTGACCACTGTCAGGTGAACCGCATCGTACGTATGCAGTACTTGTTGTTTACTTAAATAAGATAAAAAACATTGTTCTTGTTTCGTTCATACATTGCACGCTTACGTTTTCGTCCATAGAAATTATGTATGTACTTTGAAATCAACGAAAACAAGAATAATGCTTGTTTTAAGGAAACAATAAACTCATAATAAGGGCACTATACTAAGTAAACAATAAAACCCACGCAAGTACAAGTTTAAGTGGCCACTAATCCACTAAGTGAAGCCTTAGACATGTGATCCCAACTTGACTATAAAGATGTTGGCGTTCTCGTAATAAAAAGTGTAACTATTTATTTATAGATACAGGAAGCGCAAAATTCAGATCTTTTTTAAAATTACAAGCGCGAAAAAAAGCGCTGTGTTTTTGTTTTTTCAACTTTGACACTGTCTTAAACTTGACTTGTACCTATTCGAACCGTAGCCGAAGGTGGAATTTTTGGCCGAAGGTGGCCAGAACCGAAGCCGAAGCTTCGATGGGACACTATAAGTTTTTTTAAGATTAAAGTAGCAAACGAGCATGCAGTTGACCTGATGGTAAGTGGTCACTGCCGCCCTGCGACATCTGTAATCAACTACATATAGAACATGGTTTCCATCTGAAGTCAATCGCAGATGCGTTGCTACTCCAGAAGACTATGATGGTCACCTTATATGAAAGTGTGCCGGCAACCACACCCTTCCATCGAAACGCAAGAAATGCTTCACGCTAGAAATAGGTGTGGCGGTGGTAGGTTAAAAACAACGAAACAAAACAGAACGTAACTACTACTTCGCTATACAGCAGCATAGACTACACTCCAGGCTCCTCAATAGTGGACAAAACCCGTTTGTTTTCTCGAGGGGGAAGCCTTCATAAGATACCCTACGCCGTGGGAGCGACGCAGGGTTATGTGGGATTGTTAACCACACTAAAACCCCCCGGTGGCCGTCCTCAGTGCTACAAAGAGGACCCTGGGATCTCCAAAGGAACGCAACCGGAGTCCTTTGAACGCATTGCCCCATCAGGCTTCCCTCAGGGGACCGGCTGGAAACCATGGAAGCCCCTTTTAATCGCCATACATTAAGTTAGTAGTCCTATTCTGATCCCGGGACGAGTGGACATCACCCTGCCCAGCAGTGGGACAGCATGTCTACGTGCATACAAACAAAAACATCCATTACACTATCTAATCAATATTCACCTTGATTTCAACATTAGCGAAATTTATCAACATATCTCTCAATTATTTAAAATCTTATCTGCCAAAGCCAAAGAGCTTAATAACCCATCTGTTAACTTTTTAATCGAAGGAGGTAATGTTTTAAATGAATAATGTGACATTTTTAATACAATACATTAAAAATGTGTATATGGGACATGTTTTCCGAAATAAATCATTATTATTATTATTATTATGCATGTCCGTCTATTTGCTCAAACGGTTTCACGGATTGTGACATATATATAACAATGTAAGGGTGACAATAAACGGGGAAGTACCACATCCACATCTATATCTAGCGTGAAGCATTTCTTGCGCTTCGATGGAAGGGTGTGGCTGCCGGCACACTTTTATATGAGGCGACCATCATAGTCCTCGGGAGTAGCGACGCTTCTGTGATTGAATTCAGATAGAACCAATGTTCTACATGAAGTTGCTTACAGATGTCGCAGGGAGGCAGTGACCACTTACCATCAGGTGGACTGCATACTCGTTTGCCACTTCAGTCATATAAAAAAAAAAAACATAGGAAATAACCTCGTACTAGGGGAGCTGATATAGATACAATTTACTCATATCATGAGATTAAAGGCGTGATTAGAAACCCTAATACGCCTTTGTACAAGGATTTTATTTAAGTACTTTTCTTACTTTACTCAGGGATAGGCAGAGACAATTGTGCGACAGTTCCGTTTAACAATAAATTATAATAAAATAAGAAGAAAGTGTTTGAGTGTACGTATGTACACGCGTTAGATGATAAAAATCTCAAAAAATATATCTTTCGGTTTATTGTACGCTTATAGCAAAAACAAAAACAATATAAAAACAGTACTATGTTGACTATAGCTAACTTCAGGGTGTCGGTTTTTCGTGACGGTGTGCGCGCGCATCGTAAGAATACTTTCAGTACATGCAAATTCATTAATGATAGTTATCAGTACAACCTTGAGTATCATAAGCTTCTTATAATCTCGATATCTGTAATTTCTACTGATAAGACAAACCACTTACAAATTGCACGTTAAGAACGAAAGGGACCGAATCCAAAATTTCGGCAAAATTAGTTTAATCCCTAATCTACAAGCACTTTTAATACATTTAGCCCATCATTTAGCGAAAATGTGTTAATCTATTGCTAGAAAAGGACATACAATTGTTACGTCCCATTCATTATTTTAATGTATTTGGCAGCGGATGACGGGAAGTCAACGCACATTTCATCGCGGGTGGTAGAACCGGTGTAGTTCGACCGGGAAGGTACCACCGCCACACCTATTTCCAACGTGAAGCACTTCTTACGTTTCGATGGAAGGGTGTGGTTTCCGGCACACTTTTTATATGAGGCGACCATCATAGTCCTAGGGAGTAGCAACGCATCTGTGTTTGACTTCAGATAGAACCCATGTTTTATTTGAAATTGCTCACCGATGTCCATGGGCAGCAGTGACCACTTACCATCAGGTGGATTGCATGCTCGTTTGCTACTTCAATCAGATAAAAAAAAGAAACACCTGATCAATGGACCATGAGTCTTGTTAATATCAGTTACACGTTATTCCAATTGTTAATTCCCGTAAAATGTGATTCTGTCTATCAATCAGAGTCGTCATTATCTCCTACCCCATAATTCCTACGCCTACTAGCAAACTACCATAAATGATAAGGCCACCTACCTATATATTTATTGCTTTATTATCATAATTTGCTAATGTTATCATATTTTTTGACGATTTATAGTTTGTTATTAATAAGTGGAGCAAAAATTTGTGATTCGTTTTTAAGATACTTACTTGTCGCAGGCGGAGGAGAATGAAATTACGCACGGTTACAAGTAGGTTACAACGCTAATATTTTTTTTTAATAATGCATAAAACATACATAAAATCAACTAAAAACACATTATACTCACTACCTTGCATTTGACACAAACACATAAGTACATATTAAATAGAACAATCAATGTCTTGTAACGTCAAAAATGTCAGATGTCTTTATCAAAATACCCGCTATTGCTTTTAAATGCAGCTTAGCTAATTAAATCTATTTTACCTTTAACGGGTGCATTCAAAATAACTTGAAAATTATTACTATTTATTTAAATTAGAGAAATATTGGAGCTACTTTAGACAATATGAAGTTTAGTTTTTTACTTTAAATTACGGTCGAAATTCGACCGTTGCGACGGGTGGCTAGTAGACATAATTAGGTCTCATTTCCTATCAACAAAACAAGATAATTGGTAGCTATTTAAATTAAATTTAGTTCTAAATATAAGTTAATAACAAAGCTTGTAATTTAAGTTGCAAAGGAAATTGAATACATTGTATGATAGTTATTGTAGTCCATGGACATGTTTCACGCTGGAAATTTGTCTGATGCTTGTGATCACAGAGGTTGGAGCGGCAAGAAAAAACTAGTATTTTCATATAGCAAACAACACATCCCCCCTCCTCTATGATCCAGATAGAACCCATGTTCTATGTAAAGTTGATTACAGATGTCCATGGGCGGCAGTGACCACTTACCATCAAGCGGACTGCATGCTCATTTGCTACTTCAGTCCAATAAAAAAAACCCACCAAGAATAAAGCAGTACTTGCAATCCGCTGGAAAGGTGTTTTCAGCTTTGATATGGGATAATCATCTTAACCCTCTGAAGAAGCAACACATCTATAGTAGATTTCACTGCATACTGACATCTTACATAGTATAAAACAAAGTCACTTCTCTCTGTCTGTCCCTATGTACTTATTCTTAAATCATTTAAAATATGCTATGGAATTTAATGCAGTTTTTTTTAATAGACGGAGTGATTCAAGGAGGAAGGGTTATATGTATAATACATGTATAATATAATGGAGGAACACCAATAATTTTAGATTTCTGACTTTTAGCACTAGGCAAAATAAAGTTCGCCAGGTCAATAGCATATAATAAAGGATGTGTAGTTGTACATGTCGGTAATGTCCAAATAGAATGAAATAATTTGATACATAACTTTAAAAAGTTTGCTGTAAATGGTACACAAGGTAAATCAACTACACAAAATCAGCAAATTGCTTCATGTGGGAAGGATAAACTGATATTAAATAATATTTATGAAGAAATTTATGTGCACATACATCTTCGTCAACCCATTAATGTTCCACAGCTGGGCACGGGTCTTCTCTCAGAATGAGAGTTAGCACATTTTTTTTAAAATTGAACCTGGCGATAAGGCAGACAGGCTACCTGATAGAAAGTAGTCACTGTCGCCTATGGACATTTGCATCATCAGAGGAGTTGCCAATGCATCGCCGGCTTTGAAGGAGAGCTCTTTTCGCAACTTTTTTGAAGAGCCCCATGTAATAGCGCTCCGGGAACACCTCAGGAGGAAGCTCATTCCACATCTAGCACATCCGTCATATATATGAAACATTAATGTATTGGAGAGAGCTAAGCTTGGTATTTCCCTGCGCGACAGAATTCGTAATGATGAAATCCGTAGGAGAACGAAAGTTACCGACATAGCTCTCAGAATTAGTAGGCTGAAGTGGCAATGGGCAGGCCACATTGTTCTTAGGACAGATAACCGATGGGGTAGAAGAGTCCTCGAATGGAGACCACGCCTCGGCAAAAGGAGTGCAGGCCGCCCCTCGACCTGGTGGACTGATGACCTGAAGAAGACGGCAGGTAACCGCTGGATTCAGATGGCTCAGGACCGGTCGAAGTGGCGCAGATTAGGGGAGGCCTATGTCCAGCAGTGAACTTTTAAAGGCTGATGGATGGATGGATGGAATGTATTGGCCCTTTTTCTTTCATTTTATCAATGGTGTCTATTTTGTAATAAACGCAAGATAGAGATCAGCATTTGAGGTCCACAGCTAGTCATAGGTACTACTTCCTCTCCAAAAAATGGAAATGTGTACTTATGTACACGCGTTCGAAGTTATACTACTTTGAAATAACAAGATAAAAATGTGTTTAAATAATTTATCTTACGCCTTATTCTACATTTGTAGTAAAAATTAAAAAAACTTACACTCAATAACTTAACTCAGCAAACATTGGTTAGTATGTTTATAAAATTTTCTCATTATATTACTACAAGTACTATTACATTATTATAAAAAAAATATCTAAAAGCCTGTATTAATTCCTTTGAAATGTTTGCCCCAAAAAAGAGGAGGCTCTAGAGTTCGATATAGTCCTTACCTACCCCCATTGACTGACATAGCTATAGTAAATGACAGACCAGGGAGTAAAGCAGTCCCACATAACATACTCTGCCATCTACTCAAAATTTTTAAATCAACTCCCAATATATGTGTTAGAGATAATTAATCAATTTACCATGGTATACGACCTCATTCATATTATAAGAATATTGCTACGTCAGTTGTCAATGTCAGGGAATCAGTCAATAGCGCTTGTGATGGTTTTGTCAATAAATACATACACTGAGTTAGAATTAAACAAATATTGATATGTTGGACGACAATGGCGACCATTCAGATAACAATCCATTGGATTCTGCGACATATGTAAGTCATTTTTCCGCGGGTCCCATTGGACTGTGCGTAATGATGAACACATTGTTGTCAACCCATTATTGTCCCACTACTGGGCACGGGTCTTCCCTCAGGAATGTGAGAGTTATAGGCCATAGTCCACCGCGCTGGCCAAGTGCGAACTGGTGAACACATTAGATTTATCTTATTCATTCATCTTTTAGAAGACGTATTTAGACCTAAGCTTCATCGGACAATATCCAACCTAAAGTGATAGTAACCACAAGCCGTCTAACAAAAGATATTAATTACAGTTTCAAACAAACTCATTTATTTATTAAGTCGACGTGAAATTACACCGCAAGCGATCACGATTAGAAAATATTTATTACAAAACGAAAGGTCAAAACAATAGAGCTTTATCACACTATTGTGCTCTTTGTTATATACTTTCACTCGTGCTTTTAGATCGCTTACCGACTACCATAAAAGCTGGCTGAATGGTGCAAAAATATACCACTTCCAAATTCAATTAAAAAATAACGATCATAACACGAAGTCTTACTTACAAACGACCTTACTATTTATATGTTTACATTCAAATTATGACTTGAAACGGTAGTAAAAATCACTCACCTGAGGATATTACGTGTTATTGAACGTGGTTGCAGCAAAATCGACAATTATGATAAGAATGCATACGCGATAAAAAGCAAACACTAAAACCTTTTGTCCACTGAAAAACTGACTTGTGCGTAAACAATACGGGCACTCTCACACTCACATATCGGTTTCACTACAATTATAAGTTCGCGCTCACAATTTTCGTAAGGTTACATAAAATAACGTAAGATTCGTAAAAAATATTGAAACGGCCAAACACGTCACACCGCCACCAGATACAAAATCTTTTGATTGATCGAAATTAAACTTTAAAATTGATTGATTTATTGCCTCATTTGAATGTCTTTAACAATCATTCATTCAGTAATCAGTTCGTTCGGATACTTAAAATTTATTGTCTATTATCAAAATTCTTGTTTCCGTTATAATCATAAAAACGAAAATTTATAATTTTAATCTGTTCGCATAAATCGCATCAACCCATTATTGGCCCACTGCTGGGCACGGGTCTTCTCCCAGATTGAGAGAGTTTAGGCCATAGTCCACCACGCTGGCCAAGTGCGAATTGGTGGACGGTGTTCGCATAAATATTTATTTACAATGAAAGTCTTACATTTTTGTATACAAGTAAATTATTTAATACAATTATTTCCAATTCGGCAATACAAAATGCTCAATCAAGATCTTATTTTTTTATTTAATGTTGAGAAGAATGTTTATCTATTTGCGAATGTTTTCAAAATAAATCGTTTATGAGCGAGAAAAAGAGTTTAACTATACATTTAATGGAACAGATAAAACATTTTCATGATGTCAAATTGTCAATGGGTGCGTTCCAGAAGACGCTCACAAAGCCCAAAACGCCCGAAACATTGTTCCTCAAGACGACCGCGGTCGTTGTGGTTGCGGCGAAAACGTCACTCATGACGTCATGACTTACGCCCACGCGTCGCTCACGACGACCCATCTAACAAGTTGGGTTGAAGTGATCGTTCCAGTATAGAATACGTCAGTAAAGCTCATAAGCTAATAGAACGGGAAAAAGTGCGGTCGTGAGCTTGCGCTTTGTGAACGTCTGATGGAACGCACCCAAATTATATTACATATGTCAAAGTCAACGTCAAAATCATGACATTCTACGTCATTTACCAATGCATGAAATCGTGCATATATGTTAAATTAAAATTTTGTTTGTAATATTTCCCAATAGTTTTGTAAGATGCAGTTGAATTCGTAGTGAATTTAATAACATTTAAGTTACTTGCCTTAATAGCACAGATTTAGGTAAATCCGAATCAGAATGGCAGACAACAACACGGAAGAAATAGCGCCAAAAAATCCCGATAAAATCGAATTTAAGAAACCTGTGTTAGTGGGGCGCATCGGAAAACTGCCGAAAAAGGCTAAACCTGATACCGAGCAAGTTTCGGTACCGAAGAAAACAGAAATAGATAACAGTGCGTCGAATTCTTCGAGCTCTCTCCCGCCGGCGGTTTTGTTGAAAGAATTATCGACTCCTATTCCGTATAAGGAGCCGAAATGGTCAGGCTTGTGTCCTGATGGTAAGTTTATTCGTTTCACTGACATGTATTGGTCCTATTTTGCTTTTTTATAAGATTGAAGTCGTAAACATGCACTAGTAGTCTTTCCCGCACTTGGTTTTCGGTAAGCAGCTTCATACAAAGCAAGGGTTTCTGTCAATTCATGTCAATCACAGATGTATTGCTACTCCCGAGGAATAATATTTGCTTCATAATAAAAGAATGGGCAGCGGTCTAGAAATTTGCCGCCTTAATTTCTTCATTTTATTTTTATTTACCACTTCCAGCCCGTCGTGTGGAAGTGGTAGGGAGGGTTAAGTACTTCCCCCTCCCGTAAATCCCGCCCGCTGGAGACAAGTACTTACTTTTATCGAATTTTAAAAGTATAACTACTAAATTAAAGAGAAATAACCCAAATACTGTTTATTTTCTTCTATGTATTTTGTTAAAAGTAGTCTTAACTTAGGACAAGTTTATTCTATATTTGAAACGTAATAAATTGTCTCCTAATTTAGAAAACATTGTCTCTGGAAATCGACGAACTCTGCTTAGCGGGTTTCCTTTTTCTGTTTATTAAAAAGGTCTAACCTAACCCAATCTTTTTAAAAGCTTTTATTTAACTTACAATGTTTATGGGTAAGTATATAAGGATGTAATTATGTGTGTTTGAGTCAAATCTTGCGACCTGAATTTAGCCCACCTCTCATTATCCGATTGAGCCGAAATTTGGAATACATGTACAGTTGTGATGACAATAATAATAATAATAATAATAATTCTTTATTTTGGACAAGATCCATATATTGTTAGTAAAAAATACTTATTGCCCATGTTAGTGATGAAGTAAAATTAAATACCTAAAATTAAAATCTGAAAAATTAACATTAGCGTTACCTCTGAGAAAGCATGTGGCATGCATTCCAGTGTCTTATCATCGGGCAGTTCACGTGGCCTAATATTGTGTTCAGGAGACCGTTGGTACTGTCTTGCACCCTCTGCATCACTGAGGCTACACGTTTCCGTATTATAGCATGAAAACTATCTACTCGAGCCTCAGTAAGCATACCAGATGCATTACAATGCAATCATATATAATCAATATTGTTATTAATGCAAAATGGCTGACGCAACAAAATGGCGGACTACATATTATTGTATGGGTTATACATAGATAGACCCTATATGGGTCTCAAATTTTGATGTGTAAAATACAGTAGAATAGAAAAAAATTCAAATTCAAGATTGCCGCCATCAAAAAAATGGGAGACTACAAATATGTGTACAACACACCCAATATGGGTATCAAATAATAGGGCTTAGTTTATAGAATACAATACACTAAGAAAAAAATGAAATCCAAGATGGCCACCTTAAAAAATGGAAGATTACGTAGGTATTTTTGTCCAACCCACCCAATATGGGTAACAAATAAAAAAAAAAAAACGCTTTCTACACTCATAGCCCCACAGTAGGATTTTCTCCTGTGTCGTGGGTGCCATGGACACACACAAAGACGAATACACAAACACCCAGACCCAGAACAAGAATCTAAACTCATCATTCAGATACCTGTCTGGCCAAGAATCGAACCCGGGACCCACTGCATGTCATACCGGTACGCTAACCGCTGCGCCACGCGGGTCGTCAAAAGGGATTAATAAAAGGGATTAATTTATATATTTTTTTGTGTCACTACGAAAAAAGGAACGAATTCTAGATGGCCGCCATTTAAAAATGGAAGATTACATGTGTTAATACAACCCATCCAATATAGGTATGTAATGAAAGAGCATTGGGCCCTGGGACAACTAAAAATAAGGAAATAAAATAATATTAAAAAACATTTTTTAAAACAAGCTTTTCTTTCAATGAACTGAAAAGGAAAAAAATAATTTTGTAGCAGTCAAACCCATCATTTTGTTTCATCATACAATTCTCTATCATATAAAAACTTGTCGCACGATTATTCCAGGAAACCACAGACATAGATCTGAGCAAAATTTAATGTGTACAATTCCAACATATTCCTAATAAGATGGCACGATTCTATACCCAACTCAAAATCAATAATCAATCGGAAATTTCGGATTTAAAAAAATAAAATATTATCAAATTATTATATCCGGCAAAAAATATATATTAGGGGGTTGGCCTTGACCTCTTCTGGCGTTCTGACATAGTCAGAAGTTTCGATCGAGGTGGCACGATTCTAGACAATGGAAATCACCATCCTTCCGTAAAAACGTCAAGTCAAATAACTGCGTACAGCCAAAAATAGGTGTGGCAGTGTTTCCTCCCCAATCAAACTTTACTTAACCTATTCATATAATATATTGCAACTTTTTTAAAAATTGCCCATTTAAGGACTTATGGAAAAAATTACCTTTTGTGCGACAGGTTCGGAGTATGCCCTAGAAGTGCTGAAGTCCGGCATGATAGTGGAGAGGATAGACCTGACAAAGCACCCCTATTTTGTGTTCGGGAGACTCGCCAACTGCAATGTGGTCATGGCGCATCCAACCATATCCAGGTATTTGGTACTATGTATTACTTTAAGTTGCCATCCATCCATCCATCCATCAGCCTTTTGATGTCCACTGCTGAACATAGGCCTCCCCTTAATGGCGCCACTCTAACCGGTCCTGTGCCCTCTGAATCCAACGATTTCCCGCTGTCTTCTTCAGGTCATCGGTCCATCTGGTAGGGGGGCGACCTGTACTCCTTTTGCGTAAACGTGGTCGCCACTCGAGGACCTTTCTTCCTCATCGGTTATCGGTCCTACGAGCGATGTGGTGTGACTGTAAGTTGCACTGCACTGTAATTGCCAACTCAGGGATCTAAAATCCAAGTTCCAGGCAAGTTTGGAGATCCCGGAGTCCTCTTTGTAGGGCTGAGGACGGCCACCGGTGAGTTTTAGTGCGGTAAAAATCCGACATAACCCTGCGTCGCTCCCACGGTGTGGGGTACGTTTTGAAGGATTCCCCCTCGAGAACAAATAAAAAAAAAGTCTACCAATTCACACTTTGCTAGTGCTTCACATTTTCAGATTTTATTGTTCTTAGTATACAGTCACAAACCCATCTCTATGTTTATAATTTTAACTAGCTAATTGGGAGTCTGGTGTTAAATTGATTTCAAATTCCAAGGTAATAATTAAATGAATTACTTTGTGTTGTTTTTTATATTCACGCGATAGGTTTCGTCATCAAGACGTCACACATCTCGTGTGGGTTTCAGGTTCAATTCCCGGCCAGATATCTAAATGATGACGGTTCAATTTCTGTTCAGAGTTGACATAGATACACACAATGACAGAAAAGGTTTGACTTCCTTGGCACCCACGTTACAGTTTAAGGCTATGAGTATTGAAAGCGTTATTTGTCCCATGTGTTCCGATCCGGTGGTACTGTAAAAATAATAATATATATCGCACACCTAGTTAAAGACTCGCTCGACTCGAAATAATTCGAAAATGAGTTATTATTATTACTGGAATCTGCGTTCAAAATTTCATAATCTCCACTGACACCTGTAGAAATAGCTCCATAAATAAAATCAAGATGACGCTATAACTTAGTTTTGCTGACTTGCTTGGTCCATACTCCCCGCCAACGCCTAACGCAAAATAAAGACATTTCATTTGTTCTATTCCAGGCATCACGCGGTCCTCCAATACAAAGCGTTCGCTGAAGACGGCGAGCCTCCCTCCGGCTGGTACCTCTACGACCTCGGCAGCACCCACGGGACCTTTCTCAACAGGGACAAACTGAAGCACCAACATTACACCAGGGTGCGCGTGGGACACCAGATCAAGTTCGGGACGAGCTCGCGGACTTATATTATGTTGGTGAGTTTGTTTTGTGGTGATTTGACAAGTCATAGGAGATGACGTCACTGTATTATGTAGTAGTGATACTCGCCAGCGGAATTAAATATAAATAATAATATAAATAAATAATAATATACTTATATTTAATCCCGAATTAAATATAAGTATTTTCAAACAAAGGTTTCATATGCTCTCGAAACCAAAAGTATCTCAACTTTTTTATTTATTTAATTATCCATTTATTGCACCTTTATAAAAATAAAAGCAACAATAGGGCAAACTTAATGCCTGATGGCATTCTCTACCAGTCAACCCTGGGTGGTTGGAAAATATGCGGCAGGTGTTAATTTTAGACTTAACTTTGGTCAAATACATTAATGAATTGTATTGAATTTGTTGATATTGCTTTTAGGGGCCAGATTTCGACTGTGAAGGAGAGTCGGAGTTGTCAGTGACGGAAATTAAAAAGAAGGCGCAGGATATGAAGCTGGAGAGAGACAGAATAATCAAGGAAGCCATAGAACAGAGGGAGAGGGATAGAGCTGAAGAGGAGAAACGTAGAGAGGAACAGGGCATTGATTGGGGAATGGGTGAGTAGAGAAAGGGAAATATTTACTTTGATTTCTGTAAACACAATTGTCTTTTCCTGAACATGGAATATGATCATTCAGTCTATGAGTTTGTTTAATTTCGGAGGGCAGGACTTAGGTTTTCTATCTGATATTTTGACGCTCAGCAGTTTTCATATTATCGAAACTGTTCCTGCCCTCCTTAAGGCGACGGGTGGATTAAATGGGGGGGGGGGGGGGGGTGATATTCAGACTTGTCTAACCTGGAGCTGTCACAAATGACAATGACTCGAATATTATATTCATATATATTTATTTACTTTACATCTACATACTTATATCATTTTCATTCATTTTGAAACATTTCTATCTTCTACTTTTCTTTTGTATCGCACCACATTTGATATTTCTGTATTTCCTTAAGGTGGACTAGCAAAATATGCCATGAAGTTCAGTTATTTTTGTTATCAATAAAAGTTGAATAAATTAATCTTGACCCCTTGGCGAAGAGCAGATATAGCCTAATGGTTGAAACTTGCTCTCTCAATCGGAAGGGTCTGAGCTTCAAACCCAGGCACGCACCACTGATTTATCGTACATAAATCAGAATAGGTAATTAGAATATTAGACATTAATTATCACCGCTTTCCGGTGAAAGAAAACATCGTGAGGAAATCTACACATCCGAGAGTTCTTAGAAAAAAGTACTCAGAGGTGTGTGAAGTCCACTAATTCGCACTTAGCCAGCGCGGTGGGCTATGGCCTAAAACTATCTAATCTGAGAGAAGACTCGTGCCCAGCAGTGGGACAATAATGGGTTGTACCCCACTATATTAAATAAGTGACTGTAGTCGATCAAATAATGGAGACGCCACCAACGATTATTTATGTATGTATATATTACTTATGCAAACTCAAAACTCTCATTCTGAGAGAAGACACGCCCAGCAATGGGACACTAATGAGTTGTATCCCCCCCAGGCGAAGACGCAGAGGAGGAGCCAGACCTCGCCGACAACCCGTACGCAGTGGCGGCCAACGAGGAGTTATACTTGGAGGACCCCAAGAAGACGCTGCGAGGGTACTACGAGAGGGAGGGGCACGAGCTGAGCTACGACTGCGAGGAGAGGGGCGTTGGACAGTATATTTGTAGGTGAGGGTTATGTTTTATGTTCGTTCTTAAAGTAAACAGATGGAAAAATTGTGTGCGTGTACTAGCGTACACTCGTAAGAAGTGAAACTTCTTTATGACGTTATTTTTCAAAAAATAATTTACTATATGCAACTTTACAGAAATTGGTTAAATATAGTTAAATTAGATAAAGTTTAATAAAAGCCTTTTATTAAACTTTATCTAATAATCTAATCTATAATAATCTATCTAATATCACGCATGGTAGGGATAAGAAAAAGATGGCGCGTAACGGAACAAAACAAGATGGCGCGTAACGTAACGTAACGTAAAAATGTTACACTAAATTTTAAAAACAATAAAGAAGTTTCACTTCAATAAATTCCTAAGGATAATAATAAAAATAATAATAAGGATATAATAATAATAATAAGGATAATGTTTTGATGAAAAGTGTCATTTTTAAATTATTAATCACTGGCTGACCCGGCGAGCTTCGTTCCGCCTAAAAGTCAAAAATCTAAATTTATCAGTGTTCCTCCACTATATTATGCATGTATTATACATAAAAACCTTCCGTTAAATAAGATTTTTTCCCATAGTAAAAAGTAGCCTATATGTTAATCCAGAGTATCAGCTAACTCCCTACCAAATTTTATGAAAATCGCTCCAGCTGTTTAGACGTGAAGAAGTAACAAACATACACACTCACAAACTTTCGCCTTTATAATATTAGTATGATAATTAATGACACGGTTTCACTTAAAAAAAAGATATACAAAGAAAAAAGACGAACCTACTGAGTTTCTTACCGGATCTTCTCAGTTAAGGTCGTGGTAGTGTAAAAAATACCTATATATATATGTAACTGACAATTTGTAAGTGCCTCCATAGGCCTGTGCAAAATAATCCGGGGCTGCAGACGTCTAGAGTGGGAGCTCGAACCGTTCGGTCAGGCAATCCCGGGAACGACGGCGGTATGTGTGGTCGCATACCGTCGTAAAGACTAGACGGAGGGGTGGGCCCAGCCGCCCATCTGGGATGAGCCCGATGGGACTACGCACTCGGAGGATTCCGGTTGAAGTCGTTTCGAGATACCGGAGTCCTCCTTTTTAGTGCCGAGGACGGCTACCGGGGGGTTTTTAGTGCGGTAAAAATCCCACATAACCCTGCGTCGCTCCCACGGCGTCGGGTACCTTTTGAAGGTTTCCCCCTCGACAACAAAAAAAGGCCTGTGCAAAATAAAGGCATTTCATTTTACTTAATTTCATTCAACGTTACATTCACGAGTTACATATGTTCCCTTATTCCAGGGTGGAGCTACCGATAGACGACGCGCGTGGCAGGCCGGTGGTCGCGGAGGTGATCCACCGCGGGAAGAAGAAGGAGGCGGTGGTGGCCTGCGCGCTGGAGGCCTGCCGGGTGCTGGACAGGGCTGGCTTGCTCAGGCAGTCCAAACACGGTGAGGACTTTTATGATGTTTTTTTTATCAGACTGAAGTAGCAAACGAGCATGCAGTCCGCCTGATGCAGGCCACTGCTGCCCTGCGACATCTGTAATCAACTACATACAGAACATGGGTTCCATCTGAAGTCAATCACAGATGTGTTGCTACTCTCGAGGACTATGATGGTCGCCTCATGTGAAAGTGTACCCGCAACACGCTTCCATCGAAACGCAAGAAATGCTTCACGCTTGAAATAGGTGTGGCGGTGGTACTTACCCGGTCGAACTACACTGCTTCTACCACCTTCAAAATGGTATGGTAGCATTATCTTATACTAGATAAAGCACGCAGCTTTGAAAGCGTTAAAAAAATCGATGTCTCAATTGTCCCGTGGGAATAAGCTATTTTCCTACAATAATAAGTAAGCTATATGTTAATCCAGAGTGTCAACTACCTCTCTACCAAATTTTATGAAAATAGCTCCAGCCGTTTACACGTGAAGAAGTACCAAACATACACACTCACAAACTTTCGCATTTATTATATTAGTATGATTATTTAAAAGTATTATTTGACCACAACAATTAGGGGCATAAAACAAAAGCGGTTCAATACCCCGCATCTCGCCTCTTACCCCGCGCATCCCCTAGTTACGTGCAGTCGTGTATCGTCTAGGTGTTTACGTTAGCCAGCACGTGTTTAATGTTATTTCGTTATAATGTTAGTTTAATGAGTGATTGTTGAATTTTTGAAGTTATTATTGAATTAGTTTATTATTCATCAATAAACCTCAAATTGGGTAGGTAAAAGGCTATTCGTGGAAGGGAAAGGACTCTTACATTTAAAATATGCATTTTTTTAACAAGATGCATGCTGTCTCCAAAGTCGAAAATCGAATGTGTGCTACAACAGGCATCAGTCTCTTACACAAATAAAAAAAGGAAGAATATTCCATGTCTGCGAATATATTAAACATACGAAAGTGCTTTACTAAATACTCGACTATTGAAAATACACCACTATGGTGTACGTTTAATAATGTTATACCTACATACTTTTGGTATTTGGTAATAGAATATACTTCGTATCAGGATGGGAAATCCCTAGTTCTAATCACGTTTCAACTGTTTTGGTCGAGTAGTACACTTATTCTTCTTTGTCCACTAATTCGCACTTAGCTAGCGCGGTGGACTATGGCCTAAACTTCCTCATTCTGTGAGAAGACCCGTGCCCAGCAGTGGGACAATAATGGATTGAGAGAGACTTATTCTTCAAGTCTTTTTCTCCAGAATCCCGTCGTCGTAAGCAGCGCGACTGGAGCGCTGACGACTACTACGACTCGGACGAGGACACCTTCCTGGACCGCACCGGGGCCGTCGAGAGCAAGCGGAGGACCCGCATGAGGAGGCACGGGGCCCTCGCGGAGGACACGCGGCAGCCCAGAGGGTACGAGGACCTGGTGAGTACATGTGGCTACCTTCTAGGTTCGATTTGGATAAGGAGATATGGAATGCTGAGTAAACATGACACCTTCCGAACCACACCACTTTATATATGTTTTATTTTTTATGTCTTGGTTGTCTAAGAAATAAGAAAAAAATCAGCATTGATAATTTTTAATTTTACTATGATAATAGCGTAATAATATGATAAGCGTGCAGTGATAGCCTAATGGTTGAAACTTGCCCTCTCGATCGAGAGGCCCGAGGTTCAAACCCAGGCATGCACCACTGATTCATGTGCGTATTAGAAATTAATTATCACTGCTTTTCGGTGAAGGAAAACATCGTGAGGAAACCTACACACCCGAGAGTTCTTTAAAAAAAAAAGTTCTCGGAGGTGTGTGAAGTCCACCAATTCGCACTTGGCCAGCGCGGTGGACTATGGCCTAAACTCTCTCATTCTGAGAGAAGACCCGTGCCCAGCAGTGGGACAATAATGGGTTGACGAGATGATAAGCGTAATTGGTCATTAGCTATAAGAGGTAACATATAAGATTTGTACTTAATAAAATCAGTCTGAGTCTGCTCTCTGGCTTGTACGCTTGTATAAAACCCTTGAGCCAGGTCTCGATAGTTAACTACTGCCACTAAAAATTATGTCAGACTAGTTGAACCCCGCAGCTTCGCCCGCGTTAACAAAAATCGATGTATCGATTGTCCCGTGGGAATAGGATATTTTACGGTACCTACAGTAAAAAGTAGCCTATATGTTAATCCAGAGTGTCAGCTAACTCCCTACCAAATTTTATGAAAATCGCTCCAGCCGTTTACACGTGAAGAAGTAACAAACACACACACTCACAAACCGTCGCCTTTATATATGAAGTATTACAATATTAGTTACCTTTATAATATTAGTATGACGGTTTGTGAGTGTGTGTGTATGATTAACAATATTTTTTAAATTAACTCATGAACTCAATAAAAAGCTCGACTACTATTAACTTAAAATAAAAAATGTTATAAAAAGAAAAACATGTAAAGTTTCATTCTTCTTTCTCAGTTGAAAGAAGTATCAGACATCGAGAAGAAGATATCCGCAGAAGAGAAGGTGCTAGAACGGTTGCGTGAAACCAAGCAAGCCCCAGAAGAGAAGAGCGGAGAGGATGCCCTCGACGAGTTCATGAGCTCGCTGGGCAAGCAGGGCCACAGCATGGCGCATAAGGCTGAGATATCCAAGACTAAGGTTAGTGTTTTAGACTAAGTTATTGAAGTGAAAGTTCTTTATCGGGGTTGGAAAAAAAATTAGTGTAACATTTTTTCGTTACGCGCCATCTTTTTCTGTTACGCGCCATCTTTTTTTTCCGTTACGCGCCATCTTTTTCTTATCCCTACCACGCGTGATATTAGATAGATTATTATAGATTAGATTATTAGATAAAGTTTAATAAAAGCCTTTTATTAAACTTTATCTAATTTAACTTTATTTAACCAATTTCTGTAAAGTTGCATATAGTAAATTATTTTTTGAAAAATAACGTCATAAAGAAGTTTCACTTCTTACAAGTGTACGCTAGTACACGCACACATTTTTATTTTGGATTGATTTTATTTATATACTAGCTAAACTCCGCAGCTTCGTGGGTGTTATAAAAATCTATGTATCGATTGTCCCGTGGGAATAAGATATTTTTCCACAATAAAGCTTATATGTTAATCTAGAGTATCAGCTAACTCCCTACCAAATTTTATGAAAATCGCTCCAGCCGTTTACACGTGAAGAAATTACAAACATACACACTCACAAACTTTCGTCTTTAAAATATTAGTATGAAGTATGGAGTAGTATGATTTATACAAACTTACATCTATCCTTACAGGCTAAACAATATAATAGTTAAGGCAATTTTACATTTTTAAAAGAAAGAAAGAAAGTGTGTGTGTCCTTATGTACACGCGTTAGAAGTTATACTTCTTTGGCGTAACAAGACAGAAATCTTTAAAAAAAATGGCCTTTTTCTACGTTTCTAGAAGAAACGATAAAGAAGAAAATCCCAGTGCGGGGCTATAAGTGTATGAAGTGAAAAAAGTAAAAAAAAAGTGTGTGTGTTTATGTACACGCGTTAGAAGTTCTACTTCTTTGGCGTAACAAGATAAAAATCTTTTTAAAAATCTTATCTTTCGCCTTATTCTTATATTTTTTTCATAACGCGCCTAAGGAAGAATAACTTCAAATAAAAAAACGCGCGGAACTCGGGGACTGCCGCGGTAAAGCTATTGCATTTCATTTTCATTTCAACTTCATACTGTGACTTTTGTGTGACGAATCTTAAAATTTCACTCTCATCATTTTTCATAACGTGCCTAAAGATGTCTAACTTCAAAAAAATTACCTCATATGTAACTTGACCATACGTACTGTTTTGAACGGGTACCGTACCGTTTTTCGGTTCTTCGTCGCGATGTTGCCGATGAAAATGTACAAAATATTGTCCCCTTTAAAAAAAACTCATTTTCTTTAACTTTTTTTTTTTTGTTTTCGAGGGGGAAACCTTCCAAAGGTACCCGACGCTGTGGGAGCAACGCAGGGTTATGTGGGATTTTTACCGCACTAAAACCCCCCCGGTGGCCGTCCTCGGCACTGAAAAGGAGGACTCCGGGATCTCGAAACGACTTCAACCGGAGTCCTTCCAGCGCGTTGCCCCATCGGGCTCCTCCCAGATGGGCGGCTGGGCCCACCGCTCCGTCTAGTCTTTACGACGGTATGCGACCACACATACCGCCGTCCTTCCCGGGATTGTCTGACCGAATGGTTCGAGCTCCCACTCTAGCCGCCTGCAACCCCGGAAGCCCCTTTTAGTCACCTCTTACGACAGGCAGGGGATACCGTAGCCCTATTCTGACTCCGAGGCTACAGGGACGTATTTTCTTTAACCTAGGTAATAAGTAAGGTTAATTGTAAACCATTTTTTGTTTCAACTATCATTTGACATAAACCAATCTCCTGGTTTAAAGTAAACAATAAACTTGTCAACCCATTACTGTCCCACTGCTGGGCACGGGTCTTATCAGAACGAGAGAGTCTTAGGCCATAGTCGCGCTGGCTAAATGCGACTTGGTGGGCTTACTCAAAACACAAACCACGAAATTGGTGGATAACAAACAATAAACAATGTTACCCATCTTTTCTGATTCCAGATGAGCATACAAAAACTAAAAGGGGAGTTGTCCAGAACCCAACGGCTTGCGGAGCTGGCTCGCCCCGCGCTCGCCCCGGTGGCCCGCGCCGAGGACAGGCGGCTGCTCAAACAGAACAACTCTGTGGTGTACGGGAAACGGTGAGGGAAATGAAATGTCTTTGTTTTCGGGGGCGCTTAAAATTGTCAGTTACATATATATATGTATTTTTTTACACTACCACCGGATCGGAATATTACTGTCCCAGCGCTGGGCTATACCCAATATACTAACATAGTTTTTTTTTCTTTTTTTTTATAAGATTGAAGTAGCAAACGAGCATGCAGTCCATGATGGTGGTCACTGCCGCTCGTAGACATCTGTAAGCGACTTCATATAGAACATAGGTTCTATCTGAAGTCAATCACAGATGTGTTGCTACTCCCGAGGACTATGATGGTCGCCTCATATGGAAGTGTGCCACACCCTTCCATCTCGCGCAAGAACTGCTTCACGCTAGAAATAGGTGTGGCGGTGGTACTTCCCCGATCGAACTACACTGGTTCTATCACCTATTCCTAGACGAGACATTGTATTAAGCATTGAGGGACTTTACCAGTGTAATTCGACCCGGTTACCTCCCCGGTCCCATCCAATTCCCACGCTATTTTCTAACGTGAAGCAATTCTCGTGCGAGGATAACGGTAGTTGTTCTCACTTTCGTCTGAGGCGCTCATCTTAGTTCACGGTAGGAGCAAGGCATTTGTGAACAGGAACCGCTGTGTTTTACCTCAAACTAGTAGAAATAAAATTTAGTACCTTAAACACAAACCTGTTGCAGTGAAATTGGACGATATAAATATTTTTTTCTTTCTTATATAAAGTTACTTTTTTTATACTTTAACCTAACGATAAGGCAGACGGGCCACATAATGGAAAGTAGTCACCATCGCCTGTGGACCTGCGACACCAGAGAAATCGCCAATGCATCGCCGGCTTTGAAGGAGAGCTCTTTTCGCACCTTTCTTGAAGACACCTACATACAGCCTGTAGTGACCACTTATCATCATATGGACTAAATGTTCGTTTGCTACTTCAATCGTATAAAATAATCTATCCACAAAACATTAGCTTCGTTATATTAAGGGAATTTTGACATTTTTTGCTATAATTTCTAGCGACGTTCTATCTTGTGGAAGACACGAAACATTCAATTCAATCGTCATTCGCTTGTCAATGCAAGCTACATATATCAGGCGAATAAAATCAATCACCACAATAAAAAGTAATAACGTGTTCCGACCCGGTAGTAGTGTAAGAAAAAAATATGTAACTGACCATTTGTAATTGCACCTGTGAGCCTATTCAATGTAAAGATAACTTAATTTCATTTTTTTATTTGAAATTTTAGGCTAAAATTAAAAGAAGACGTGGAGAAAAAACCTAAAGTGATAAAAGCAGTTAAGACAGAAGAAACGGAATTCGTAGAAGAAATGGATTCAGATGAAGAAGTTAAAGACGATACTAAGAAACTAACAGAAGAAACAATTGAACCAAAAACAATGGATATTGAGAATTTAGAAGTAAAGACAGAAGAAAAGATAAAATTAGAACATAAAGAAGATGAAACTGAGAAGAAAGCAGAGGAAAATAAAAAGAGTGACACTAAAGAAAGTTTGAAAGATAAAAGAGTGTTTGGACCTATGAGGCCGCCAGAGAACTATGTGGTTCCAGAAAATTACTTCGATCAAGAAACAGATAGAGATTTGCCGGAAATCGATGAAACGGAAATGTTATAACTAAAATATAATTGTTTTAGTTTATTTGTTGTTTTATTTTATACATTTTCAGATATAATATGATTATTTGATTTTAAACGATTCATTGCCAACGACGCGCCAGGCGCGTCATAAGCGAAGATTATAATTTTTTGAAGTGAAACTTCTTTAGGCGCATGAGGGAAATTTTTTTACAGATGAAACGTCACGCCGGTATGCAACGGAAGTGTCGGAAAAGAGAGAGAGAGTGATCGAGACCGATTGAGAGAGAGTAAGACAGGGCGAACGTAGCATGAGCAACTAGCCGTGGAGTGAGAGTAGGGAGCAAGCGAGTGAGAAAGATTGAGAGAAAAAGTGAGACAGAGCGAATTCGTATCACGCCTTTTTCCCTTCCTCTTAATCTTGGAAATTTAAAGTTTTAGATTTGTATAAATATAAACAAGATTTATAAATTAGTTCGCCAAAGAAGTTTCACTTCTGACATGTGTACTTTGTACGCACGCATGTTTTTTTTCATTACACTTTCATCTTCAGAATCTTTAATTTCTTCAGTACTAGTGTCTGAACTGTTATTATTCAAAGTACATTTTGACTGTTAGAAACTGTAGAGTTACGCTTTTTTTTGCAAGTAAACTTTCATTTTCTTTACAGGTATCTTGCTGATATTTCATACAAATTAGTTAAAAATATCTGGCTACATTCAGAAATGTTATAGTCTCCTTGCTGAATACTTAATTTAAAATACAAATAAATCGTATAATATCTGCAGGCTATCGAAAATGTTTACTATACCTGTAAGATTTAACTAAAATTGATAATTGATACTACCTTCAGATGCCATTATTCCTTTGAAAACTAACAAATATGCAGCAGAGTACACAGAAACACTTTTATTTGATTAGAATAATGCGAGAAAACCATAAAATATGCAAAAAAACAACAAGAGGACAACAATGTATGGGGCATGGTATAATGTTTATGAAAATGAAGGTGGCAATGAATCGGTTAATAATTTGCAGGTTAGAAACTTTGTATTTACATGAAGATTACAAATTCCCATACACTTAACACCAGGTGGATTGCATGGTCGTTTCATATTTTAATTTTATAAAGAAACACATACCTATATAACACAAGATAACACTAATAACGCAAGATATAATAATATACTAGTTTATCCAGGGAGGTACAGTACTACCGCCACACCTATTTCTAGCGCGACTCTGTTCTTACGCGAGATGGAATGGTGTGGTTGTTCTCACTTTGATATGAGGTGACCATCAAATGCCATCTTAATCCTCGGGAGAAGTAACGCATCTGTTTTATATGAAGAACAAACATGATGCCCACTTGATGGTAAATGGATAATGCATAATGATAATGCAACTGGCAAACTGTTCGCGGCCGACTGAATTTGCGACGATTGGTTTATTTCACCCTGCCATATACTTGAAATGGAGTGTCCAAAATTTGTTAGTTTGCGCCCACTGTACGCTGTAACGCTGCAAACTGCGTTAAATATATAATCCCATAATCTTTCATAACGGTTAAAAAATGCGGGTCAGCTTATGACATCTCCAAGCAGTCGCGAGAAAGTGCTACACGAATTCGTTTCTGCAAGACTGAAAGGGACCTTGCGGATACTTTCGAAAATCTAAGTTCAGTGACAATTTTGTTTTATGTTCACTCGTATAAAGCTTTGTCAGTAATCTCTCTTATAATTTATCTGTAGATTTCCGTTCTAGTAACGTTACATAAGCACTAAGGGGAGAAGGGGGAAGAATCTTTATGACATGGGGCCGAGGGGATGCCCCCCCACCCCCAATGGGTAGATGGTGATTACGTCAAAAATAGTTTAGTTTTTAACAGACTTCCCAAAGGAAAGAGGTTATCTATTCGTCACGTATATTTTTTTTTATACAATTTTTTATGACTGAAGTAGCAAACTAGCTTGCAGTCCACCTGGTGGTAAGTGGTCACTGCCGCTCATGGACATCTGTAAGCAACTTCATCCAGAACATGGGTTCCATCTGAATGATGCGTTGCTACACCCGAAGACTGTGATAGTCGCCTCATTTGAAAGTGAGCCGGCAACCACACCCTTCTATCGAAACGCAAGAAATATTTCACGCTAGAAAAAGGTGTGGCGGTGGCACTTCCCCGGTTGAACTAAACCTTTGTCTAGTAATATTTTTACATTACAATGTTTACGTGAGCATGGTAAATAACTGTAATAAATTTACTTACGTAGGAACGGCCCCGTATGAATTCACACACTTTGTGGATGTTTCTTCAGTCGTAGACGGGACAGAGCGGTGGGAGCGATAAACATCTTCAATGCTCTCTGGACCACGTTTAAATTCTGATACCCATTTTTTTACAGTGTTATCATCGCTTAAGTTCTAACACCGCGGACCTCAAAATTAGCAACTTTTCAGGAGAGCAAATAAACTGTCTCAAATAGTTATTTTTTATTCTACAACTACCATATAATATATTGCGTTTAAAATATTAATATACTCATATTAAAGTAATATTTTTTATGAAAATGTTACATGTTCCTATATTATTTTTAGATACCTACCATTATTTCATTAACTCAAAATGGGAAAATTTTGAGTTACGCGGTGTTAGAACTTAAGCGACGATATGTAATCGTAATAAGAGTAAATTCAGATCCGTTTTTCTTTTAGCCCCTTTTTTAAAGTAAAAGATCACTGCACGATTTTCAATTTTGTCCGTTTTTACAAAAGCGTTTGGTCTTGTTTAACACTTTTTATTTTAAAAACAATAAAAATCAAACTTTTATAATGTGTCAACTAAATATGTATAGATCAACTGAGGGTAATATTCAAAATTATAAAAATACGATGGCATACCAGGCCGCGGCTTTTCGATCCACCCTCGAAAAAAAATGTAACTGACAATTTGTAAGTACCCCCATAGGCCTATACAAAATATACCTACTAATATACTAAAAATTAAAGTCTCAAGTCTTTACTACTTCTTTATTCTCCAATTATATCTAAATTAATATGTAAAATTAAGTTAAACACGTATTGACCAAAGTACAGTGGGCGGCCACAAGCTATTGGTACACGAAGGCGGATTTGCTGCACGAGTTGAGATTTATCGGTCGATTTCTCCAAACACGATGTCGAGTGTTCCTATGATTGCCACGATGTCTGCCAGCATGAGATTCTTCCCGATCTTCTCCAGAGCTGCGAGGTGAGCAAACCCGGGCGGCTTAATCTTGCATCTGTTGTAGAAAATACATATTAGTGTAGACCCTCGTCTAATAGCAATTGTTTTTCGATAGACAATCGATGTTTAAATCGATATTATCGCATATCGATAACTTGTTCCACGCTATGGGGAGCCGACAGACTGTAAGTTCAATTCTAAATCGATAGAATCGATATCTTTCCAAGAAATTGATGGCCGAACGATGTGTATATCCTTATTATCGACTTTTTAATCGATAGTATGAGATGTAGATTAAAACTATCGATAGTGTGGCATCACATATCATGACACAGTCATCGAAATATAGGACCATACTAATGATTATTTGTTATCCTTGAAATATAATCGCCAGTGGTCTATTTATGAACTTTTAAAATTCAAGGTATCCTGAGATTGATAAGCAGCATAGACAGGAGAGGTAAAAAAATAATACAATGAACAGTACATAATTACCAAAGATATTAGCCAATGGTCCTATATTTATATAACTAACATTTATACATATAACTATTGTAAATAATGCTGCTTTGTATGAATAACCACACTATTCGAAATTTATTATTTTTTAATTCAGTTTTATCAAAAATAGGCCAAAAGCTTTGAAGCAGCGGTTTAATAAGTTTTTGATATTTTAACTTATTTATAAATGAGGTTCTTTTCTATCTGGCTCCTCTGTAATATATGCGTTTCTGTGTTGTTTTATTATTCAAAGCAAGCAGCGCTATATCATAAAAATATAATTAAACAGAAATAATATTGACAAGAAATAAAAAGCACAATGAGAAATATAAGTGTAAAATATGTCAAAATAAAGATAAGTTAATAAACAATCGCTTTACTACTTACTGCTATACTACGTACTACTACTACTACTATACTGCTATTACCACTTGGTGAATATACGGTCCACCAATTCGCACTTGGCCAGCGCGGTGGACTATGGCCTAAACTCTCTCATTCTGAGAGAAGACCCGTGCCCAGCAGTGGGACAATAATGGGTTGACGACGATGACGATACGAATATACGGTCCGTTCACTAAAATACTCAAATGATTGACCGGGATTCGAACCCAGCATCACAGTCTAATATTATATTTCGATTTTACAATAAAATCAAAAAGAATCGCATCGCCAGCACAAAATAAAGCATATATAATACATAAAATACTGCGACTATACTAAGATACTTAAATATAACAAAAAATAGAAAGCTCAGGAATAAATATATAGTCTAAAGTCAATTACATATATAAATATATATCATTAGGAAATAAAAAAATCTATATATTAATACGCAGTAAATGGCCGTGTCATAAATAGTGATGTTAAACCTATATTTTAAGTCTTATTAAAAAAGTCTCGACTCAATTTATCATCACTTGGCTTTAAAATGAAGACTCACTTGTCCTTTTAGTTTCAGGATTCGAGTCGTGAAGGCTCGTGTTACGTTTAAGATAGAAATTAAACTAATAGGTACGTGTAAATTTTTAATTGGTCGAGTACATAGTTTTGAAGTCTACCCTAAACTTGTAAACATTTTCAATACAAGTCAAAACGTTTTTCAGTCTTATACGACTCAGTCTTAAAGTTCAATGTATTCCACTTAGTACTTCGTCTTACCACGTCGTCCATCACCACTACGTCGACCATCGTAGCGGGACGGTCCCCATACTGGCCTGGGTTCTGAGCCAGACAGATTTTCTGAATGATAAATCTACATTTGTGTCCTGGGTCTGGGGGTTTGTATATTCTGTGTGTCTATGACACTCACGACGTACAACAAAATCCTTGTGTGACGCTACGGGTGTATACAGTGTTTTTAGGATTCAAGGCTTAAGACTAGTCGAGTCGTGAATCGTTCTTTTCAGAAGGACTTTAAAGTCTTTAAATCACTAGCTGTAAATTTTTTCAGAGTTCCCTCTACGTATCAAAATGAGTCATATATCGTTGTTATCGTGTTAAAACGCTGTATAATTAAATGTATGAATCATCGCAATATGTCTACACGAGTAGTTTTTTCCATATTACATTTATGGACATCGAAAAGGCTGCGTATTAATATATAGGTATTGTGATCAAATTTCGATTATTGGTCTAACTTAATAAATATCTATTATTACAACAATTTTAACACTTACCAAGTGGGAAATGCCAATTTATATCCATTCTGTAGTTATTCAAGCGATATATTTCAGCTCTGGTTGAAAGCTAAAATAATCACAATTCTCTTTTCATAATACAAGTTATACCTTCCTTACCAGTTTTACCAAAACATTGTAGCTTTTACCATTATATATAGAAATAAGTGCCAATGCCTCCGCTTAATATTTCATCTGCATAAAAACTAGAGATGCGCTGAATAACCGAATACTATAACTTCTACCGAACCGGATATTCGGCCGAATTATTCGGTTTACCATTTCTTATTAAGAAACAACCGCGAATGCGTGTTCTTGAAGTTAATTGATTTATATTATTGGCTTTATTCAACACATTCTTCAAAGACATAACTTCATACACATAACATAAATCTTACGTAAAGAGGTTTGTCTTTTTGTGCTATACCTACCTGTACATGTAGCCAAAAAAATAGTAAAAACTCGAACCGAATATTTCGAACCGGCACCAAACCCAAATAATTCAGCCGAATACGAATATTGAAAAACATGCCAAATACCGAATAAAAACCGAATATTCAGCGCATCCCTAACAAAAACACAATCAAAATAAATATAATTAGTAAATAAATAATCTTACCGAACAAACCCGCTGTGCAAAGTAGCTTATGAAGACAAAACACGTGATTTCAGGAAAATTTACTATTTACTGTATTTCTAGTGAAAAAATGATTTACTAACAAATAATTTATTATTTATCACTTAAAAATAAACATTTACAATGATATTTTATTTGACTTGCTACATTACATAGTTTTGAAACAGATTGCAAAATAGATTTCCTACTTATGTTTAAATTCAGATTAAATGTAATTCTTAAAGAAATAGCGCCATCTATCGTCAAATAGCGAAAGTTTTCCATTATATTACAAAAAAGCATTTTAATCTTCTACTATACATAAAAAACAGCTGCTTGAGACTAAGTTGCGTTGATTATAATTTACTTTTAAGAATATTTCCATCTGGATTTTTTAAAGTGAAAATTTGTATGTATTTGCGATTTTAATATCAAATTACTGCAAAAAGTCACCAAAAAAATTGTCAAAAAAAACGCAGATATTTTTATTTTTTTCTGTGTGACATGTTGTAATAATTTTCGCCAACTTTTTACAATCCTTCGTGATAACTCTGTGTATCCTACGACGACAATTTTTTTGATAAAATTTTGTCATTTTTTATTGATTTTTTTTGACAATTTTTTCGGCTTTTTTTATTCTTCCCAATTCTTTATCCTTCTCGATAACATTGTATACTATTCTACAGACGTTCCAGCGGGCACGCCTATCGGTCAATCTCTCCGAACACGACGTCCAGGGTTCCTATGATGGCCACAATGTCAGCCAGCATTGAATGGCGACCAATCTTCTCCAGCGCCGCGAGATGGGCGAAACCTGGCGCCTTTATCTTGCACCTGAGGAGGGGGATATGATGAATATGGGGGGATTAGCCTATGGAGGGGATTTTTGAGCGTTGCTCGCTTAGTCTGTTTAGTGATGTGCCGGATGTATTTCGGATCCGCGGATATTTAACAAGAGATCGGAGTTCGTCTAAAATACAACGCAAAAGCGGTGCATATTGCTTTATGGATATCACTATGTCGGATTCGCAGATGATTCACGCAAACAAACATAAATTTAAGTAAAAGTAACGGATCAATTTCATAACGATTAAACATATTAACATACGATATAATTCTACTTTGTTAATTTACTGTAATACGTGACCCTTACTCTAAATTAGACAGTTCAGTTAACACATTTCTTGCGTTTCGATGGAAGGGTGTGGTTGCCGGTACACTCTTATATGGGGCGACCATCCTAGTCCTCGGGAATAGCAACACATCTGTGATGGACTTCAGATAGAACCCATGTACTATTTGAGGTTGCTTACAGATGTCTATGGGCGGCAGTGACCACTTAACATCAGGTGGACTGCATGCTCGTTTGCTTGCTTGCATGCTTCAATCATATAAAAAAGAAAAAAGTAGTTAAAATGAAGCTACATAGTTTCAAGGTTATCTATTTCGACTGGAGTAAATAATCGATTCCCATATTCGTATCCGCGGATCTAATTAAAAATCCGGCACATCACTACTGGTTAGTTGAGTGACATACGGTGAGTTTGTGTGAGTTACATGCATGCATGATTATGTGCGGGCGTGTGAGATAGACAGAGAAAGCAGGCGAGAACAAGCAGCAGAAAGAGTACGGAGAGGAGAAGAAAAGGGTAAATATAAAAGGAGAGGAAGATTTAAAGAGGAGATATGGAAAAGACAAAATAATGAGGAGAGATGGGGGGAGAGGTATGTGACAGACACGAAAGAAGTGTGGTAAAGTAGGACAGAGGTAGAAAATAATACAATAAAATATGAGAAATTAAAAAAAATTAAGGTCAGAGCAAAAAAGAGTGGGGAGAAAAGAAGAAAATTATAGGGACGGAAGAGACATAGGCAGATCGTAGAGGGAGAACGAAGTATAAGAAAAAGCGAGACAGAAAATTTCTAAGAGGTAGAAGGACAACAGAGAGAATATACTTATAGAATTTTATAAAGGTTTTACATGCACATTGCAAATTTGTTAATTTTATTGTCACGTTTTTCAGGGTCATCTATAGGGTCTAAATGACTACATAAGGTCATACACCAGTATATCGTCGCCTAAGTTCTAACACCGCGGATCTCAAAATTAGCAACTTTTCAGAAGAGCAAATAAACTGTCTCAAATAGTTATTTTTTATTCTACAACTACCAAATAATATATTGCGTTTAAAATATTAATATTGAAATAATATTTTATATTTCTATTCCTATACTATTTTGAGATACCATTATTTCATTAACTCAAAATAGGCATTTTTTGAGTTACGCGGTGTTAGAATTTAAGTGACGATATATGGGTCAAAAATGGTCACGTGGGTAACATTAGGGCGCCTTCACATGAGGTTGCAAACAAAACTGCAGCGGATGGTTTCTTATTATTGAAAATATTATTCAATATTTATTATTTTTTAATATTATTTCCATTAATGAATTGCGCCCTTTTTATTTTTTTTGTTCTCGAGGGGGAAACCTTTAAAACGCCGTGGGAGCGACGCAGGGTTACGTGGGATTTTTACCGCACTTAAACCCCCCGGTGGCCGTTCTCGGCGCTAAAAAGGAGGACTCCGGGATCTCGAAACGACTTCAACCGGAATCCTCCGAGCGCGTTGCCTCATCGGGCTCCTCCCAGATGGGCGGCTGTGCCCACCGCTTCGTCTAGTCTTTACGACGGTATGCGACCACACATACCACCGTCCTTCCCGGGATTGCCTGACCGAACGGTTCGAGCAATGAAAGGCGCCCTAAGGTTTCATGACTGTATATATTGACTACTCACGGGTTACACCATTATTACCACCTATTACCACCAAAACTTATGGAACTATTCGACCACACCCACCACCAAAAACCTATTGTTGACCATTTTTTTATTGTTTGTTGACCATTTTATTGTTGCAAATATCATATAATTTATCAAGCATTTTGATTTCTTATTGAAGTGAAACTTCTTTATCGGGGTTGGAAAAAAATTTAGTGTAACATTTTTTCGTTACGCGCCATCTTTTTCTTATCCCTACCACGCGTGATATTAGATATATTATTATAGATTAGATTATTTATATTATAGATTATTTTATATTATTTATAACTTTATTTAACCAATTTCTGTAAAGTTGCATATAGTAAATTATTTTTTGAAAAATAACGTCATAAAGAAGTTTCACTTCTTACGAGTGTACGCTAGTACACGCACACATTTTTTTATTTTTGTTTTAATAGCACCTTTTAAAGCGGAAAGTTGTTTTTTTAATAATCGTTCGCTTTCCCGAGTAATTATTTTAATTTGGTAATATAACATACTATAAGAGTAAAAGTTAAATAAGCATTTTTCGAAAACGACAAACTAACTTAGTACCTTAGTAGTAGTAAAGTAGCTTAGTACAAGTTTATTGTGATTCATAAAACAGTTATTGTTTACGTCTGCTCTCGTTACTTCAAAGTAACGAAGTTATGGACGGAAACGAAACGTAAGTGCGCTATGTTTGTCAAAAACAATGCTTGATGACCCGTGGTAGCGGTTACTATAACGGTCTGACGCGCAGTGGGTACTCGGTTCGATCCCCGGTCAGACAAATATCTAGATAACTTTAATATCTGAAATGAATGAATCACACCCCACTTTTTTTAAGCTCGGTCTGGATTTTATTATTAATCAATATTCGTCGTTAGTGTAGTTAATTTTTCGCTTACTCAAATTCATACCACTCAAGTTATTAAAACAGTATATCATCATAAGTTGCTATTTTTTTTTATTCGATTGTTTTATAATTCCCGAATTATGAAAATGCCTTGGTAGTTATGTATATCTTGTTGTTAGTTGACGACCTGCGTGGCGGAGCGGTTACCATACCGGTCTGACGCGCAGTGGGTACTCGGTTCGATCCTCGGCCAGACAAATATCTAGATGATGAAATTAGGTTGTTCTGGGTCTAGGTGTTTGCGTATTCGTCTTTGTGTGTGTCCATGGTACCCACGACACAGGAAAGAATATTAATGTGGGGCTATGAGTGTATTAAGTATTTTTAATTACTTTATAAAACGTAACGTATAAAACTTAATAAACTCGTACTAAGCGTAAAAAAGTACCGAATACGTAACATTTCGCCAAGCAACATACAACATTGAGAAGCAAGCTTTGAAATCAATAAGACAATTCATGCATATACAAAGCGAGATAGTTGCATAGCAAAGTAAAATAAATAAAGAGCAAAGCAATCACACAGCGCCCCATCTGACGTAACACACATATCCCCCTTCTTTAGTACGCGAAGGAGGGGGTATTTTGCCCATTATTTTAGTATGTGAGGGGGGGGGGGGAATTGTACACTAAAAAGCTCCTTGTACACAGTTCCCGCATTCGTGATTTTTGTATTTTCTTCTATTCGTGACTAAAAGTAACTTTAATTGTAGATGTAATCGCACGCAATAAATTTTAGTAAAAACTAAAACACGGTTTTGTGTTTTTTTTATTTATTTTTTCCTATTATTGCATTGTCATCAGTCCTTGACACCACCCACTTAAACCAAAAATTAATCCCCCTACATCCCCGATGCAAACCTCGATTCGTTTTATTAATAAAAAATGTCGGAGTTTATTAATAAAAAATAGGTAAAAGATCGTGAGATCAACCCCCCCTCTCCAAAAAATGCGAACCAAGCCTCCCCCTCCTTAAAACCATAAACTAAGCCTCCCCCCTCCTTAAGCCATAAACCAAGCCTCCCCCTCCTTAAAACATAAACTAAGCCTCCCCCTCCTAAACCTTAACCAAGCTTCCCCCTCCTTAAACCATAAACCAACCCTCCCCCTTTTTAAACTAAAAACCAAGCCTCCCCCTCCTTAAACCATAAACCAAGCCCCTCCCCTCATTAAACCATATACCAAGCCCCCCCAATCCAAAAAGGCTCAAAAATATTTAACAGACTTACCTATAAGGCTTGGATCCACCATCGGACACGAGATATATACCGAACTCCCCCTTAGGGGCCTCCACCGCGGTGTAAGTGGACCCCGGGGGCACCTGGTACCCCTGCGTGAACAGCTTGAAGTGATGGATCAGGGCTTCCATGGAGGTCTGGAAGAAATAACATAATTTTAGGAAAAAAAGTGACCAAAAATAAAATCAATCAAAAACGTAACAAGGTCATTCATCAGTAGATTTTACTCCTCAATTCTTTTTCATATCGGGCTCTTATATATGCAAATCGATTCTTAACTCCATAAAGAATTGTATCGAAAGTCAATCACAGATGCGTTACTCCCGAGGACTAAGATGGTGGCTTCACATAGAAGTGACCCGGTAACCAAAGTATTACAAAGGTACCTTCATCTCCTCCCGCGAAGGGGGAGTGAGCTTGGCGTCGTCCGTCTTGACCTCCCCGGCCGGCATCTGGTTGAGGCACTGGTCTATGATGCGGAGCGACTGCCGCATCTCCTCCACGCGACATAGGTACCTGTAGGTTGTGACCACGCGTTACATTTCGTTTATATGTATACTAGCAGACCTCCGCGCGTCCCTGTAGTTCCGGGATCAGAATAGGGCAACGGCATCCCCTGCCCGTCGTAAGAGGCGACTAAAAGGGGCTTCCGGGGTTGCGGGCGGCTAGAGTGGTAGCTTGAACCGTCCAGCCAGGCGATCCCGGGAAGGACGGCGGTACGTGTGGTCGCATACCGCCGTAAAGACTAGACGGAGCGGTGGGCCCAACCACCCATCTGGGAGGAGGGCAACGCGCTCAGAGAATTCCGGTTGCGTTCCTTTGGCGATCCTGGAGTCCTCTTTGTAGCGCCGAGGACGGCCACTGGGGCTTTTAGTGCGGTAAAAATCCCACATAACCCTGTATCGCTCCCACGGCGTCGGGTCCCTTTTGAAGGTTTCCCCCTTTAAAAAAAAAAGTTAATAATAAAAGATAAAGAAAAGCAGACCTCCGCGACTTCGTTCGCGAAAACCATAATCTATCCATTACACCTTTAGGGTCCACTGCAGGACATTCCATGCAAACTTCATCCCCATTTTTGAACGCCTTAGGGGGCGAATTACCAAAAATCCTTTCTTAGTGCTCACTTACGTCATGCAAGGAAGCTCTGTACCAAATTTCATGTTTCTAGGTACAGTACTTTCGGCTGTGCTTTATGTCAATAGTTCAGTCAGTTTTCCCTTTTATATGGAAGATGTTAGTTTCATTAAGGAATTTGTACTGAATTTACTGGTAAAAAAATGACAACTTTCATCAATAAAATTGAGCTAAAAGGCAAGTATCAAGGTCATGGAAATAAAAAAATAATAATTCAAGGACTTTACTAGTCGAAGTTATTTATGTTGGGCTAAAAGACAAGAAGTCAAGGCTGTAAGGATATGGTCAAAATTATTGGCGGCCCACCAATAATTTTGAGAAGGCAAATTAAGGTCAAGAAGTCAAAGCACAATATTGAAAAATCTACAGACTTTATTTAAGAAAGTTAAAAGTAGTTGAGCTAGGAGGTTGCTGATACCCCAGCTCCATCCCTAAAAGAGACGAGCCCTGCTGAGGGAGACGCCGTCGGGACCGCGAACGATTGCCATGAGCGTACCCGCAGTCTCGGCAAAGGACATACAGAGGAACACCGTGGGGTTTTAGCCGGTAGGAGTCCGGCATATCCTCTCAACTGTCCCCGCGCAGAGAGGAACCCATGATGGGTGTTCCCACGTAAAAAAGTAGGTTGCTGATGCAGACGGTGATGGAGTTGATACTAATAGTGAAGGTAGTATTATTGGTCGTAAAACCCGTGCCCAGGAGTTCAGGTCCCCCGCGCGGACCACACCCCGCTACGATCATTAGCTTGCGCCTCATGTAATGTTCTATATTTGTCAGCAGGAAACCGGATATATAAGAAAAATACGTTGCCGAAAATCATTTTAATCGGTTTAGTTTAGTTATTTTAAGTATTTTATTTAGTTTAGTGAATTCTAGAAATGTTAAATTAGTCTGAAGTATTTTACCCTATTTAAATAAGTGTTACGTTTTCCCACCGAACTTTGTTACAAAAGGGCGAGCGCCTACCGATATCGAGCATTCTTGTGCGATCCGTCGAAGCGATCGGAACTCCTCAACTTTGAATAAATTGAAGACGAATATCTCTTGCATTTTCTTTGGATAGTAATCCATCCTCGACGGACATTTACTACTGTAAAGACCATAACATTCGTTGAAGTCTACAATGCTGACCTCGTGTTTTTTTAAAACAGCCCGAGTCAAGCTCATTCGTCATATTTAGGGCGGGTTCCAGATGACGTTCACAAAGCCCCAAACGCCCTAAACGTCGTTCCTCAAGACGAGCGCGGTCGCTGTGGTCGCGGCGAATACGTCACTCATGACGTCATGACTTACGCCCACGCGACGCTCACGACGACCCATCTAATAAGGTGGGTCGAAGTGATCGTTCCACTAGAGACTATGTCAGTAACGCTCACAAGCTAGTGGAACGGGAAAAACAGCGGTCGTGAGCGTGCGCTTTGTGCACGTCTAATGAAACGCATCAACGCACCCTTAATATGCCGAAACATAAGTACATCCAATAGTTTTATTTGTTCCAGTTAGGAAGGGAACTGGTCATAACAGTGATAATATTGCGTTTTTTGTATTACCTAATAGTGGAAATTGTTTGTTTCCCAAATAAATAAAAATAAAAATAAAATATCTACTGTGTTGTTAGTAGATGGTAGTTAGAGTATATTGAGTATAACATACCTAGTTCACATTGCATATTTCTTTTTAGACTCTAGTTCCACTTTCATATTAAAATTTTCCTCCTCACCTGTCGTAGCAGTCCCCGTTGGTCCCGATGGGCACGTCGAAGTCCACGAGGTGGTACGCGTCGTACGGCTGCGACTTGCGCAGGTCCCACTTGATGCCCGACCCGCGGAGCATCACGCCGCTGAGGACACATTTCGAAAATAGAAAAAAAAAATGTTTTTTTTTTGTCAAGTTTGATTTTAATAAACGTCCACAAATTTTACTCTTAGTAGCGAGTTAGTTAAATCATAGAACACAAGAACAATGTGTCTACCCCTTAATATTAGAACAAAGAAGTGGAGGCCCTAAGTTAAAAAAGCATAATCATCATGTTCATAGGCTTAACAATTGAACTCCAGTAAATAACTAGCCAATCGAATAAATGATTTGATGTAGTTAAGCGGTGCCCTCCGCCGCAACGTTGTAGCACAATTTTAAAGAGAAAATATTATATTTCTATAATTAAAATATAAGTGTCGTCAACCCATTATTGTCCCACTGCTGGGCACGGGTCTTCTCTCAGAATGAGAGAGTATTAGTAAATATAAGTGATACTTGTTACATCTTGGAGGCTAGTCTATAAATATTATTTTTGACTTTTTTAATGTTTGCTCATTTATGTATGTTTACGGTGTAGGGATATTTTTAAATTTAATTTTATATATGAAGTTGCTTACAGATGTCCATGATCCACAGTGACCTTCTCTCCCAATCTCAAAATTCCCTTTTCCCCAAGTCTCACCTGAAGCCATAGTTCAGAGCATCCTGGGCGCTGACGATTCCGATGTCCTTGGTGCGCTGCACCCAGATCCGGTTGGTGGTCAGCACGTCCTCCACCTCGTCCAGGCGTTCCGAGAACTTGGCCGCGAACTCGTATATGTCGTCCATCAGGCCTAGAGGCATGTCCTGGTGGGGTGATGGTACTTTGTTAGTCGGAAGAAAAAATAAAGGCAAACAATACATAGTATAAAACAAAGTCGCTTCCCGATGTCTGTCCATATGTACGCTTAGATCTTTAAAACTACGCTACGGATTTTGATGCAGTTTTTTAAATAAGTAGAGTGGTTCAAGAGGAAGTTTTTTATATATAATACTTGCATAATATAGTGGAGTAACACTGATAATTTTTGAATTTTGACTTTTAGGCGGAACGAAGTTGACCGGGTCTGCTAGAAGTATATAAATAACTAGGTTATTCACGGCGCATTGCCCGCTTCAGAGACGTTTTTTTGTGTGAAGGATGTGATAAGGGAGACATACCTTTATCTGAGCACCATATTTGTGGCGTAACTTTATTTAAAACCTTTCTATCTGGGATTATTGTCCTGCGTCCACGGGCGGACACTGACCATCAGTTGGACTGGATGCGTATTTGCTACAATCACATTGCAAAACGAAAAAACTCATCATTCATTGTACGATGGCACAATCCCAGCAGTGGAAAAGACTGGAAACAACCACTCCTTTCGACGACCCGCGTGCCGGTCCGGTTATCATACAGGTCTCACACTCAGTGGGTTCAGGGTACGAAGCCCGACCAGACATGTAACTGAACGATGTATTTAGATTTCACCTTATGGCACGACAAATAAAAAAATCCTTCTGTGGGGTTGTCAGTGTAGAAAGTGTTTTTTTTTTATTAAGTAAATTACAGCTCCACAGACGGATCGTCCGTACCTTTTTTCATATAGCATTCATTTTGTCAGTCTTAGTATGTTATTTTAGCTCCACTTAAGCCTCCGTTGTCACCATCATTCAGAGAGCGGTGGTGGCAGCATTGGCTTTACAGAAAACCTTAATATTAAGGTGTGAAAGTGTTATTTAATAAACTATGGCCTAACCTTCTATGGCCTAAACTTCGACACACTTTCTACACTCATAGCCCCACACTAGGATATTCTCCTGTGTCGTGGGTACCATGGACACACACAAGACGAATACACAGACACCCAGACCCAGAACATGAAACAAAACTCGTCATTCATATACCTGTCTGGCCGGGAATCGAACCCGGAACCCATTGCGTCAGACCGGTATGGTAACCGCTCCGCGGGTCATCAGACCTGCTCTGAGGACCCTGTGTGTGAATAAGCGGATAGATGAAATGAAATGTCTTTATTTTGTATAGGCCTACGGGGGCACTTACAAATTGTCAGTTCCATTTTTTTTCTTACACTACCACCAGATCGGAACACGACCTCAACTGAGAAGATCCGGCAAGAAACTCAGCGGGTTTGTCTTTTTTCCTATTAATATCCATTTTTTTTGAAATATAATTACAATCATGTTTTTTACATAGTAATGAAAGTTGGAATATCATAAGGCTACTCACAAGCGAAACGCCCCCCGGCCGTATGTACGCCGCGTGCATCCGAGCACCGCTCACTCTCTCGTAGAACTCCATCATCTTCTCCCGTTCCTCGAACAGCCAGAAGAAGGGAGTCAGGGCGCCCACGTCCAGCGCGTGGGTACCGACGGCCATTATGTGGTTTAGCAGGCGGGTTATCTCCGCGAAGAGGGCTGGAGAGAATTGTAATTAAAAATTAATTAAAAGTACGATAATGATTACACATTTTTAACCCGACTGCGTTTTTTGGACATATGTATGAATATTTTTATATGTATATGTATGTATGCCATTGATATAGAAAAATCCAAGATACAGCGTTTCAAAACTGTCCGGAAAAAAGAGCGCTCAATTACAAAATTACATATAAGTGGTGTAGCGTCATAAAATTTTATTGCTTTTTACTTAAAGCGTTGCAAATACAACTTTAAATCGTGGACGTAAGGTTGTATGGTCGTTATGACCATCTATAAATAACTACGTATATTTGAAGACACTTTTAGCTGTGACATTTGTTCGTTCGGGTATTTCTATATCAATGATGTATGCATATTTGTATGTGAATTTCCTTGGCACGCGCTACAGGCCAAAAGGTTTGACGGATTGTAACACGTTATATATCATTGGAACTGTCTTGGTTGTCAGAGTGAAATAGGCGGGGAAAAAACAAAGGACAGGTGGTAGAACCAGTGTAGTTCGACCAGGGAAATACCACCGCCGCACCTATTTCTAGCGTGAAGCAGTTCTTGCGTTTTGATAGAAGGGTGTGGTTGTCGGCACACTTTCACATGATGAGACCATCATAGTCCTCGGGAGTAGCGACGCATCTGTGATTGATTTTAGATGGAACCCATGTTCTGTATGTAGTTGATTTCAGATGTTGCAGGGCGACAATGACCACTTTCCATCAGGTGGACTGCATGCTCGTTTGCTACTTCAGTCAGATAAAAAAAGAACGATAGAGAGAGAGACGATAGGTACCATGCCGCTTTTACACACCCTAAAGATGGAGATAAAATAAAACAACATATACAAGACGAATACACAAACACCCAGACCCAGAACATGAATCTAAACTTATCATTAAGATACCTGTCTGGCCGGGAATCGAACCCGGGATCCATTGCGCGTCAGACCGGTATGGTAACCGCTCCGCCACGGGGGTCGTCTAACACACAACGCATCTGTGATTGACAACAGATAGGATGTGCGGCTGTAGCCCATTACCATCAAGTGGATTGAACCTACTGACGACCCGCGTAGCGGAGCGGTTACCATACCGGTCTAACGCGCAATGGGTCCCGGATTAGATTCCCGGCCAGATAGGTATCTGAACGATGAGTTTAGATACATGTTCTGGTTCTGAGTGTTTGTGTATTTGTCTTGTGTGTCGATGGTACCCACGACACAGGAGAAAATCCTAGTGTTGGGCTATGAGTGTAGAAAGCGTGTGTGTGTGTTTGAATTTAGAAAATCGCAATCTTCCTGTAACATAATCTCAGTCTTACTATATCTTATAAAAAATATACAACTTACTCCTGATATATTTAGCCCTAAGCGGTATATCAATATTGAGGAGTTTCTCGACAGCAAGGCTGTAGCATTGTTCGTTGCACATCATGGAGACGTAGTCCAGGCGGTCGAAGTATGGCAGAGCCTGGGTGTAGGTCTTGTACTCTATCAGCTTCTCCGTGCCACGGTGTAGGAGGCCGATATGGGGGTCGGCTGCGCGGACCGTCTGTGGAAAAACCAGTTTAAGATCAGTTACATTCAGTCAGGAAAGTGGTATATACCTAAATTTGCAATCTTTTAAAAATAAGTAGATAAATCAGATAGACCAATGTCCTTAAGAAGACAGCGGAAACCATTGGGGTTAGAAGGCATAGGACCAATTGGAGTTGAACTAATGAGAGGCCATGCCAGACAGTGGATCTCAAATGGTCAATGAATAGAATCTGTTGAAATAACTCATAGATTTCTCGCACTGACAATTTTGAAGGTGGTAGAACCCATGTAGTTCGACCGACCCACACTTATTTCCAACATGAAGCATTTCTAGCGTTTCGATGGAAATGAGTCGTTGCCGGCACACTTTCACATGAGGCGATCATCATAGTCCTCGGGAGTAGCAACGCATCTGTGATTGATTTCAGATGGAACCCATGTTCTATATGTAGGTAGTTGATTTCAGATGTTGCAGGGCGACAATGACCACTTACCATCAGGTGGACTGCATGCTCGTTTGCTACTTAAGTCAGATAAAAAAGAGCGATAGAGAGACGATAGGCACCATGCCGCTTTTACACACCCTAAAGACGGAGATAAAATAAAAACATTCCCTCCTCACCTCGCCCTCCAGCTCGAGCACTAAGCGGAGCACCCCGTGAGCGGCGGGGTGCTGCGGACCGAAGTTCAGGATCATGTTGCGGACTTGCTTCTCCGTGGGGGCCACGACACCTGGAGAAGGAGGTATGATTTTACGTTATGTGTTTAAGGCATGTGATTGACTAACTTATATAGACATAGTGTAGGGAGAACTTTATCCCAACTTTTTACGAGGGGGTTTCCCCCTCGAGGGGGTTACGAGGGGGTTTCAAAAGGTACCCGACGCCGTGGGAGCAACGCCGGGTTATATGGGATTTTTACCTCACTAAAAACCCCCCGTGTGGCCTTCTTCAGCGCTGCGTGGAGGACTCCAGGATCTCCAATGGAACACAACCCTTTGGGCTCTTCCCAGTGAGTATTGTACACACTGCGCCTCCTGGTGTTTACGACAGCATGTGACCACACTTGTCGTCGTCCTACCCAGGGTCGCTTGGCTGGACGGTTCGAGCTCCCACTCTTACCACCCGCAACCCCGGAAGCCACTTTTAGTCGCCTCTTACGATAGGTAGGGGATACCGTAGCCCTATTCTGATCCCGGAACTACAGGGCTAATAGGGCCCCCTCTCTCCTAGGCAACAGACTTAGTAATCAGAGTACTTTTTTTATCCAATTCACCACCTTTGTTCTAGAACGTAGCAAAACATTTGAGATTGACTTTAAATAGAATCCTTGTTCTATATGAAGTTGCTTACTGATGTCCTTGAATGGCAGTGAGCCTCTAAGTATATCATCAGATGGACAAGAGAGTATTGATATTTTTTTTATCAAATTATTGATAAAATATTGAATAAGTAAATTTCGCGACTATCGTTTCTTTAAACAAAAAAAGAACCTTAATATTATTTTTTGAACCTTTCTATAGAAAAGGAATCAGTGAAGTTAGCCGTTGGCTAATTAGCTGAGCTAATTAAGTTAACCGGTGAAATTAGCTAACCCTATCGGTTAACTAGCTAATTAATTTAGCTAACTTTTTTAGCCGGCTTGGCCAGTTAAATTGTACAGCCCTAAATGACATACAATAGTGAAACTTGCCTCTTGATCCAGAGGTCTGAGGTTCAAATCCTAGGTAAGTACCACCGATTTTTCTAAAATGATGTGTTTGTTAGAAATTAATTACAACTGCTGTATGGTGAAAGAAAACATCGTGAAATACATCACACCCAAAAGTTCTTAAAAAAATGTTCTCAGAGAATGTGTGAAGTCTGTGTAACCACACTAGGCCATCACAGTGGACTATGGCCTAAAACTCTTCCATTCTGAAAGAAGACCCATGCCCAGCACAATAATACGCTCTACGCTTTCTACACTCATAGCCGCACACTACGATTATTTCTTGTGCCGTGGGTACCATGGACATATACACGACGAATACACAAGCACCCAGAAACATGAATCTAAGCTCGTCATTCAGATATCTGTCTGGCCGGGAATCGAACTCGGGACCCATAGCGCGTCAGACCGGTATGGTAACCGCTCCGCCATACGGGTCGTCAAACACAAGACGAACTGGTCACATTTTGCTATCATACACATAGGTATAAATTTTAAATTCAACACAGTAGTTCCATAATTACATGTGACAATACAAAATTTTGTATTCCTCTCCACCCCTTTTCACACTTTTACGACGCCCTTCCCTCCTCAATGTGTGATGGAATTTATGGATGGCCCCCAAAGTACATTAAATATGGATATGTCGGCGCGACACCGCGTATTTATGAAAAACACGTCGCCGATAATAATTATTTTAGTTAGTTTAAAGATCGAAAATTGTTTGTTTATTGAATTAGCAACATTTAATGATTTTTAGAATTGTAATTTAGTTTACCCCCCATAAATTTGTTATTGTCACACCACCAAACATTGTTATAAAAAGGCGAGCGAACGCCGGTAGAAAGATTCCTTGTTTAACCGCCGAAGCGATCGGACCTCCTCTATTGTTAATAAATCCAAGAAGTTTGAATCTGTGTTTTACTTGAAATCTTCAAGAATGAATAATAATGGAGACTCCTCAACCATCCTGGAGTCACACGTCACGTTTTCACTTCGTTAGATATAATCCTGGGTAGATGATAAGCATAGCTTAATACCTACTGTTGTATGGTGGACGCTGGAGCATCGCAGTCAGGTCGTCTGGATACATGACCGGTGCCTGGAACTGGTCCATAAAGTCCTTGTCTGGCATCCATTTGCTGGCTTTACGCTGTGAGCTGCAAACACATTTCCATCACTATTTCTATTTCACAAGGGAGTAGACATTATGGTAATTATGGTATTTACCATCCATATATTTGTAATGTGAAGCAGTTCTGAAACATTGTAATTTTCATACAAAAGTAGGTACTATTCTTTGAAAAAGTATGTAGAACATACTTATCTTGTATCTAGGATTTCAGATAGGTTTCTTAAAAGTATTTTGTATCTAGTATCTGAAATACTTTAATCAAAAGTATCTTGCATTTTGAATTTCAGACACTTTACAAGGTATCTTGAACATCTCTGATTGTTATTCCCCGGCCTAAGGTCTTCCACCTTAGGCCGGGGAATGATTCACCTTATATGAAAGCGAGCCAACATCCACATCAATTCACAGAAATGCATGAACTGCTTCACACTAGAAGTGCATGTGTAGAAATATATTGGTTATACTTGGCAAAAAATATAATGAAAGTTTGGCTTTTTTTTATCTGATTGAAGTGGCAAATGAGCATGCAGTCCATCTAATGGTAAGTGGTCACTGCCGCCCATTGACATCTGTAAGCAGCTTCAAATAAAACATGGGTTCTATCTGCAGTCAATCACAGATGCGTTGCTACTCCTGAGGATTATGAGGGTCGCCTCATATAAAAGTGTGCCGGCAACCACACCCTTCCATGGGAACGCAAAAAATGCTTCACGCTAGAAATAGGTGTGGCGGTGGCACTTCCCCGGTCGAACTACACTGGTTGTAGCACCTGCTAACTAATAAAATTTGTCAAATGGTCTTATTGATTGAATTTAATTCATATTTAATTTAGCATGTTGTGGCTTATAACATGTAATTTGTATGTGCAATTCAAATGACACTTACACCTAATTATATATTACACATAATTATATAAATTAATCTTACACATAATTATATAAATTGATCTTAATTAAATTAAGTGAGTTAATGTTTATTTTGTTCGTGTAGCTTACAAATTGATAAAAAATTAAATTAATATACTATAAATGCACATAATGATATTGTTTTATAGATTGTAGCTAGATAGTTTCAACTCGATACATATAACAACATAGGTAAATGCGATTTGGCAGAATTACCTACGACGCATTAACAAGCTTATAGTAACTCTCCATCTCGTTTATAAAATTAGTTTTTCTTACGAATTTGAAAACTTAAATATATGTAAACACACTTTGATACACGATTTATCTTTTTTACGTGAAAAATATCGAAACATAACCCATAAATGTTACATAATTTTGAACCGCCGATTTAATAACATATTATTTTTCTTTCGTTTGAAAACCGTTATGAATACTTACTTGACATTGTAAACTGCTGGCAAATTCTTTAGTAAAGCCTTCGTTGGGCCTATATTCGCAGATTTTCGCAGCAAAACATTCATTAAAGATGCCATTTTTGTGGCACTACGTTCAGATTGAACGATACAATGACAAGTTGACAACTCGCGTTTTGACAATCAATGACATCTGGCAATAACAGATGTACAGATTAAATATCTCGAATGATATGAACACATTAAGCCTAGAAAATGAACGTTACTTATACTATTCTTCCGTATCGGAGAATAGTCTAAGAAACGTTTATTTTCATTAACCGTAGTTTAATGTATTTTCTTGTGCTCGGTTTTAGGTATGTAAAATAAATACATGATATTGGAATGCCGCATAGTGTTCCAAAAATTATTTATTTATTGCTACATTTGCGTGAGATGGAACGTAAAAACTATAAAAATTTATAAAAAAAAATCGGTTTATTATCCGCGATTATACAGAGAGATTATTTGTAATTACATACTGTGCCGTGTGTAAATTTGATAGTGCGTGAGAACACGGTTACCCCGTTTTCTGCTTTTCAAAAATATTCAACCTTGTTTTCACCAAACAATCAATACACCAACTGGTTTGAAGTTCATAAAGGGCTCACAAACAGCACTTGTAAATATGTTTAGTGTGAACGCGGTATAATGAGATGAGATATGCGACCAAACCTTTCTAAGAATTTTGGAGATAAGCATATTTGAATATCACCAAAATGCCAGAAATTACGTAGCAACTCTATCTTTAATTAAGAGTCAGTACTTTACGTTATCATTCAAATTGTTGATGCATTAATTATTTTAGAATACCTATGTCCTTCGTAAAAACAAGTACAAGTCAGATGCCATAGGCAAAAACAGACTATAACAGGCTACGAGCCACTGTCTAATTTTGCTAATTAAAACATTTTTAAACCCGATTTCATTATTGACGTTGATATGTAGTCATAATATTTGAGGAGCGCGTTACTGTATTAAAAATGAGGTTATTAAATAAAAAAAAAGCTAGTGAAATGTATGAAGCTTCGTGCTACGTGCAAGCTAAGTTTTAATACAAAACAACGATAAAAAAAAACGTTTTAATGTTATTCATAATACATCTTATCATTGAAATACATCAATAGTACAAATTCACATTATCTACGTAATTGAAGACGCTTATCTTGAAACGAATAAAGTATAATACGTATTCCATTCATTATTCATTACGTTTAATAGATATAGATAGAAAGATAGAACGTCAGAAGGAGGGAAATGTTTTTCGAGCCATACGCTCGATGTTTGTATGTACTACTTCACCAAAACAATTAGGCGCATGACAGTTGAAACGTCATTACCTACGCCTAGGGATTTACCATCCCGATACGAAGTATATTCTATTACCAAATACCATTATTAAAACATACACCGTAGTAGTGTATGTTCAATAGTCGAGTAATTATTAAAGCACTTTCATTTGTTTAATATATTCGCAGAAATGGAATATTTTCTTTTTTTTTATGTGTGTAAGAGACTGATGCCTGTTGCAGTACACGTTCGATTTTCGACTTTGGAGACAGGAGTACTGAGCCCAATACTCTTCTCTTGTTAAAAAAATGCATATTTTGAATGTAAGAGTCTTTTCTCCTCCTCGAATAGTCTTATTCTATTTTGAGGTTTATTGACGATTAATCAACTTATTCAACAATCACTCATTAAACTAACATTATAACGAAATAACATTAAACACGGGCTGGCCAACGTAAACACCTTGACGATACACGACCGCACGTGACTAGGGGATGCGCGGGGTAAGAAGCGAGATGCGGGGTATTGAACCACTTTTGTTTTTTGCGCCTAATTGTTGTGGTCAAGTAATATGCCCATTTATTTGGCACCCGCTACAGCCCAAACAGGTTCACTGATTGTAACATATGATATATCATTGGAATCGACTCAGTTGTGAGAGCGACATGGCTAATTATAATTTTCAAATATGGCCGCTGCCGTCACAAAATTTGGGGTGAAAGCAGGGTTACCAAGTCTCAAAAATGTATTCCCCTAAACCCTCCACAAGTAACCCCTAAAATCCCCTGAATCTGGACGTAGGTTTTTCCCTCACGACGAAAAAAACAAAAATGGTCATCGGATGTGCATAGTGCATGGCCTTTATTTTTCGTCGTGAGGCACGAACACGTAGTCTGGTGGAAGATTTCCCTTTGAAAACACCTATATGTTGAAGTTATAAAAACCCCCAAAAATATTACACCCCTAAAAATATCCCATCCTACTTTTATATCCCCGAAATCTAGGGGAAAAACCAGTAACTTGGCAACCCTGGGTGAAAGTTAGGATTTTTTTTAATTATAAGAACAACTTTTATGTTGCTATTTTGACATAAAATTCTAGAAGATTTAAATTGAATAAATTAAGTAAAAATTAAAACACCCGACTACAAATTTTTGTCTAAGCAGTCAAGTTTTTATGTTTACGTCTTAATACCTGGTTTTTATTGTTTTTTTTTAATATATATTTTTTTATATGATCCAAGTAGCGAACGAGTATGCAATCCACTTAATGGTAAGTGGTCGCATGAACATCTCTAAGCAACTTCATACAAAACATGGGGTTTTACCTGAAGTCAATCACAGATGCGTCGCTACTCCCGAGGACTATGATGGTCGCCTCATATAATGTTTTGTTACATTATTTGTTATTATAATGTTTTGTTACTTATTTCTCCATTGTGATTTTGTTACGATTACGAGCGCCTTAATAACTATGAGCATAATTATTAGACAGTAATAATCTGTCTAGTTTAACCCTACTTATTGTAATAGCACCACACTATATTCCTTTTACCGTGGATAACGTGGACCCCCATAAAGACGATCACATAAACACCGAGACTCAAAAAAGAAATCAAAATTAGCACTCATATATCCATTTGGCCGAGGATCGAACCAATAACCCATTTTCAGACTAGTATATTTTTTTCCGAGAGGAAACCTTCAAAAGGTACCTTACGCCGTAGGAGCGATGCCGGAGGATAACCCCGTCGGTGGCCGTCCTCGGCGCTACAAAGAGGACTCCGGGATCTCCAAAGGAACGCAACCAGAGTCCTCTGAGCACGTTGCCCCTTCGGGCACCTCACTAATGGGCTGCTGGGCCCACGGCTGCGTCTGGTATTTACGAGGGTATGCGACCACACATACCGCCGTCCTTGGCGGGATCGAAGTGAACGAACGGTTCGAGCTCCCACTCTAGCCGCCCGCAACCCTGGAAGCACCTTTTAGTCGCCTTTTACGACAATCAGGAGATACTGTAGCCCTATTCTGATCCCGGATCTACAGGGACGAATCCTCGGGTGTAGGAAAGCATCTGTGATTGACTGCAGATAAAACCCCCTGTTTAATATATAGATTCAGATGTGCATCGGCGGCAGTGACCACTTACCATCAGGCGGACCGCATGGCCGTTTGCTTCCTCAATGTAATCGAATAAGTGATCGCAGCAATAGATACCCAAATAAACTAAGAATTACAGAAACATCTAAAACAAAACTGTATCGGAAAAATTGCTACTGCATGGGTGTAAAAATTTACAATACGATACTCGAAGAATTCAAAGATTTGCCTTTTGTAATGTTTAGGAAAAAATATTTAAGTGGTTGCTAATGAATTGCTTCTACTCTTTAACTGAATTTTTGTCATGGGAAAAGCTGTAATAACAATAATTATAATTACAATTGACATTTAAGTAGATTTATTCTCTCATAATTATTGTATTGTATTGTATTTTAGATAGTAGGTATTAAAGTAAAATTTATAGACTGTAAAATTTAGAACTTAAGTTTGCATACCTTACTAGGTGAAATATGATTGAACTATATTGATATAAAACATCCTATGTAACACCATATTTACGCAATAAAGAATTATGATTATGATTATGATTATAATAAATCGGAAAATTAAATGATAAATTTTTATAGCACTTACCTACTCATCACATCCCTTCGCGTCTCTTCAGCCAGAGCTCCACACATACGCGTGAACACGGGTGCTTCACTCGGTCTCGAAGAAGAATGATGTCAGGGACCATAGACCTCCTTCGTCGTAGAAGGCCTCCTAGTCAGACGTGAGGCCTTGGCAGTCCAGCTTATGACGATGTCCTATAAACAATCTTTTATATACAATTTGAAGTATGAGTCCATAATGCTAAAAGAATCGTGTTAGGCGATATCAATGACGTCTTTAAAAGCATTAGGGTCCGTTCAGACAGACCGGCCCGGCGAGCATCGACTCGCATTTTTCTTTTCCCACAGGATCGTATACGCTTGGAAGTGGCCGGAGCGTAGCCGCTAACTATACGCCGAACGAGAAAGAGCACGCAATCAGAGCCGGTCGGCTCCTCTTATTATTTCACACGAAGCGCGTTCAACCATTTCTAATGACAAAATAAGTGCACATATAAAAATAAACCTTATTTCAATTACCCAAAACTCTGTTTCCAACGTGATAAAAATCTGCTCTCCTCTCCGAGCCAGTCTGTGTGAACGGACCCTAAAGGCGTTATGTATTTTGATAAAATCAAAGCAAATGACAGCAAAAAAAAAACAAAAATGAGATAAGAGTATGTGGCAGAAGAAGCATAAAAAATAAAAAAAAATCAGAGATCACTCAAAATAGACAAAAAGATGTGACTGATATTCTGAAGAATTTAAATCATCTACCAATGTTTAACAAATTCTTAAATATGAGAGAATATGAACTATTAAACATTAAAACAATAGCTCTAAGTTAAAAACTTGGACAATTTAAAATAAATCCGACGGTAAGGGAAACTGAAATAGACATTTAATTGTTAAAAAAAAGTAGTGAAGTCTTGTTTTAATAAGTGAAAGTGTACTTGTTGTTTAATTATAATATATATTAATAAATATTACATATATAAACAGCGATAATTATAAAAATATATTGATACATATACATATAAAAATATATTTATATGAAAATGTGTTCGAAAGCGTTGCCAATTACAAATATATAAATAAACTATTGAAAATACAATAACTTGTCTAAATTTTGACTTACCACGTTGTGACAACAGCCAATTCAAAAACAATTTTGGAGAAATTCTAAAAACAACACCAGCATTGGTTTTTAAACTAGAATAATCTTGAAGAATGTATTTTTATAAAATTTTATTTAACGACAATATAGAGTACTTAGAAAAGGCTAATTTACATATCAAATATCACTACATAGTATAAAGGCATAGTCGGTTCCCGCTGTCTGTCCCTACGTACGCCTAGATCTTTAAAACTACACAACGGATTTTAATGCGGTTTGTTTTAATAGATAGAGTGATTCAACCGGAATGTTTTTATGTATAATACATGCATAATATAGTGGAGGTACACGAATAATTTTAGATTTTTGACTTTTAGACGGAATGAAGTTCGCCGGGTCATATAGTATTTGATAAGAGTAAAATCAAAATATCATATGAAAATCAGATAAATACAATATCATCTGTCTAACCTCGCCCTTCCAATCAACCCTTATTACAAATTTATTAATATAAGGTTATATTATATATAAAATTATTTGTATTACAATTTAAAAAATGTTGTGTTACTAATAATAAGACAGAAATTTCAATGGTTTTTGGTGGTATGGTAGAAAGGTCACACTTTATAATAGTGGTTATTATGTTAGTGTCAACTTGACCTTCGTTAAAAAGATATATGGGAACCAAAGTTGCAGAGGTAATTTATATACAAGACTAATAGAACCAGCACTAGGTCGCGCAAATCATAATATGACCCATCCATTACACGTTTAATTTCTATTTCTCGGCATTCCCCACTCCCCTTATTTGTCGAGAGTCACCAATATAATAAAGGCGTACTAATATTATAAAGGCGAAAGTTTGTGAGTGTGTATGTTTGTTACTTCCTTACAATGGGCTAGAGCGATTTTCATACAATTTAGGGGGTAGGGAGTTAGCTGATACTCTGGATTAACATATAGGCTACTTTTTACTGTAGGAAAATATCTTATTCCCACGGAACAATCGATAAATCGATTTTTTAACGCGGGCAAAGCTGCGGGGTTCTGCTAGATGAACCATAAATTTGGCACTTTCCGAAAAAAACGTACAATCCCCATTTTACCCTCTTAGGGGTGATTCTCTGAAAATAATGAAACAGATTGAATTATATGAAAACAGAAAGCCAAATACTAAGTTTCATTAAGTTGCATGAAAATAGGCGGATTTTCATATAAGCGGTACACACCATTTTTATCCCCTTAGGGGCGAATTTCCGGAAATCCTTTCATAATACTCACTTTCACCTTAAAACAAAACATGGTGCAAAATTTCAAGATTCTTATCACAGAAATACAGGCTATGCGTTTTCACTTCTACACATATACAACAGATTCGAATTTATGAAGCGAGGCCAGCTTGCGATTTGAATGAGAAGTTAAATATACACGTAAAAATTATCTATCCAACTTTGTTCCTTATTATTTATTAACGAGGGCCGAGTTGACCGTAATATTTTGTGATTGGGCCCCTTAGGGTCCTCTAACACTCCACTAAAAGCCACTGATGTCGCCGACCCATACGTCTGTAGGTCCTTTGTAAGACAAGATTTAAGTACACCCGTAAAAATTATCTATCCAACTTTGTTCCTAATTATCTGTTACGAGGGCCCAGTTGACCCTAATTTTTGTGGTTGGGCCCCTTATGGTCCTCTAACACTCCACTATAAACCACTGATTTCCGCGACCCGCACGTCTGTAGGCCCCTTGTAAGGCCTCATGCGAACACTCTTTCGATTTCAAAATAACAAACAGATGATAAATAAATGCAATTTTTAATACATTTCTATAAAAATACTGTTAACAGATAATGATTAAAACGAAAAACGTAAACATTTAGAGTTAAATTACATGTGATGTATGTGTTTGGACCAATCTGACTGTAACATAGAATTATCGGAATTGTAAGGAAAAAATACAAACATATACAAAAATAAATAAGAAGAAAATTACTTACAATAGGATAAAACATACCTTTTCCAAAAAATCCGATTTAATATACATACCGATACGATACGATATCGAAATGACGATTCTGTATTTTTTAAAATATCATTTCCATCATTTAAAACTAATAATAATCCGCGATTAAAAAATAAATAGATTAACACGACTTTTATCAATAACATTATTCCCTTTTTTAAATAATCAATTACCATTCGCGCTTTACTATTTACGTACGTAACGTACTTTTTACGTATTACGTGACCACAACCATTAGGCGCATGAAACAAAAGCGGTTCCGTCCCCCCGCACCGCGCTTCTGTCCCCGCGCGGCGTCTAGTGCCGTGCAGTCGTGTATCGTCTGTGTTTACGTTAGCCAGCACGTGTTTAATGTTACTTCGTTATGTTAGTTTGATGAGTGATTGTTGAAATTTTAAAGTCATTATTAAATTAATTAATTATTCGTCAATAAGCCTCAAAATGAGTAGAAAAAGACTATTCGTGGAGGAGAAAGGACTCTTACATGGAAAATATGCATTTGTTTTAACAAGAAAAAATGTATGAGCTCAGTATTCCTGTCTCCCAAGTCGAAAATCGACTGTGTGCTGCAACAGGCATCAGTCTCTTACATAAATATAAAAAGATAAAAAATATACCATGTCTGCGAATATATTAAACACATGAAAGTGCTTTAATAAATACTCGACTATTGAACATACACCACTATGGCGTATGTTTTAATAATAGTATACCTACATACACTTGGTATTTGGTAATAGAATATACTTCGTATCGGGATTGTAAATCCCTAGTTCTAATGAGGTTTCAACTGTCATGAGCCTAATTGTTTTGGTCGAGTAGTACTATACGTGGTATATATTCCATATTTTACTTCCCTTCTTTATACATAACTCCTAACTTCACAAATTCACAAAAGTTTGGGGACTTTACGCTACAGTCAGTCAGCCCAGTCACGACTTTGATATCTAACCGGCACGCCTACCGGTCCACCTCCCCGAAGACGATGTCCAGCGTGCCGAGGATGGCCACTATGTCCGCCAGCATGGAGTTTCGACCCACCTTCTCCAACGCCGCCAGGTGCGCGAAGCCTGGTGCCTTGATCTTGCATCTGGTTGAAAGTTTGTATGATCGCCAATGTTATCGTCAACCCAATATTGTCCCACTGCTGGGCACGGGTCTTCTCTCACACTGAGAGAGTTATTGGCCATAGTCCACCGCACAATCGGGAGGGCCGAGGTTAAAATCTAGGCACGCACCAGTTTTATGTGCGTATTAGAAATTAATTAGCACTGCTTTTCGGTGAAGGAAAACATCGCGAGGAAACCTACACACCCGGGAGTTCTTTAAAAAAAACTTCTCCGAGGTGTGTGAAGTCCTCCAATTCGCACTTGGCTAGCGCGGTGGACTATGGCCTAAACTCTCTCATTCTGAGAGAAGACCCATGCCCAGCAGTGGGACAATAATCGGTTGTACCCCATAGTGATAAAGTTGACTATTGACAAAACAGGTATGATGATGGGTTGGGGTGCTTGTCCATCCATTTATCACCATTGTATTATGTATAGGTCATATGGTATATGAGAACGATGTCGCGGGTCCTACTAGTGACTATTATTTTAACAGCTTGTGGCGACCTCCCGCAACTCAAGAGATGGCGCCACTAGTATTCTGAAACGCGCTATCGAAGTATTCTCAATACCCTGCATATATACAAGTTCCGAACAACGACTGTCGGAGCACGGCCGCTCCCCAAGCATGATCACCGAGTCTGGCGGGTAGACCTTCCTTTGCCAAAAGCTAATTGCATAACTTACCTGTAAGGCATGGATCCGCCATCCGACACGATATATACACCAAACTCCCCCTTAGGGGCCTCCACCGCGGTGTAAGTGGACCCCGGGGGCACCTGGTACCCCTGCGTGAACAGCTTGAAGTGATGGATCAGGGCTTCCATGGAGGTCTGGCAACAAAAAATGAAAAAACAAACATACGGAGGCTGAATCTATATATATAAAATTGAAAACTAACTTAAGGTACAGGATTTCCTTTAATAGGCTATTTGACAATGCGAAAAATTAAGTGTCAATTACTGTTATCAGTATATATTGAGTTTAAGAATGGTTATTTATTAACATAAGTTGAAAATAATAATTAAATTTATTTAAAAATCCTTAAATAAAAATGCATTTTTTTAAACGTTTGTCACGTGACACAAAATGCTCCTGATTTGGCGGGTTTATGATGACGTCACTTGCTTGTAAACTTTCGTTTTTTGTTTACAACAAATGTATGTGGATGACATGAGCCACAGATGACAATACAGGCACGTGACGTCACCAACCCGCCATATGTCAAAGTAGCGTTTTTGCGCGCTATTTAAATATTGAATTTTTAATTTGATATTTTTCAGCAAATATGTACCAAAATTTAAAAAAACAACTTTTACTGGGTTTCTTAACCTCTGCTATAATATAAAATGGATTTTAAAAACCTGTCAAATAGCCCATTATGTAAGTGGGCACTAAGAAAAATTTCAAAAAAATTGCCCCCTCTACAATCTAAACTCATCAGATACTTGTCTGGCCGGGAATCGAACCCGAGACCCATTGCGCGTCAGAACGGTATGGTAACAGCTCCGCCACGCAGGTCGTCAAGTGAACAACACCGCTTAAAAGATTTAACTACAAAAATACTAACTTCACTTTTATATGAAGCGACCATCACAGTCCTCGGGAGTAGCAACGCATCTGTGATTGACTTCAGATAGAACCCATGTTCTGTATGAAGTTTATTACAGATGTCGCGGGCAGGTGACCACTTACCATCAGGTGGACTGCATGCTCGTTTGCTACTTCAGTCTGATAAAAAAAAATACTATTGTACTTCTATTACTATCTCCTACCACTATCTCCTACGGTACCTTCATCTCCTCCCGCGACGGGGGGGTGAGCTTGGCGTCGTCCGTCTTGACCTCCCCGGCCGGCATCTGGTTGAGGCACTGGTCTATGATGCGGAGGGACTGCCGCATCTCCTCCACGCGACACAGGTACCTGTTGGTGGTCATTCACATTTTTTAATTATTTTTTTAAGGTGGTAGAACCAGTAATAGCCTAGCAGTGATAGCCTAATGGTTGAAACTTGCCCTCTCGATCGGGAGGTTCGAGGTTCAAACCCACCACTGATTTTTCTAATATGTGCGTATTAGAGATTATTTATCACTGCTTTTTGGTGAAGGAAAACATCGTGAGGAGATATACACACCTGAGAGTTTAAAAAAAAAAGTTTTCGGTGGTGTGTGAAGTCCATCAATTCGCACTTGGCCAGCGCGGTGGACTATGGCCTAAAAACTCTCTCATTCTGAGAGAAGACCCGTGCTCAGCAGTGGGACAATAATGGGTTGACACTTTACTTAATTTAATCAACTTTTCTCGGAATTTAACACGTTTTTAGTAGAAAAAAATACGTGACATTATTCCATACTCCCCTCACGGTATATGAGATTTGATGATATTGGACCCCCTTTTCACGTAATTACTGGATACCCCCTTAGTCCTCACCTGTCGTAGCAGTCCCCGTTGGTCCCGATGGGCACGTCGAAGTCCACGAGGTGGTACGCGTCGTACGGCTGCGACTTGCGCAGGTCCCACTTGATGCCCGACCCGCGGAGCATCACGCCGCTGTAGGATAGAAGAAGAAAAAGAATCATGAAACAAAAAATTCTTAACAACACGCTTTTAACACACTTTTTACATTCATAGCCCCACACAAGGATTTTCTCCTATGTCGTGGATGCACACAAGACGAATACACAAACACCCAGACCCAGAACATAAATCTAAACTCATCTCTCAGATACCTGTCTGACCGGAAATCGAACCCGGAAGCCATTGCGCATCAGGCCGGTATGGTAACCGCTCTGACACGTGGGTCGTCAATAAGAAACATCACGTGCTTAATGTACGGCTTCTAAGGCCTGTATTTTTTTTATCTAACTGAAGTAGCAAACGAGCATGCAGTCCACCTGATGGTAAGTGGTCACTGCCGCTCATGGACATCTGTTATTAACTTCATACCACATGGGTTCCACGTGAAGTTAATCAAGGATGCGTTGCTACTCCCGAGGATTATGATGGTCGCCTCACGTGCAAGTGTGCCGGTAACCACACCCTTCTATCGAAACGCAAGAACTGCTTCACGCTGGAAATAGGTGTGGCGGTGGTACTTCCCCGGTCGAACTACACTGGTTCTACAACATTTAATAACGGTTTTACTATACCTGAAACCATAGTTGAGCGCGTCTTGGGCGCTGATGATCCCGATGTCCTTGGTGCGCTGCACCCAGATCCGGTTGGTGGTCTCCCTACATTGTAGTTCCTCTCTCCCAATCGCAAAATTCCCATGTCCCCAAGTCTCACCTGAAGCCGTAATTCAGAGCGTCCTGGGCGCTGACGATCCCGATGTCCTTGGTCCGCTGCACCCAGATCCGGTTGGTGGTCAGCACGTCCTCCACTTCGTCCAGGCGCTCTGAGAACTTGGACGCAAAGTCGTACAAGTCGTCCATGAGACCGAGCGGCAAATCCTGGAGATGAGGGCAACTAGGTGTTAGAAGCAGTACCGGGGAGGTACCACCGCCACATGTATATCTAACGTGAAGCAGTTCTTGCGTAGTGGGTGGGTGTTTTCTTTATCTGACTGAAGTAGCAAAGGAGCATGCAGCGCACCTGATGGTAAGTGGTCACTGTCACCTTGCGACGTCTGTAAGCAACTACATACTTTATACTACATGGGTTCCATCTGAAGTCAATCACAGATGCGTTGTCACTCCCGAGGACTATGATGGTCGCCTCATATAAAAGTGTGCCGGCAACCACACCCTACTATCGAAACGCAAGAAATGCTTCACGCTAGAAATAGGTGAGACAGTGGTACTTCTCCGGGCAAACTACACTGGTCCTATCACTATGAAATGTACCGCCTTGTGGTTGGTACGCATATATAATTCCACGCATCTATGATTGATTTAAAATAGAATGTATGGCCGGGGATCGAACGGGGGGCTTATAAAACTCCATGATCTCTAGATCAATGAGATCGAACCCGGAACCAATTATGCATCAGACCAATATGGTGACGTTCCACCACATGGGTCATACAGCAAGTACACGATTTTAGCTCTTAAAGCGGACTGTGACACTTCACCCCTCCATCCCCTATGTATTAGTCGTCACAGTAAGTACATATTTTTAGCTTAAGCGGCGGATTAAGACCATTAAGCCCAATCATCCGCTTAATTAGCCATTGATTAAACAGTTTAAAATTATTAACTCCCAATTCCCCCCTTAATCAGCCCTGCTTTTGAAGAGGACTGAAAGTCTTAACCTCAATCCCCACCTCACCCTTCTAAACAGGCACCTATCAAATACAGAAATCTATATATTTTTGCGTGAAGAAAAAACTTGTGATTCGTTTATATGATACTTGCCGCAGGCGGAGTAATATGAAATTACGCACGGTTATAAATGTAGAGAAGGATTACGCGATGCTAATATTTTTTTTCAAATAATGCATAAAACATACATAAAATCAACTAAAACACATTACACTCACTACCTTGCATTTGACACAAACACATACATAATAAACGATATAGAACATTCAGTGTCTTACTATGAAAACACGTCAAAAATGTCAGATGTCTTTGTCAAAATACCCGCTATTGCTTTTAAATGCAGTTAATTTAACCCCTTTTTATCTTTAACGGATACGTTAAAAATAACTTGAAAATTATTACAAATAAGATATGTTTGGTTAATTTAAATAAAGAAATATTGGTGCTACTTTGGACAGTATGAAGATTAGTTTTTTAATTTAAATTAAGGTCGAATTTCGACCGTTGCGACGGGTTTTTTTTTAATAATAAAATTACAGCTCCACAGACGGATCGTCCGTGCCTTTTTTCATATAGCATTCATTTTGTCAGTCTTAGTATTTTAGCTCCACTTAAGCCTCCGTTGTCACCATCATCCAGAGGGCGGTGGTGGCAGCGTTGGCTTTACAGAAAACCTTAATATTTACTTACTCTATACATAGGATGTGTAATTATGCGTTGCGACGGGTTGACTAGACTTAAATTGCTTACAATCGCGACACCGCCCGGTCGTATATACGCCGCGTGCATCCGAGCCCCGCTCACTCGTTCGTAAAATTCCATCATCTTCTCTCGTTCTTCGAACAGCCAGAAGAGCGGAGTCAGGGCGCCGACGTCCAGAGCGTGAGCGCTGACCGCCATTACGTGGTTCCTCAGGCGAGTCAACTCGGCGAAGAGGGCTGGAAGATAGTAGACTTATAAAAGTGGCTGAATTTTCGCCGCTAACTCCTTTAGAAATTAAAGTAGACCAAGAAAAGGTAGCCAAATCGAATATTCTACCGCGTGCTATAGCAAAATTTATTTCTAGAAAAAATATGATATCGATTTCATAATACTAAAAATGAAAACCCCCTGAAAGGTGCCGTCCGGAACCATGCCCATGCCCAAGGCTTTCCCACTGACTAATATTATAGCGGAATAGATTTTTTTTCTGACTGAAGTAGCAAACGAGCATGCAGTCCAGCTGATGGTAAGTGGTCACTGCCGCCCATTGGCAGCTTCACGCTAGATGGCGATATAGGTGTAGCGGTGGTACTTCCCCGGTCGAACTACACTGGTTCTACCACCTTGAAAATTACTTGTATTTTTATCCCTTCAGTGGGTACAAGCCATTATTGTCCCACTGCTAGGCACGGGTCTTCTCTCAGAATAAGAGATTTTTAGGCCATAGTCCACCGCGTTTTTTTTTAAAGAACTCTCGGGTGTGTAGGTTTCCTCACGACGTTTTCTTTCACCGAAAAGCAGTGATAATTAATTTCTAATACGCACATAAATCAGTGGTGCGTGTCTGGGTTTGAACCTCGTACCTTCCGACTGAGACGGCATGTTGCAACCATTATGCTATCACTGCTCTATAAGCGATGGGACTTACGAACAAAGTTATTCAAGGTGTTAGAACGAATATGGTTGGACCGGGGAGGACCCACCGCCACAACTATTTCTAGCATGAAAGAATTCTTGCGTTTCGGCAGAAGGGTGTGGTTGCTGGCTCACTTTTATAAAAGGCGTTATATAACTTTTATAACCCAAGGTGGTAGAACCAGTGTAGTTCGACCGGGGAAGTACCACCGCCTCATCCCTTCAGCTATCCCTTCAGTACAAAACAAAAAAAAAAATTACTCACTTCTGATGTATTTGGCCCGGAGCGGTATATCAATGTTGAGGAGTTTCTCGACAGCCAAGCTGTAGCACTGTTCGTTGCACATCATGGAGACGTAGTCCAGGCGGTCGAAGTAGGGCAGCGCCTGGGTGTAGGTCTTGTACTCTATCAGCTTCTCCGTTCCCCGATGTAGGAGGCCGATGTGGGGGTCGGCTGCGCGGACCGTCTGTGGAAGGATTTTTAAGTGAAGACTCGCGTTAATGTCACTTTATATAATGATAAATAGCGCCATCTGTTGAACGTCTAGGGAAGCAAAATAGTGTTAAAAAAACAAGAAAAACTCAAAGTTATAGAAAGAAAATTTAGTACCTTATACACGAACCTGTTCTAGTGAAATTGGACAAAATAAATATTTTTTGCTTTCTTTCTTTCTTGTTACAATCGGGGCCTCAAGCTTAACGTCTTCGCTTAATACTAATCAAATGTAGTAATGAGTATAGTATAAGCGGCTTCACTACAGTGTAAAACAAAGTCCCTATGTATGCTTAGATATTTAAAACTACGCTACGGATTTTAATGCAGTGTATAATGGATAGAGTGATTCAAAATGAAGGTTTTATGTGTAATATCTGCGGAAGATCAGCGCTGGCAGTCTTCGGATGCCAATATAATTATTAATGACGTACGCGGTTAAACCTTTGTGTTTTTTACTGAATATTTTAATTATGTATAAATGCACCTAACGGCGCCATCTATTGGCATATTTATGTAATATATAAAGTCAATAAAGATGAAGGGCGGCGGCAGAGGGCGCTAGAAGCGCAACAGCGGTTGTTCAAAAATTTTCCAGAAAAAAATTTGCCTTTTGTTTTGCTCTCGAGCGCGACTGAACCGTCTTTGCGCAATACGCCCTCCGGAGCCCCCTCAAATTCAAAGCGGTGTCGCGGTTTCCTTTAATTCACTCCCTATCGCTAACAATAATGCTGAGCAGTGTCCATTTCGTGATGCTTTGCACCCTCTTTTCTGTTTTTCCTTTTTTGACATTTTGTACTCTTGTATAATAACCAAATGTGTGCGTGTAAGCAGATCGAATAAATGACTATCTATCTATCTAATACATGCATAATATAGTGGAGGAACACTAATAATTTTAGATTTTTGAGTTTGATAAGTTCGCCGGGCAAATTAGTAAGGTCTATATTCTTATAATATCTATATTCTCACCTCGCCCTCCAACTCGAGCACTAGGCGGAGCACCCCGTGCGCGGCGGGGTGCTGCGGACCGAAGTTCAGGATCATGTTGCGGACTTGCTTCTCCTTAGGAGCCACAACACCTGTTAAAAGTTGTGATTGATGCCTAAAATTTTATTCGATTAAAGTTAAAGCAAACGAGCATGTCCACCCGTGTCCCTGTAGTTCCGGGATTAGAATAGGGCTACGGCATCCCCTGCCTGTCGTAAGAGGCGACTAAAAGGGGCTTACGGGTGGCTAGAGTGGGAGCTCGAACCGTTCGGTCAGGCGATCCCGGGAAGGACTGCGGTATGTGTGGTCGCATACCATCGTAAAGACTAGACGGAACTGTGGGCCCAGCCGCCCATCTGGGAGGAGCCCGATGGGGCAACGCGCACAAAGGATTGCAGCTGCGTTCCTTTGGAGATCCTGGACTCCTCTTTGTAGCGCCGAGGACGGCCTCCCTTTAATGAGATAAAAATCCCACATAACCCTGCGTCGCTCCCACGGCATCGGGTACCTTTTGAAGGTTTCCCCCTCGTAAACAAAAAAAGATGTTGACAAATCTTGAAACAATAACAAAGTTTTTTTTCCCCCATTATCCTTTTCCTCCGAGCGCTATGCACCTTTCGGGCACTTCCCTGGTGGGCGTGAATCGCTCACCGCACCTTCTGGTATGTACGGCGGCATGCGACCACACATGCCGCCGTCCTTCCCTGCCGGCCTAACCGCCAACAACCCCGGAAGCCCCTTTTAGTCGTCTCTTACGACAGCTAAAGGGTACCGAAGCCCTATTCTGTTCCCGGAACTACAGGGTCAAGATTTGTCAACTGTGATTTATCAGGGTATCCTGTGTTGTGTTGGTGATAGCAAGAATCAGGATGACGATGTCAAAAAACTTAACTTTTTATTTAGATTCCAAGGTTTAAAATAAATACATACTATTATATGGTGGATGATTTATCATGGCAGTCAGATCGTCCGGGTACATGACCGGACCCGCATACTGCTCTAAAAAGTCCTTGTCTGGCATCCATTTGCTGGCTTTACGTTGTGAGCTGCAAGGAAAAAAATATCAACTTTATTAAAAAAAATGTTTTTATAAATTTAAGTAGCAAACGAGCATGCAGTCCACCTGATGGTAAGTGCTCACTGCCGCTCATGGACATCTGTAAATAACTTCATACAGAACAAGGGTTCAATCTGAAGTGTAGCACAGATGTGTTGCTACTCTCGAAGACCAAGATGATCGCCTCAAACAAAAGTGTGCCGGCAACCACACCGTTTTATCGAAACGCAAGAACTGCTTCACGGCAGAAATAGGTGTGGCGGTGGTACTTCCCCGGTACCTACCACAAAACTAGATTAGACCCGCGGCTTTGCCCGCTTCGGTTACATGTACTATTTAATGAGTATTATTTGTGTTATCTAGGCCAGGAAATGGCAGCCTGCGGCTCACGAGCCCCATGCGGCTCTTTGGATATGAAGCTGCGGCTCTGCAATTCCGCAAATCTATAACTATATTAATATGGGAAGCAAAAACCTGTGACCCGTTTTTAAAACACCTGCCGCAGACGGAGGAGTGTGGAAGTTACGCACGGTTATAGTTGATGTATTGATTACGCAATGATAATATTTTTTTCAAATAATGTATAAAACATACATAAAATCAACTAAAAACACATTACACACACTACCTCGAATTTGACACAAACACATTCGTAATTAACGAAATATAACATTCAATGTCTTACACTCTTACTATGAAAACACATGACGTCAAAAATGTCAGATGTCTTTGTCAAAATACCCGCTATTGCTTTTAAATGCAGCATAAACCTCTTTTTACCTTCAACGGGTGCGTTCAAAATAACTTGAAAATTATTACAATTAATTTTAATTTGAGAAATATTCGAGCTACTTTGAACATATGATGTTTAGTTTTTAATTTAAATTACGTTCGAATTTCGACCGTTGCGACGGTAATATTTTTATAATTTCTAAGTAAAACATTTAAAACCGTTGGATAACCATGCAAAGCAATCACTCCCATTAATTTCCCATTGGATTTGTTACTCAATCGTTTATTATTGTAGTACAAGTTAGTGTTTTAAGTAATAATAAGAATTAAGTTACTTAACAAAAATATATCTCTCATCAACCCATTATTGGCCCACTGCTGGGCACGGATCTTCTCTCAGAATGAGAGAGTTAGGCCATAGTCCCCGCGCTGGCCTAGTGGAATTGGCGAAATATATATCTAATGCAAGTATTATTTATTGGGAAAAAATATTCTTTAAAAACTAAAAATAAATATATATTAACCTTGTTGGCTCTTTAGACTCAAAAAGTTGCGTACCAAATTTCAGCACAGCTAAACCAGTAGATTTTGCTTAAGAGTAACAAACAAGGACATCCTCATAAACTTTCGCATGTTTATTATAAAAAATTAAAACGTGCGGCACTCGGGGACCGCCGCGGTAAAGCTATTGCATTGCATTTTTTTTTATCAACTTATGCAATTATAATTACTTATTAACTTATGCAGTATTTTTTCTTTGATACTATTTACTTTGTCACAAATAGTTGCTTACATATTCGTCTGATTTCCGAGCAGCTCGTCTCGATCTGTGCGAGCTTCATACTGTCGTACTATATACTAGGGATGTAACGGAGGTCACTTATCGGAACCGAAGTCGGAATCGGAGTTTTTAAATTCGTTTTATCGGAATCGGAATCGGAGGTTGTATCAGTTAATAAACATTATGGCAAAAAAAGTGTTAAAATCGGGCAAATTTGTACATGTGAAAAAAAACTGACTTAAATACTGTCATATCAACGCACAGCCTAAACGAATGTAATTAGAAATTTGCGCTGTTTCCTTTTATAATGTAGGTGAGCACCAGGAAAGATTTTTTGTAAATTACTCCTTAATGGGGTAAAAATGGAGAGGAAAGTTTGTATGAAAGTTCATCAATTTTGATGCAAATTTAATGAAATTTGATGCAAATTTAATGTATTTGGCTTTGTGGTTCAATATATTGTTGACTATTGACAAAATTGTAATGGATGAATCATATTGTGCTCTGTGCGGATGAAGTTGCGGGTTCTGCTGGTACATTCTTATGCTAGAAGAACAGTCCCCTCTTTGTAACGCAGTTTAATAAGAAAGGTGAAGAAGGAACGTTGTTTTTAAATTAATCCACCATTTTCTCTTCATATTTAAAAATTATGCATACCGTAAACTGAGACGATTTCAATGATACATCATTGAACTGCTAGTAACAACGTGAGACAGTAAATCTTTTCAACTTTAATTACAAAGTAAAAAAAGTGTGTGTAACACGACGACAACAAGAATTGGCATATCTCCTATTAACATTTTCCCATAAACAGTTAACAAATTACCTAAATCAAATTCGCTTCATACGACCTCCGATATAAATCTCCGTTATAAATTTTCGGAACCGGAATCGGAACCGAAGGTGCATTTACAATCGGAAGTTCCGACTTATCGGAACCAGAATCGGAGCTCCGTTACATCCCTGCTATATACATACACGTTAAGCGAACGCTCGGCCGCGCTACGTGGTGGTCGGAGTGGGGTGTTAGGTTTTCTCGTTACGGATTTTTTTGATTCGGTAGCCGCGTTCAATATAGTGGTAAACATCTATTTCTAGCAATAATAAAAAAAATTCCACAATTCCTGCCTCAGTTCTTGAGCAGAATCCCCAACCTATTTTACAATAGAAGCATTTTATTTTAACACAAGTTTTTTATCAAAGCTATATTTAGATTTACCAAAGTCTTTACATAATCTTTTTACAAAATATGGTGCATCAGCATGATTAAGGTTTTCTTTGATTCAATGATTAGATTTGGTCTTTATCTTATCAGAATCAGGTGAGGACACCTTAAATTTAATGAGGTTAAGTGGTGTCCCAATGCAGTAATAGAATAGGAAACAAATATAACTCACAATTTATGAGGGCCATCACATTATCGGGTTGCCATCCAATGAAAATACCATTTATTTTTATCTAATTTTGAGCAAAAGTATGTTTAATTATATGCATTGTGTATTGTTGTATGTATTATATGCTCATTTCTTTGTAGCAAACAATGTATGATTTGTATACATTAATTCATCATACAAATATATTGTGTCTGATGTGACATATACGATTAGGTAGGGGGGGGGTTATCAAATGAAAGCTAATAAGTAGATCACTACAAAAATATATTTTATGTTAGTACAAGTCAGTACTAGTTAAATCAAATCCAAAAAAGTATCAATTTGAATAAATTATCCAACTGTTTATAAAAATCAGGATTTTTTGTGTTATGAATTAAAACTACAGAAAATCTATTTTTTGTATGAAAATCTTTCTCCTTTAAATCCATCTTGTTCTTCATTATTCTATGGTAAATCCTTTAGTTTCCTGGCTGTGCGCTTATGGAATTTGTTACCAATTGCTATCCATTGTGCACAGTCACTGGAATCTTTTAAGAAACAAGTAAAGGAAATCTATCTTTCTCTATAGTCTGCTCCATAAATATATATATTTTTTCTCCATTTTCCCTCTATTTTATTTCCTCTGTCTATGCACTTCTTACCATATCCTTCAACCAATTCAAAGGCTACACTAGCTGCCGATATATTTATATTTTTATCAAAGTGGTATTTTATGTTCCTTTGTACATCTCTATCCTCTCTTGCATCTTAAATGCTTTTCTTCAGCCACTAAGGTTGTCTGGAAGAGATTGCTATTTAAGTGATAAGCCCGTCCCATTGTACTTTACTTTATGTCTTTTATTTTGTTACAATGAATTTTTTGTATGAATGAATATTGGTGTACAATGAAGATATTTTATAAAGTATCTACTAATAGGATTTCACAGAAATTTACCACACACATACAGGACTTAGATTAATAAATAACATACTCATAACAGCTGTGGATGCGACGGAAGCAGACGAAGTTGCAAAGATTACCTAAGTTACATGTATATTTTTAATTAATATGAATTACTTTTTACAAAGAAAATACTACAGATAGTAGTACTAATTTGTTCTATACCCTTAGTGTGCACTTAAGCTGTCTCTGTTTAATCACGATTTTGTTATAAGACAGAAATAGCAAACAAGCATGCAATCCACCTGATGTTAAGTGGTCATTGCCTCCCATGGAGGTCTATAAGGACATTCAGATCATGGTTTCTATTTGATATCAATCACAGATGCGTTGCTACTCCCGAGGACTGATGGTAGCCTCATGTAATAATGCACCGGCAACTACACCCTTACACCGAAACGCACGAACTGCTTCACGCTAGAAATAAGTGTGACGGAGGTACCTCTCCGGTCGAACTACACTAGTAACCATTACTCTAAATCAATCAAAGATGCGTGCTACTCTCGATGACTTATGGTCGGCTCATATAAATTGTGCCGGCAACCACACCTTTTCATTTAAACGCAAAACGCAAAAAGTGCTTCACGCTAAAAATAAGTGGTGGTGTTACCTTCCTGTTAAAAATACACTGTTTCTACCATCTGGTAAACATTGCTCAATTACGTTTCTATACTTTCTCTACTCTTCGGATATACCATAACATAAACAATAAATGTTTTGAAGGAAACTTATTAAAATCGATATAAAAAACATTGAACTCCGTATTAAAATAAACATTAAGAAGTATTTGGATTTATGAGGCGAGTCTGTTGGTCATCAAGAGAAGTAACACATCAGTAACCTTCAGACAGTTTCCTGTTCAATAAGAGTTAATTATAGATTTATTTTTCCTCTTCCACATATAAAAACATTGAATACACATGTGCCCAAATTATATAATTTAGAAACGCCGAACAATGTAAACTTTTAAATGTAAAACCCTTAGAATATTTACCTGACGTTGTAAACAGCTGGCAAATTCTTCAGTAAAGCTTTGTTTCCAATAATTGCACTTTTTCGAAAGAAAACATTTATTATTGATGCCATTTCAGCTGACACTAGCACACACTTCAAACTTCCTTGTATATTGCGCGAATACAACTAGTGTTGGCAAGCCATATCAGTTCGTTGATGAGTAACGGGTACTAGCCACTGGTATGGTTCACGGTAACGAGTCGTTACTTACGAATTATTTTCGTTATTTGTATCTAATGTCGTAATTTAATCCGATGACGACAACTTGATTTGTTATACTGAAAAGAAATGGTAGATAAGGGAAATAACATAACGATTATTACCAATGCTCCTGTTTAAGCATCACATCAGGAAATGTCAAAACTGTTGCTAATTCTACAAATAATATGTATTTTTAAGAAGTAAGATTTACGATGACTGCCAACCGCCGATACCGCAACCACTAGCACCATCACTTCCACCACGACATCATTCTGAAGTGATTAAGTAGCCAATATAAGCATGTTGATAACGCAAATTTCGAAAAGGCTAGCTAGGATCAACGTAAAATTTAATACCTTTTAGTTTTAAAGAATAAGGAACATATTATGAAGTAGGGACTCGATAATATACATATTCCTCTCCACCTTTTACCATTTATTTCTCCTAATAGACCCCATATGCGACGTGACTTGCATGTAATGCTACACGCTAACTTCAATAACGGGTAACGTAATGCTACGATAGTAATCAAGTAATAGTAGTTAAAGTAACTAATTCATTTTTACCTTCCAAGCACTAATAACACAATGACAGATGTTTGTTTTGACAAGAGACTGATAATATCAAATCAAAAGATTAAAATTTGATTTGTAATGATTGCAACGGAAAATTTACAAAACTTGATAAGTCATCGCGGTCAGCACTTCTAAGCACATAATTTTTTTCCAAGTAATCTTATTTATAGAACTTGTAATGTATTCCTTACTTACCTTCTTATTATTGTTCCACAACCGGGTTTTTTTATATTTGCGTAAAAAATTGTTGGAAACAAAAAATACAATAATTGGTCTGTACTTGTGTGATTGAATTATTACTGTAGGTAATTCATATAATTACAATGAGTAGTAGGTAGCTAGGTTACAGGATTTACGTAGTACTGGTGATAATGATAGTTTAATTAAATTCTCTCTTTCATTCGAGAGTCCAGGTTCGAATCAACATAGATTTAGATAGAACAAACATAGATTTTTTTAAAATGACGTGTGTATCAAAATTTATAATCATTCCTTTACAGCGAAAAAACATCATGAGGAAACTTGCACACCTGAGATTCTTTAAAAAAAGTCAAAGGAGTGTAGAGATTACCAATTCGCACTTGGTCAGCGGTGAACTATGACATAAAACACTCTAATTCTGAGAGAAGACTTGTGCTCGACAGTGTGACAATAATGGGTTGACGGCGACTTGGACGAGTATAGTTTGTACAGGAAGGTTTCACTGCTATACTCATTTCTGTTTTTTGAAGTGAAACTTCTTTATCGGGGTTGGAAAAAATTTAGTGTAACATTTTTTCGTTACGCGCCATCTTTTTCTGTTACGCGCCATCTTTATCTTATCCCTACCACGCGTGATATTACATAGATTTTATTATAGATTAGATTATTAGATAAAGTTTAATAAAAGCCTTTTATTAAACTTTATCTAATTTAACTTTATTTAACCAATTTCTGTAAAGTTGCATATAGTAAATTATTTTTTTGAAAAATAACGTCATAAAGAAGTTTCACTTCTTACGAGTGTACGCTAGTACACGCACAAATTATTTTTTTTTATTTATCTGACTGAAGTAGCAAACGAGCATGCAGTCCACCTGATGGTACGTGGTCACTGCTGCCCATGGACATCTGTAATCAACTTCATAAAGAACATGGGTTCCATGTGAAGTCAATGAAGACTATCTTTCTGTGTGCCTTATAGTATAGATAGAGTTCTAGTGTAGGATGAGTCTATGAGTGTACGAGTGTACGAGTTTGTGGAGACGTACTACTAGGTCCAGAGTTCACCTATATTTGACTACTTTTTTTATTTTCGAGGAGAAGACTTACTTCAAGGAGAAGAAACCTTCAAGAGGTACCGATGCCGTGGAAGCGACGCAGGATTATGTGGATTTTTTTACCGCACTAAAACCCACCCGGTGGCCGTCCTCAGCACTACAAAGAGGACTCCGGGATCTCAAAAGGAACGCAACGGATACATATGGATAATAATATGGAACCTAAGATGCGCAAATATCACTCGCACTTGACCAGATTTTTAATGAATGAACATAACACAAAAAATAATGTATTATAACCAAATACTTTTCAATTATATATCTTTTTTTTAACTGTATCTTTAACATAAAATTAATGTATCTTGAAATGTGAAGCACCGATATGCACCTACCTATTAATATATGTAGGTACATATTGCCTATAAATTGTAAGCAGCAAATAGGATTTCATGCTAAACTACCGTTGTTTAGACAGATGCCCTTGCATATCAACAGTATTTTAGAGAGGAAGGTCAAGTTATATACCGTATGACTCATCCACCATATTATATGTACAGTCACGAGCAATAAGATGTGACTACGTACTTTTGCTTCCGAAAGATGTCACAATTATGTGACGGTCATCTTGATCACATAATTTTGACGCTACTGCATTATGCTGCCTTTCAATGTCTGATATTTTTGCTGCGTTCGTGTAGTCACATATTATTGAACTCCTTCTTGGGTCAGATACTTTTGCTAATCTGTTCGTAATCACATCTTATTGCTCGCGACTGCACATAACTTTGAGAACATAACCGAAAAATATCTAACTCTTATAACATTACAAACAAACGCTCCGGTTTAATATATTTTGTGGATGTGACCAAATTATATATTGCAAGGTGGTAGAACTAGGCATGCTTTCACATGAGGCGACCATCATAGTCTTCGGGAGTAGTAACGCATCTGTGATTGATTTCAGATCGAACCCATGTTCTGTATGCAGTTCACACACATGTCCTTGGGCGGCAGTGACCACTTCATCACTTCATCCACCACCGACCATCAGTTAAAAAATAATTCAAGTATGAACTGCAATTAAATATCGCCGATTAAAATTGCCGATTAAAGATTATAGAGTTAGAGATTGTGCATAATTACACAGTCGTGGATATTTTCACGAATCGTAGTTGGTAATTTAGTAAATACTAGTGAGACGCCGCGGTTTCACACGGGTAGTAGAGCAGGTGTAAAATCTTTATACTTAATAATTCGTGAAGTAAAAATTTGTGATTCGTTTCGAAAGCTAAACCTCTTTTTATCCGACTTCAAAAAGGAGAAGGTTCTCAATTCGGCCGGTATAATATTTTTTTTACCTTTAACGGATGCGTTCAAAATAACTTCAAATTATTATGATTTATTTAAATTAGAGAAATATTGGTGCTACTATGGACTATATATTATACTAAGTTTAGATGATTGATTTTAAATTACGGTCGAATTTCGACCGCTGCGACGGGTGACTAGTTTGTTTAAATAGCTTTCCAAGTACCGCATTGTACATATATCAATTTTTAAGAAGACATCCTAAACAGATGATATTACGGACTTTTTCGTAGATTTATAAGGGAGAGAAACTTCAAGTGAATTTAGTAATTAAATATCCTTTTGACGTTACAAACAGACTAATCAGTTTCAGTTAATTTATATGTAAGATTATTAATAATTTAGTGTCAGTAATTAAGTGTACACCGATCGAAATTACCGTTCAAAGGTTGTGCAGTTAGAGATGAATATATATAATTACCCGTTTCCGGACGATTTCGTCGATCAGGTCATAGTTTAATGTAATTACCCCTTTTACTCCGAATATGCAATTACTTGGCAGATACGGATTAATGAAAGAATAACGGAGTATCGAAAACCATTACCCTTATTTTTAATACTACTAAATATGCACCGTAAGGTTTTAGCACAATTTTTGAAACCCAAAAATGTTTTCATTTAAATGAAAATTGTAAATTTACCAATTTAAATGCGAATACTAAATTATAACGAATAGAAAGCACACTTCTTGTTTGATCATTATGGTAGTAAGGGATCACTAATGAAACTGATAAAAATTTTTGTAACACTTTATTTTGAGAAATATAGGTACAATGGTCAAAACACACATTATCAATTTACGGTGAAGGAAAATATCGTGAGGAAACCTACACACGCCAGTTCTTTAAAAAAAGTTCTAGACAGGTGTGTGAAGTCTACCAATTCGCACTTTACCAGCGCGTCGGACTATGGCCTAGTCGTCCCTGTGGTTCCGGGATCAGAATAGGGCTACGGTATCCCCTGCCTGTCGTAAGAGGCGACTAAAAGGGGGTTCCGGGGTTGCGGGAGACTAGAGTGGAAGCTTGAACCGTCTAGCCACGCGATCCCGGGAAGGACGGCGCTATGTGTGGTCGCATACCGTCGTCTAGTAGACTAAGACTAGTCGGAGCGGTGGGCCCAGCCGCTCATTTGGGAGGAGCCCAGTTACGTTTCTTTGGAGATCCCGGAGTACTCTTTGTGGCGCCGAGGACGGCCACCCGGGGGATTTTGATAAGGTAGAAATCCCACATAACCCTACGTCGCTCCCACGGCGTCGGGTACCTTTTGGAAGGTTTCCCCCTCGAGAATAAGCAAAAGTGGCCTAGTACCAGGTACTTTCTAATTCTGAGAGAAGATGAGTGCCCAGCAGCGTGAAATAATGGGTTGACGACACTTATTTACACGTCTTGTAAAATCTTTTAACTGTTTTTTTACCTTTAAAGCAAGTTATAAATAATTTTATTTAATTTTTAGTTTAACATTTATTCCAAGCTAATTCTTCATTCGTCGGCAACCCATTTTTGTCCCACTGCTGAGCACGGGTCATCTCTCGGAATGAGAGAGTTATAGGCCATGATCCACCGCGCTGACCAAGTGCGGATTGGTGGACTTCACACACCTCCGAGAACATTTTTTTAAGCACTCTCGGGTGTGTAGGTTTCCTCACGATGTTTTCCTTCACCGAAAAGCAGTGATAATTAATTTCTAATACGCACATAAATCAGTGGTGCGTGCCTGGGTTTGAACCTCGGACCTCCGATCGAGATGGCAAGTTTTAACCGTTAGGCTATCACTGCTCATGATATTCTTCATACCTATTATCATTTCAAATTAATCTTAGTCCAGCCCTGGCAATGAAAATTTATCTATAAGTATCCTTCAACCGAAGCAGTCCAACAAACGTTCTTTGTCTGTTCACCAACGATTATTAAGGATCAATCGTCATGCAATCACATAAAGATCAACCTGCCACGAAAACTGAAGAGTTATTTCACAAAATTAACAACTACACGTGCATTATGGGACTTCTCAACTTGTGGGGAGAACGCTTTGACATACCTAAAATAACTACAAACTATCTTTACTTAATTTTTCACAAAATTATGAATTTGCTTATCTGTTTACTGATGTTGTTGGTATTCGGTGCCGTGTTTAAGAGAGAAACGTTTACTGCGAAACAACAGTCTGATTTGCTCGCATTTGGAGTAGCTTTCCCTTTATTTTATACCTTTTATTTGAGCATTCTGTATTACAAAAATAATGTAAAGGATTTGCTACTATGTTTGGCTGTTGAGCTTAAGAATGTGTACAATGATAAAAGAGTGGAAGAAATGATGGTCAGGCGGATAAAAGTTTACACAATTGGATTTCTCGTGTCCTGCTCTTCAGTATTGTTTTTACACGGATTTGATAGTCTTTTACAAGTTATACGATCAGGTAAAAGGAATGATTCTTTTTATACTAAATTATCCATTAAATGATATTTACTACATTATTAAGACACTAGTAAAGTACATTCCCCTGACACATTTGCCTTTTGATCATTGGGCCACAAGTTTCGTAAGTCAACTTCCATCACATTACAGTTGTTTTTTTTGTTTTTCCTTTTGTCTTAATGGTAGGTGGCAGAGCAAGTTGTTCGAGAAGTACCACCACCACGCCTATTTCTAACGTAAAGCAGTTTTAACATTTCAGTGGAACCTTTTGGTGACCGGCTTACTTTTAAATGACGCGACCATCTTAATCCTCGACAGGGGCAACTCATTTTGTCTTTTTTCTCAAGGAAGAAACCTTTAAACGGTACCCGACGCCGGGAGAGCAACGCCGGGTCCACATAATCTACAATTTTACCACACTGAAATCCACCCAGGTCACCCCAGGTGATAGGCTGGCCCCACCTCACCGTCTAGTCTCTACGACGGTTTACGACAAAACATACCATCATCCTTCCTGCAGTCGCCTGGCTGGTCTTTTTTTTTTTATTTGACTGAAGTAGCAAACGAGCATGCAGTCCACCTGATGGTAAGTGGTCACTGCCGCCCTGCGACATCTGTAATCAACTTCATACAGAACATGGGTTCCATCTGAAGTCAATCACAGATGCGTTGCTACTCCCGAGGACTATGATGGTCGCCTCATGTGATAGTGTGCCGGCAACCACACCCTTTTATTGAAACGCAAGAAATGTTTCACGATAGAAATAGGTGTGGCGGTGGTACTTCCCCGGTCGAACAACACTGGTTCTACCACCTTGAGTCTCCCACGCAGCGCTGACGACGTCCACCGGGGGTTTTAGTGCGATAAGAATTCTACATAACCCGCGTCGCTCCCACGACTTCTGGTACCTTTTGAAGGTTTCCCCCTCGTAAAAAAAGGCAGGAGGAACCGTAGCCCTACTCTGGTCTTGTAACTGCAGAAGTGAACGCCAGTTCTTTATGAAGTTCCTTACAGATGTCAACGGACGGCAATGACCATCGGACTGCATGTATGTTTAATACTTCAAAAAGAAAGTTTAATACTTCGGAAACCTTCAAAAGGTACCCGACGCCGTGGGAGCGACGCGGGTTATGTGGGATTCTTACCGCACTAAAACCCCCCGGTGGCCGTCCGCGGCGCTGAAAAGGAGGACTCCGGGATCTCGAAACAACTTCAACCGGAATCCTCCGAGCGCGCTGCCCCATCGGGCTCCTCCCAGATGGGCGGCTGGGCCCACCGCTCCGTCTAGTCTTTACGACGGTATGCGACCACACATACCGCCGTCCTTCCCGGGATTGCCTGACCGAACGGTTCGAGCTCCCACTCTAGCCGTCTGCAACCCTGGAAGCCCCTTTTAGTCGCCTCTTACGATAGGCAGGGGATACCGTAGCCCTATTCTGACCCCGAGGCTACAGAGACGAACACTTCTACACCTAGTAAAAATATCTTACACTTACTTTTAGGTAAAACATTTACAACGATTCTAACCATATGGCCAGATATTGAAGACAAAAGTATTTCGTCTGAAGCGGTGCGGGTAGCATATTATGTGGTGTGGTGGTTTCTGCTATTCCGGACAAACAACGCATATATTTTAGCAATAGCCACCACTATATGTCTAAGCCACCAATTTCAAAATCTGCAAAGTTATTTCTACGGGCTGGAGCATATTTTTGAAGACCAACGATTGAGTCAAATTGAGAAGGAAAAGAAATATGAAAAGGCATTTAAAGTTGGAATAAAAATGCATTCGGATACATTGTGGTAAGCTAATTTAAAACTGAATAGCTAATTTAAAACTGATTAAAAATATCTAGTGAAATTTAAGTCAATCAAATGATTTTTCTAAAATTATGTGTGTAGGTATTAAAATTGACTATCACTGCCTTACGGTGAAGGAACATCGTGAGGAAACCTACACACTTTAAAAGACGTTCTCAAAGGTGTATACTAAGTAAGTCTACCAATTCGCGCACTTGGACAGCGCGGTAGGCTATGGCTTAAATACCCTTTCATCCTGAGAAAACACCAGTACTCAGAAGTGGGACAATAATTGGTTGACAACAAATGATAACTGTCATTTTTTATAAATAAACTGGCTGTTGCGTTGCCCTGCGTGCGTTGCCACGCCACCACACAACAACAGAAATTTTCGTGGGCTCAAGCACAACAACTTTGCTGAAGATCATCACATGATGAAATGCGTAGTTCACGATTAAGTATATAAAAGACAGACAGACAAACATTCATTTTAAGCTATTGCATAGCTTTTATCGCGGGCTTTAAGCATAGCGACCGTATCAAGAAATTCCGTAACGAAAAAGACCTAACACCCCCTACTCCACCTACCTTGTAGCGTGGCCGAGCGTTTACTTAACGGGTACCTATGTAGATGGTACGACAGTACGAAGCTCGCACGGATTGAGACGGGCTGCTCAGAAATCGGACGAATATGTAAGCAGTTGTTTGTGAGAAAGTATTATTATCAAAAATGCTATGCAATAGCTTTTGTTACCCATGTAAAAACAAGATGGCAAATAAAAAAATTAAAAAAAAGATATACAAAGAAAAAAGACAAACCCACTGAGTTTCTTGCCGGATCTTCTCAGTTAAGGTCGTGTTCCGATCCGGTGGTAGTGTAAAAAAATATATATACCTAAACTGTAAGTGACAATTTGTAAGCGCCCCCGAAGGCCTATGCAAAATAAAGACATTTCATTTCATTTCTTTACCGCGGCAGTCCCCGAGTGCCGCACGTTTTTTATATATGTATATAGATTTAACGATATTAATTAAGTAATTAATAATAAATTGTTATAAAGGTGCACCCGACAATGCCAGGTTGCTTACGGATTGGTTTATAGCGGCCAGATGTTCATAAGTCTTATGTTCTTAGTTATCCTTATGTTGCAGATGGTGGTGAGTTACTTATAATTGTTATTTATTTACCGACTTTGACAAATTTAGGGTTCTATAATACTGTATATTAGAAAAATATGGGTATAATTTACTCAAGTCCTTACATGCTTTGGCGAAGAGAGAGCCGTCCCGTGTAGATAGTGCATTGGGAGTTGCCATGGCCCAATAGTATCAATTCTTAGATTCTTTAATACCTACTTAATATGAAAATGTAATTCCTACTTATTATAAAAACTTCGTTAGCGTGATTATAGACATCCAATACCGCCATCTCTTGAGGAGACACGGGAAATTGTTACGTAGACAAAAACAGGCGAACAAAATTGTGGATGATAATATAATTCTAATCAATAATTAATTTTCCACAAAGCCAAAACAATTTTCATTCCGCACTTTCGCAAAAAGATTTAAGGAAAAGATTGAAATAGGTATCTCATATTGTAATCTTTGGCTGTACTCTTTTTTTATAAATTTAGCCACATATTATATTGTCCTTGGTTATACCAAGAGTAGGTACCTATATTCAGAGTCACTTGTGAAAACGGGTAGATACAAATCAGATTTTTGCCAAATTGCTTATATTTCTTACAAAGTTATTAGAAAACCCGTGATCTTTCAAAGAAGGCTCTGACAAAAACGTTTAGGAATTTTATTTCTAACAAATTTAAATTAATAAAATCTTATTTGTATTCGTTTTGACTAAGCGTACGAAATTACACACTTCACTTCTATTATTCCTTTATAAATCGTTAAATTAAATAAATAATTATTAAAACAACAAAAAAAACGACTGCTTAAAAACAATCCAGTGAAATCACCGATAATCGTTTTTAGACAGTCATGTTTTCTTGCTTTTAATTTAAAAACGTTACGTTAATTTTGGTATAGAATTCAGAGCGGACTATCTCCAACGCTGTGGCGATACTCGCTACCGCATCAGCGATTTTGTTGACAACCGGCATCTTCATGTGGAACGCGGGGGATGTTACCGTCGAAGTAAGTATTATGGTTAATTAAATGATTGATAGTGATAGCCTAATGGTTGTAACTTCCACTCTCACTTGGGATGTCCGAGGTTCAAACACAGGCATGCCCCACTTATTTGTGTGCGTGCCTATTAGAAATTAATTATCAATGTTTTTCGGTGAAGGAAAACATCGTGAGGAACCTACACATCCGAGAGTTCTTAAAAAAAAAAGTTCTCAGAGATGTGTGAAGTCCACCAATTTGCAATTGGCCAGCGCTGTAGTCCATCACAGATGCGTTGCTACTCCCGAGGACTACGATGGTCGCTTCATATAAAAATGTGCTGGCTACATCATGAGCTGAACCGCAAAATATAAATATTGTAAAAAAATCATTATGCAGAAATGTAATTTTATGTGTTTTCCAGTAGAAGCTACTTGTTTTTCCACATAAAGAATTTTGCTTCACAGGCGTAACATAGGATTGCTATTCTTGCTGCCTGTAGCACCGAAAGCCCCCTTTTAGCCGCCTCTTACGACAGACAGAAATAGCGTAGACCTATACTTACCCCTTAACTACAAGAAGAATGATAAGTTATAAGAAGAAGTTACAAGAAGAATGAAAAATACATAAAAGGAAACTGTATTTCTACACCGATTTTTTTCTACATGTCATATCTCATATCTCTAATCAGTGCCGGATTAAGCCATAATTCAGGCCCATAATATGCCTTAAGTAAGGGTAATAAATAAAACAAAACTGTTACTAGTAAACATTTCTGGTTTTAATCTGGGAAAATTTAGAGATGTCACATTCTATATCTACTTTCTACATCTTCTTTCAGTTTAAGATTTTTAGGATGGCAAAGATAGTGAAATATAAATAGCAGGTAGGTGTTGGACCGCGGGCGCCTCTAGTCGCGGGGCCTTGCATTTGCTACTCTTGCTATGTGGCTAATCCGGCACTGTCTCTAATGTTGCTTATTTTGTAACAGGCAGAGAAATTAGCCGCAGCCATGTACAGTTCTGGGTGGCAGAATTGTCAGAGGGCGTCTGCTGTTCGTGTGCGAAAACTCGTGGTACTAGCAATGACTCTATCGCAGGTATAAAACTACTTAAGTATCAAAACATGAGCCAACTTGCCTTTAATTAAAATGTGTATTAAGTCTGATTTTTGCTAATTTTGCTTCTATCAATATTGTTAGAAAATTGAGATGCATCGATAGATCTTTGTTTCTTAGAATTCCGTCCCGAAAGTGTAAAAACGGAACCCTATTACTACCACCAAAAAAAATCGTTTTGTTCAACACGGGGGCCGGAGGATCTGGATTTGGCGAGCCTTTTTTAGTCGTCAAAATGCAGATCGACTTTAGATTTGGTGACCTGTTTGCAAAGCACTGTAATTCAATATTCGCGAACCGAACAATTTGGACAAACAATCAGAGGACCTAGCGAATTGTAGCTTGCCCACATTATGTTTAGGTCTTGTGCCGCCGATGTGTCTGTTTGTTCTTCGACACTTATTTTGTTTACTTAGTCATTTGATTTATTTATGAAACACTAGCTGAAAAAAACGATGTATCGATTGTCCCGTAGGAATATGATATTTTCCATCAGGCAAAAGTAGCCTATATGTTAATCTAGAGTGTCAGCTCCCAACCAAAATCGCTCCAGCCGTTTACACGTGAAGAAGTAACAAACATACACACTCACAAACTTTCGCGTTTATAATATTAGTATGAGTATGATTTCAGAAACCCGTCATCATTCGAGGCTTTGGTATTATAGAAATGTCCTATGGAAGTTATTTATCGGTAAGTTTCCATCTTTATTTAAAATAAATTATGAAATTCGGTAATAAAACGTGTTTTTAACACCTAATCACCACCTAATCACTAATATCAAACTGAAAATAAGCGCAAACGCCATTTTGATTTTTTTTTATTTTTACAAATTTGAAGTAGCAAACGAGCATACAGTCCACCTGATGGTAAGTGGTAATTGCCGTCCTGCGACATTTGTAACTAACTTCATACAGAACAAGGGTTCATTGTGACGTCAATCACAGATGTGTTGCTACTCCAAGGTACCAGTAAAAGTACCACCGCCACACCTATTTCTAACGTGAAGCCTTCCTTGCGTTTCGTTGGAAGGGTGTGGTTGCCGGCACACTTTTGTATGAGGCGACCATACTAGTCCTCGGGAGTACAACGATCTGTGATTGACTTCAGATAGAACCCATGCTCTGTATGAAGTTGCTTACAGATGTCTACGGGCGGCAGTGACCACTTACCATCAGGTGGACTGCATGCTCGTTTGCTAATTCATTATTATATAAAAAAGTCACATTTTATAAGCATATATTGCGTTTTTATATACATTTTTTTATTTTCAGATGGTGAAATTTTCATACTCTGTATTCTCCGTAATTTATTAAATCACATTTCAGAAGTATATCTTTGTTCAGAACTAAGTAGTATATTAATACAATTGTAAAAAATATTAACGCAGACAAATTACTTAATAATAAACGCTTAATATAAATCATAACTCACATATTCATTCATTTCTCTTTCATAAATATTGTACTTAAAATATCTGTATTAAAGAATTAATAAGTAGGTAACATTTGCAAGATCGCAGTTTTGCAACATTCCCGCATAGATATTATCTTTTTTTTATCTGACTGAAGTAGCAGACGAGCATGCAGTCCACCTGATGGTAAGTGGTCACTGCCGCCCTGCGACATCTGTAATCAACTTCATACAGAACATGGGTTCTATCTGAAATCAATCACAGATGCGTTGCTACTCCCGAGGACTATGATGGTCGCCTCATATAAAAGTGTGCCGGCAACCACACCCTTCCATCGAAACGCAAGGAATGCTTCACGCTAGAAATAGGTGTGGCGGTGGTACTTCCCTCGAACTACACTGGTTCTACCACCTTGACATATTACAGAAAAGAAGCGAAATACATATTAATAAAAATCCCATATCGAATTACAATCTTTATTATATAATTCATACATCTTATTACTTATAAAAACGCACATTTTAAACGCGGTGCATTTATACTTTTACCTGGACTCTTATCCTTAAAATGTATTTCATTTAAAATTTTATTCACAATAATATTACATTATATCGAATTCAACACCCATACCTGTTTAACCCTAGTCCTTTACACTCGTTAGATGTCCACTGCTGGTATGTATGACATTGAAAGAAATGCATATCTATATAGAGGACGTCGAGGAGAATGTCCACATAAGGGCGGTGGGCAGGGAATTTTGGGCCTCGAGCGGTAATCCTTTTCACCCGGGCAATTCTCAAGGAGATAGAATACCTCCCGGGTCCTTAACATTTATACACAATAATACAATATTATAAAAACATTGTAATATTATGTCGTCGTCAACCCATTATTGTCTCACTGCTGGGCACGGGTCTTCTCTCAGTACATCGGTCTGGCCAAGTGCGAATTGGTGGACTTCACACACCTCCGAGAACTTTTTTTTAAAGAACTCAGATGTAGGTGTAGGTTTCCTCACGATGTTTTCCTTCACCGAAAAACAGTGATAAAATTAATTTCTAATACGCACATTACTTTAGAAAAACTCAGTGGTGCGTGCAGGGGATTGAACCTCGAACCTCCCGATCGAGGAGCAATTGTAATATTATGTACAAATGTTAAAGATTTCTACCATCCCCACTGTTTAGTGGGTGGTTTGGTGGGCAACAAAGAGAGTGAGATGGGGAGAACTGCGATGGTTGTCATAAGGCAGGACAGTCTTAAGAAAAATAAATGATTGGTTATGTTTTTCTAGTGTCTTATTTTGTATATAGCATTGAACGAATGGAGGAAAAATAAAAGTACCTATCGTGGAGTGACAGGAAAACCCACTAACTACAAAATATGCAACATGCAGTTACCGGCATTTAATAATATTTTAATCCAAAAATTTCATTTATATGAAATGTCCTAAAGTTATGTCATTATATAAAAAAACACACACGCTTTCTACACTCATAGCCCCACACTAGGATTTTCTCCTGTGTCGTGAGTACCATGGACACACACAAGACGAATACACAAACATCCAGACCCAGAACATGAATCTAAACTCATCATTCAGATACCTGTCTGACCGGGAATCGAACCCGGGACCCATTGCGCGTCAGACCGGTATGGTAACCGCTCCGCCACGTGGGTAGTCATTATATAAAATATCGTACAGGTTACTGTACGATATATTATTAAATTATTACTTTTTAGGGCAATTCGGTGGTCAGCGCGGTGATCTACAACCTAAGAACTGTTTCATTCCGAGAGGCCCGTCCTCAGCAATGAGACAAAAAATGAGTTGACGATGATTTTTTTTTATCTAACTGAAGTAGCAAATGAGCATGCAGTCCACCTGACAGTAAGTGGTCACTGCCGCTCTGCGACATCTGTAATCAACTTCATACAGAACATGTGTTCCATCTGAAGTCAATCACAGATGCGTTGCTACTCCCGAGGATTATGACGGTCGCCTCATGTGAAAGTGTGCCGGCAACCACACCCTTCCATCTCACGCAAGAATTGCTTCACGCTAGAAATAGGTGTGGCGGTGGTACTTCCCCGGTCGAACTATGCTGGTTCTACCACCTTATTTTTATTAACATTGTATTAATATGTATAAATGTTGGATCCGGGAGGTATTCCATCTCCTTGTGAATTGCGAATTGCGAAAAGTGTGCCGGTAACCACACCCAGCGACAACATAGCCTAATAGACACCTCATGTCTTCATTTCTACTAAGAATCATTTCAGTCAAAGCACTTAGGTATGCGGGGCGGGGGAGCGGTAAAAGAAAGCATTGCAATTGGTCGATTCAAGGTCGCAATAGATCATAAATTACAATTAGTGATGGGAACGTTTTTGTAATTGGTTATTGATTAGAAATAATAAAATAATTATAATTGATTATGACGATTAATAAATAGCTCATAGTAGGTATAGTAGTACTAATATTGAATTATTGAGAAAAATAATAAAAACATCATTTATCAATCTAAACCTATAATACACTACATAACGCAATTCAAATCAGTACTAACATTGTTGTATAAAATATATTTAAGCAAAAAATGAATTAATTATTCTTAAAATGAATTAACTTGGTATAAATTCTTCTAATTGTAGGTTTCGGATCTACGGATTTTGTAATAAATAAAAAAAAATTAAACAAAAAATACAACCGACTTCCATGCAAACATTTATGCCCTAGCGATCTAGCGAAATATGGTGAGCGCCGACTTCAGGACTACTACTAAGTACCTACTGTGTATGCTCTAAACCAACATGTATTTAGAATATTTTTTACTTTTTTGTTGCATTAAAGGCGGTTGTATTTTTTGTTTAAAAATTTTTGTTCACCTTTTTAGTGACGATAAACTCACTTTTACTAGTATCGCAATAAGATCAAACATGGTGCATACATAAATGGAAATATTAATTCAATCTTAACCTTACATGACAAATTGAACATAAACCTAAGCCATAACATACAATATTTTTATAATTCATATGAACTGAGTGCACCCGCTCGCAGGGCGCGGTGGCGCCCTGCGAGCTTAGTTTTATGTTTTCTTGTAAGTTCCAACCTAACCTAACCCATCCTACATAAAAAAAACCGACAGGGGAAGTCGGTTAAACTTTTTGTACAAAAGTTTTCTTTTTCATTTCTATATGTACGTATGTTCTTCTGATCATAGCTAGTAAGTAAGTAATTCAATTTCATTAGTACCTACACCAAATGTCTTCAAACACAACTCAATTATTCCCATCGGTTGAGGATACATATTTTGACTCCGAGACACATCTTCAGACCCTTAAATAGTTAATGATAAATTGGCTTTGAAATTTCATTCGAACCTACATCAAATATCTTTACACACAACTCAATTACTCCTATTGGTTAAGGAGTTCCCCTCATTTTCTCCAGAACCCATGGATGGATCCTAACCATATTTAATTGGGACAAATTGGCAGCTCGTTTCTACACAATAAAAAAAGAATAGTTAAAATCGGTCCACTAAAGGCGGAGTAATCCTTGTACATATATACCGGCCGAATTGAGAACCTTCTCCTTTTTGAAGTCGGTTAATTAATCTGGTAGATACATATTTAGACATTAGAGTCATCAAATAACTATATTGGCAGTTTATGATTAAAAGTTTAAAACTATGATTATTTATTTTAAATTCAATTCAAGTAATATTCTATTGCATTAGATATCATCTTTCATCAGTTAGCTGAGGTGTACATCACTACCAAAATGGACAAAAAGGATAGAAATATTTAATTTAATGAAAAGGAAAGGGATGCACTGTAAAAAGACATCAACGCGCGCTGTTTATGACCAGTATTAGTTGAGCTCCAAGATAATTTGATTCCTGAAATTTTAATTGTGAAAATAGGTTAAATGTGAAATGTTATGCCGTCTTTTTTGAAATTAGATGTTTTGCTACATTTTTACACCATTTTAATGATCAGGAAGTCATTTTGCTTCACTTTTTTAATTTTTTAAAGAATTTATTTCGCGCTATATATAGTCTCGTAATACGATGTTCACAGGTCACATAAGTGGTCCGTACTGAAGTGTAGCTCGCGCTCGGTTTATTATATCAGTGCTAATAAACAGATGTGTTGCCCGAAAGTGTTCGCCTTAGATGCGGTGTCTATTAGGCTGTGTTGTCGTTGACCACACCCTTCTATCAAACCGCAAGAAATGCTTCACGCTATACATAGGTGTGGCGGTGGTACTTCCCCGGTCGAACTATATTGCTTCTACCTTCAGAAAACTTATAGAAAATACCGACTTTTGGAAGATTCACATTTATCATACAATTTATCATTCGACACAATACATTAGTTATCCATCTCAGTTTGCGTAGTTTGAACACTCTCCTTCTGGTCGACTACAAAGTAGTCGTGGTGTAGATGTTATTTGACCCTCTTCTGCTGTCGCTGGCGGTATATGTCGTTGACGGGGGGCGCGACGCCTAACTCATCGTCGTCTGAATCGTCGCCTAGCTTCCTTCTTCTCACCTGTAACATATTTATTTATTAATTTAAATAAATAAATAATACATAAATAAATAAACATATAAATAGCTTATTCTTATATCTTATATCTGGCTTATAAAAGGGGGTTTAAGGGACTTTTTGAAGTCATACTTTTGATAGTGTGGGACTATTAGTGTAGAAAGCGTGTTTTCTTATAACAGGTGCCGATCATTAATCATATTGTTTTTTCTTACACTTTTAACCCCTCGTCCCCGGCATTGGGCATACGTAAGAGATATAAGACCACAAAAAATCAATTTAAGCAAGATTTTTTTCTCAGGATAACAGAATTATATAAAAACATGTTTCTCCTTAATTCCGAACAATCTTACTTGCGATTTGTGGAAGGGGGGAGGAGTCGAGATATATCTCATGTATCAGGTGGTTGAACCAGCTTAGTTCAACCGGGTAAGTACTACCGCCAAACCTGTTTCTAGCGTATAACATTCTTGTGTTCCTTTGGAACTGGTATGATTGCCGGCTCTCTGCGATATGAGGCGACCATCTTAGTCCTCAAGAGTAGCAACGGATCTGTGATTGACTTCAGATAGAAAACTCCCATATGCGACAGTGGTAACTTACCATCAGGTACCCTGCATGGTGGTTAACTATCCACAAAATATTATTTACAAATAACTCACATCATATCTACATACATATATATGTATGCAAATACAGTAAACATATTTTAAGCCTTCGGAGTTCTATGATTTTTGTTCATTCAAAAAGTGCTCGAAGCGCCTTAAGAAGTTTTCTCTCCAAAAAGATGATTAATTGTCATTGAAAACTGATTTTGTACGGCGTTGAAGTTCTAATGAAACGAATGATACGCGAAATTGATTATTTCTGACATGTATTTTTCGATATTGAACAATTGAAACCCAAATCCTATAGGAAAATCTCCCATACCTTATTGGAGACGGTGGTGATCCCCTCATCGTCCACGATCCAGTGCACGGAGCGCGCCAGGTCGAACAGCTTCGTGTCGCATCCGTTCTCTTGGGTGGGGGCCGGCGCTGGGGGGGAAAACGTTTATTGTTGTTGAAGTCAATTGTAAACTATTAACTACTACTACATTGTAAAATTGTAACAGTATTACCATAATCGACTAAATAGAAATTAAAAGTTTTTAGAAAATAGAGATGTGCTATCGCGGACTTCAAGATGGTAGAACCAGTGTAGTTCGACCGGGGAAGTACCACCGCCACACCTATTTCTAGCGTGAAGTATTTCTTGCGTTTCGATAGAAGGGTGTGGTTGCCTGCACACTTTCACATGAGGCGACCATCATAGTCCTCGGGAGTAGCAACGCATCTGTGATTGACTTCAGATGGAAAGTGTTCTGTATGAAGTTTATTACAGATGTCGCAGGGCGGCAGTGGTCACTTACTATCAGGTGGACTGCATGTTCGTTTGCTACTTCAGTCAGATAAAAAATAAATATATTTGTAGCATTTTTACAGATCTACAATTCCCTAGTACATTATTTTAGTGTTACTCTGCAGGTTTATGCGGCGTACGCGAGTAAACCGTCAGTCAATTTACATAAAACCGTAATGTAAAAAATATATGGACAATCCTCAAGAATTGCACTATCTTCAAGTAAAAACCGCACAGAAATATGTTCAGTAGTATTTAAGAAAAAAGCGAACATATAGACAAACAGCTTTTGGGCACTTTGTTTTATAATATGTATAGATAGATAAAAATGAAATGGTGTTTGCTTGTTTGTTACTTAATCACACAAGAACCACTGGTCCAATTTTATTAAATTAAGCATGAATCTACTTTAACTGGCCAGTCTATCGGCTACTTTTCAAATCGATATTTTGCACTATTCAAACATGGCGAGTATTTTTCACCTTTACATTTTAATTTACTTACGTCCTGAAGCAAAGCACGGTCACTTTAGCTGGTAGGCATACTCTCACCCCAGCAAACAACCCCGAGAAGGTGGCATCCATGTACACGTCCCCCAAGAGATGAGCCTATGAGGGGTGCCGCGCTAGGGGACACCGGTGCATTCCGTTGGAGATCCCAGGGTACCCTAGAAGCGCTGAGGAAGCCCACCGAGGAGGTTTTACTGGGTAAGAATCCCACATAACACAAAGTCTGTCCCAAGGCTTCAGTGTACCATTTGAAGGTTTCGTCCCCGTCACAAAGGCATACACTCACGTTTATCAGGCAGCGAGATCCTATTGAAGAGTTGCAGCAGACGGTCCACCGCCACGAAGGGTCCTCGGAAACTGGACGGCGGAGGCATCAGGGTGCACAGCTGGGCTGCCGCCGCGGGCATCGGGAATGTACCCCCTGGAAGGTAGGGTGGTTAGAATGAGAACACCCCCTGATATAGAGAAGTCTAATTGGACCTACTTTTGTAGAAAGGAATAAATTTACCTCCTGTATTATTAAAAACTTTGATCATTTTCAATAATATCATATTTGTATACATGAATCAAATTATTTTGTGCAACATTGTAAATTGAATTAATTAAAAATACCCTAAAATTATACAGTAAACAAAATTTTGACAAAAATGTCTTTTTTTCAAAACTTTTGTTGTGTAGGTTGATTCTGTTTTGCATAAGTAGGTCCAATCAGAATGAGCATAGTCCCTATAATGTCTGGAGGCTAGTTAAAATAAGTATACTCATCGCGTTAGATTATGTGTAAAGGAAAAGTGGAATTAATAAAAATCTTTTAACCAATTTATTATTCACTTGACACATTTTTGAAGTTCGACTTCTTTAGGCGCGTTATGAAAAAATGATGACAGTGAACTTTTAAGATTCGTCACACAAAAGTCACAGTATGAAATTGAAATGTAAATAAATGAGAATGAAAATGCTAATCTTACCGCAATATCGCGTTTTTTTTTTTTGAAGTTATACTTCTTTGGGTGCGTTATGAAAAAATGATGAGAATAAGCCGAAAGATATATTTTTTAAAAAGAGTTTTATGTTGTTACGACAAAGAAGTATAACTTCTAACGCGAGTACATAAGTACACAGACATTAATTTAAACAAGAAAAATAGCAACGAGACGTAAGGCCCTCAATAAGATAAATTGAGATTTGAAAACCGCGTAACTCCGAGTTTGCGTAAGTCGGGGTAGCTTAAGTCGAGGTACTTCTCAACTTACCGGGTATGGGATGCTCCCCGGGCAACGGGTTGACCTTGGGCTTGTACGGGATCATTTGACTTGTGTCCGGACGAGCTATGTCTTTGTTGGGATCATGGTCTCTGAAACAGTCATAAAACTTATTATTCCTTGTTGATTGTGAAAAAAAAAATAGATATGTTTTTGTACAATTAAAAAAAAAATTGAACAATACAAAGTTTTATTTCGAAAAATTGTGATTTTAGGGTTTTTTCCGAGAGAAGAGACGGAGTATAAAACTGTAGGGACACCACTACTTATGTTTGTCGACATCGCACCGACTCGCCAGTCACGGGATTGTCGGGCTGCGGGCGGTCGTGTCTTTTGACCTTTTTTTTTTTGTCTTCGAGGGGGAAACCTTCAAAAGGTACCAGACGCCGTGAGAGCGACGCAGGGTTATGTGGGATTTTTACCGTACTAAAACCTCCCCGGTGGCCGTCCTCGGCGCTGAAAAGGAGGACTCCGGGATCTCGAAACGACTTCAACCGGAATCCCCCGAGCGCGTTGCCCCATCGGGCTCCTCCCAGATGGGTCTTTACGACGGTATGCGACCACACCGTCGTAAAGACTAGATGGAGCGGTGGGCCCAGCCGTCCTTCCCGGGATTGCCTGACCGAACGGTTCGAGCTCCCACTCTAGCCGTCTGCAACCCCGGAAGTCCCTTTTAGTCGCCTCTTACGACAGGCAGGGGATGCCGTAGCCCTATTCTGATCCCGGAACTACAGGGCGTGTGTCTTTTGACCTACCCAATAAACAGTACAGACCCTAACTACTCTCTTTAATTTATCCCCGAACCCGTGACTCAACAATTGGTGACCACGACGTGATATGAACACGCAACCTTCTGATCTGTAGTCAGACGTTTGATGATTATATTTGTATCAGTAGCGGTTATGATGGAGTGTTACGAAACAATAACTCTGGGGTGTTACTGACACTGTTACGGAAACCGTTACGCTGGAGCGTAACGGAAATGGTTAGGCTGTTGCTGTACTACCATTACAATATATAAATATTGTTGATTTATAGATATGATGTAATATTATATGATACTTTTATTTCTTTATCTGCTAGAAGTAGCAAACGAGCATGCAGTCCACCTGATGGTAAGTGGTCATTGCCGTCCTGCGACATCTGTAAGCAACTTCAAATAGAACATGGGTTCTATCTGAAATTAATCACAGATGCGTTGCTAGTCCCGAGGACTATGCCATCAGGCCTCATATAAAAAGTGTGCCGGCAACCACACCCTTCCATCGAAAGTAAAAAAAATGCTTCACGCTAGAAATAGGCGGTGTTACTTCCCCGGTTGAACGACACTGGTTCTACCACCTGCAGATTTTGATTTTATTTTATTTTTTGAAAGTATTAGCGCTTTTGCGAGTACATATTGACACACCCTTTTTTATATTAATAACATAAACGTACTTTTGACCGAGAATAACCGCAGCCAATTCGGGGGATATCCCCGCCAGAGGACCCCCTAGGGCCCAGGATTTGTTCGACATTGAAGCCACCTGAAAGTGTATAAATAAAGTTATTTGAAATACTTGCAAATATTTATTACAATATAGAAATAGCAAACAAGCAATGCAGTTCGTTGTCGACCCATTATTGTCCTACTGCTGGGCACGGGTCTTCTCTCAGAATAAGACTTTTAGGCTTTCTCTCAGAATAAGACTCCATCATACTGCGAATTAGAAGTCTTAACACATGTTAGAGAACTTTTTTTTAAGGCCTGTAGGTGTGTAGGCTTCCTTCACCTCCTCTTAATTATATTTGTAAGCAGTATTATATTTAATAAAATGAGAGTTCTATTTGATGACGATCACCGAGGCGTGACTACTTACAAGGAATAGGATGGTACCCTCTTATAGGTCGTCCCTGTAGTTCCGGAATAAGAATAGGGCTACGGTATCTCCTGCCCGTTGTAAGAGGCGATTAAAAGGGGTTTCCGGGGTTGCGGACGGCTAGAGTAGGAACTCGAACCGTTCGGTCAGGCAATCCCGGTACGGCGGTATGTGTGGTCGCATACTGTTGTAAAGGCCAGACGGAACGGTGGGCCCAGCCGCCCTGTAAGGAGTCCGATGGGGCATCGCGCTCAGAGGACTCCGGTAGCGTTCCTTTGGAGATCCCCGAGTCCTCTTTGTAGCGCCGAGGACGGCTACCAGGGGAAGGGTTTTAGTGCGGTAAAAATGCCACGTAACCCTGCATCGCTCGCGCGGCGTCGGGTGTCTTTTAAAGTAAGTTTCATAGTAAGACATTGAATGATCTATTTCGTGTATGTGTTTGTGTCAAATGCAAGGTAGTGGTAATGTGTAGTGTGTGTTTTAGTTGATTTTCTGTAGGTATTATTATTAGCATTCCGTAATCATTTTCTACATCAACTTTAAGCGTGCGTAATTTCATACTCCTCCGTCTGAGGCAAGTATCTTAAAAACTGATCACAAATTTTTGCTTCACGTATTAATATATAGATTCAAAGTTGTGTAAAGTATAGCTATTCTGACTTGACCCGCGCGGTAGACAAGTATAGTGTCCGACCGAAACTGGTTTTTCGACCGAAACCGAAACATCCTTACAAGGATCAAGTTTTGAGGGAAAAACAAAAAAAACTTGATAAAATCATCAGTCTTTTACTTTTCATCTTTAAATCTCAGCTATCCAGTCTTCGACATGTTCCCTTGGAGATAATTAATAATAATCAACATAATAACACATAAAAAATAAACGTACGGTATTCAACGCGCCGAACATGACCGATCACAACGCGAGAACTCCCGAAAGCATTTTCGGTTTCGGTCGTAGTTTCGGCAGGTTTTCCTCCGAAACCCGTATTTTTGCCGAAACTCAACCGAAACGGAAACCGAATATTCGGTCGGATACTAGTAAAGTATACCAATTCTCACTTGGCCAGCGCGGTGGACTATGGCCTAAACTCTCCCATCCTGAGAGAAGACCCGTGCCCAGCAGTAAAAAAAATTGACGACTGTGTAACTTTTTGACTACTAACCTCGGTATATCCGATGGACTTCAGCTCGGCGATGCTGCAAGGATACAGGTCTAGAAACTTGTATCTGTCCACCAGTTGAGCTGTCTCCTTGCCCTCGAACTCCTTGATCTGATGGATAATTGATAAATTAGTAGATTAATTACAGTCACAATATGTGTTAAGGGTGAAAAGATTATCAAATGTAGTCTGATCTTAGATAAAACTAACATCTTCAGTATGGTTCGACCGAGGAAGTACCACCGCCACACCTATTTCTAGCGTGAAGCATTTCTTGCGTGAGATGGAAGGGTGTGGTTGGTTGAATGAGGCGACCATCATAGTCCTCGGGAGTAGCAACGCATCTGTGATTGACTTCAGATCGAAACCCATGTACTATATGAAGTTGGTCACAGATGTCGCAGGACGGCAGTGACCACTAAACATCAGGTAGACCACATGACTACATCCCAATGTGTACTTGTATGGTATAATTATAGTTTATAATAGTCGCTAAGGTTAAGCGGAACCATTACCTAGACACCGCTGTCCGTCTGTCTGAATTACGATAAAGGTATGGAACCCTTCATGCGCGATCCGATTCGCACTTGACCGATTTTTTCTTAGATCTATCAACCCAAGTACAAGCTACCACTCGCCGACGGATGAGGTTCCATCCGCATCAACTGGACTCATGGCGGTCATCCACGGTTCGGTTTGCGCGCTCGTTCCTGCCGCGGACGTGCAAGATGTGGAATGAATTCCTCCTGAGGTATTCCCGGGGCGCTACGACATGGGGTTCTTCAAGAAAGGTGTAAAAAGAGCTCTCCTCCAAAGCCGGCCATGCATTGGCGACTGCTCTGGTGTTGCAAATGTTCATAAGCGACGGTGACTGCTTTCCATCAGGTGGCCCGTCAGCCTTATCGTTAGGTCTTAATATAAAAAAAAAAAAAAAGCTATGCAATACAAATTTGACGGTTCTCAATCTTTCCCCACCTTTTCCAACACATGCTGTCTCCGCTTCTCAACCTTGACGATGGAGACCAGGTCGCCGATATTGGACTCGAACTCCAGGAACCTGTTCCAGATGTCTACGGAGCTCTCGGGCTTGAGGCTGCCCGATGATAGCACGCGCTCGAAGAGTACGCGCGTGTTGTTGTCCTCTGGAATGATGGTCAGTTTTTTTTTTATTTGACTGAAGTGGCAAACGAGCATGCAGTCCACCTGATGGTAAGTGGTCACTGCCGCCCATGAACATCTGTAATCAACTTCATACAGAACATGGATTCCATCTGAAGTCAATCACAGATGCGTTGCTACTCCCGAGGACTATGATGGTCGCCTCATGTGAAAGTGTGCCGGCAACCACACCCTTCTATCGAAACGCAAGAAATGCTTCACGCTAGAAATAGGTGTGGCGGTGGTACTTCCCCGGTCGAACTACACTGGTTCTACCACCTTGTTGAGGGATGGTTGACCAATGAATATCAGAGTGCCGTTCAGGTATTACGTAAGTACTATGGGGCGCGGGATCCATGTCTTTCTCATCTTTTTGATTAAATTTGCTCACTCTATACTCAAACGGCCCACATAAAATAAAATCAAAAGGAAACGTCTTTATTTTGTATAGGCTTACGGGGGCACTTACAAATAGTCAGTTACATTTTTTTCTTACTCTAGATCCATCGGAATACGACCTCAATTGAGAAGATCCGTCAAGAAACTCAGCGGGTTTGTCTTTTTTGTTATATAAATAACAATAAAGACAAACCCGCTTTAAAATTTATTTTCATATTATAAAAGGTTGTAGGACGACATCCGATTTATGTACTAATCGAGGCGATAAAACTGTCACCTGTCCCGATAGCGTGAAGCAGTTCTAGCTTCCGATAGAACCCATTTTCTTTATGAAGTTGATTACAGATGTTCATGGGCGGCAGAGCACTTACCATCAGGTGGACTGCATGCTCGTTTGCTACTTCAGTGAAATAAAAAAATAATAATAATAACTCCACGAGGGTTGCACACACACACACACACACACACACACACACACACACAGAAAACTCACCGTTAAGATGCGACAAGTAGTCGATATAGCACAGCACGTACTCCGGGATGTGCGAGAACTTCTTCAGGCCCAGCTCGAAGATCCTGAACGCTATGTTCTTGTCCTTCGAGCAGTAGTACTCCATGAGGGCGGCTGCCACGAACACGTGGTAGCGGGACCTGGGAGAGTGTAAGGGAGCGTTTACGTGTTTTTATTTTTTTATTATGAAATGAAATGAAATGTCTTTATTTTGTATAGGCCTAGGGGGGCACTTACAAATTGTCAGTTACATTTTTTTTCTTACACTACCACCGGATCGGAATACGACCACAACTGAGATCCGGCAAGAAACTCAGCGGGTTTGTCTTTTTTCTTATTTACATCATTTTTTTTTATATAATTACAATCATGTTTTTTACATGGTAATGAAAGTTAGCTCCAGTATCTTGCCTTACTGTTCAGTAAAAGAGAACCCTGTTTGGCAAGATACGCTACACTTTGACATTTATTAAATATATACTATAGTAATGCATATTATTGCTCAGTCCCAAGCTGTTTTGTCTTCTATGTAATCTGAAATTTTATAATACGCTTTACGGCAGAGTTTAATCTTAATCAATGCTTTGAACTTATTCATTGACAAATTTCTGATTTCAACAGGAAGTTTATTATAAAAGCGTATATATTGACCCATAAAAGGATTATTAATTTTGTGAAGACGAGTAACAGAAGTTATAGTACATAAACTCCACAGACAGATCATCCATGCCTTTTTTTTTTTGAAGTGAAACTTCTTTATCGGGGTTGGAAAAAAAATTAGTGTAACATTTTTTCGTTACGCGCCATCTTTTTCTGTTACGCGCCATCTTTTTCTGTTACGCGCCATCTTTTTTTTCCGTTACGCGCCATGTTTTTCTTATCCCTACCACGCGTGATATCAGATAGATTATTATAGATTAGATTATTAGATAAAGTTTAATAAAAGCCTTTTATTAAACTTTATCTAATTTAACTTTATTTAACCAATTTCTGTAAAGTTGCATATAGTAAATTATTTTTTGAAAAATAACGTCATAAAGAAGTTTCACTTCCTACGAGTGTACGCTAGTACACGCACACATTTTTTTTTTTAATTGGCTGAAGTAGCAAACGAGCATGCAGTCCACCTGATGGTAAGAAGTCACTGCTGCCCATGGACATCTGTAATCATCTTCATACGGAACATGTGTTCCATCTGAAGTCAATCACAGATGCGTTGCTACTCCTGAGGACTATGATGGTCGCCTCATATAAAAGTGTGCCGGCAACCACACCCTTCTATCGAAACGCAAGAAATGCTTCACGTTAGAAATAGGTGTGGCGGTGGTACTTCCTCGGTCGAACTACACTGGTTCTACCACCTTGAAAAACCCGCCTTTTATCACAATAGTTCACACTTTTAACCTAATTAGTCTTTATTTCTTAGTGACAGCGATGGCCTAACGTGGAGTTAGGCCATCGCTGTCACCATCACAGTGTCGTGTGCGGTGGTGGCAACGTTGGCTGTTTACGAAATCTTACATATAGGACCATTTTTTTTGTTACATATAATTTGGTACATTGTACATAGATGTATAAGTGTTATTATTTTTCTTTTTTACATATAATTTTAAGTTATTGCATATAATTCTAAGTACATTAAACTCTAATTACATAGTTGTTACTGTAAGTTTCCATTTTAATTCTTTCCGGAGGTCACTTCAAACGTGCGTTTAAGTATTACGTAAAGCAAATTGCAGAGAGGGGGGGGGGGGGGCGGCTTGTGAAACGTTACGATGCGTTACAGGAGAGGAAGAAGGGGTTCGCATTAGGTGCCTTCACGTGAGGTCGCAAGAAGCGCGGCCGCAGCGCGTCAGCCGCGCGACTGCAACGGATGCTTACTTATTATTGAAATTACTATTCAGTATCAGGGTTACCAAGTCTCAAAACTAAAATCCCCCATAATTAATTATTAATTCGTGGCAACCTAACCTGACGACGAAAAAAAAAAAAAAAAAGGTTTTCGGGTGTAGTGCATGACCTTTTTTTTTCGCCGTGAGGCTATATAGCCTGGCGAGAAGATTTCCCTTCAAAAACACCTATATGTTTAAATTATAAAAACCCCTGAAAATACCCCTAAACATTTTACACCCCTAAAAAATCCCCATCTTACTTATTTATCCCCTAAATTTGGGGGAAAAACCCCTAAGTTGGGAACCCTGTTCAGTATTATTATTTCCATTATAGAAGTACAGCGCGCCGCCCTAATCTAAAAAATCCCGCGGATATAGTCGTGATAGGAAGGCATTCGTTGCTGCCGCACTACTTGCGACCTAATGTGATGGCGCCCTTCGCTATTGTCATTCACCGATAGTTTGAATGTGGTAGAACCAGTGTAGTTCGACCGGGGAAGTACCACCGCGACACCTATTTCTAGCATGAAGCATTTCTTGCGTTTCGATAGAACGGTGTGGTTGCCGGCATACTTTCACATGAGGCGACCATCATAGTCCTCGGGAGTAGCAACGCATCTGTGATTGACCTCAGATGAAACCCATCTTCTGTATGAAGTTGATTACAGATGTCGCAGGGCGGCAGTGACCACTTACCATCAAGTGGACTGCATGCTCGTTTGCCACTTAAGTCAAATAAATAAAAATCATCGATAGTCATTAATTAAAGATGGCTGTAACTTCCTAGTCAATTAAATTGGTTATAACTAAAGTAATCTCTTTGTACCATTTTTTTCCGATATACGCAAAATACAGAAAAACACCACAATCAAACTCCACCTCCTTTATACCCTGTTACCCCACTCACCTAGAGTCCTCCCGTGCCCTCTTAAACACGGTCCGGGCCGACTTGATGCCCTCGGCCCGCCGCGCGAACTTCATGTACTGCACGTAAGCGAGCGTCGGGTCGATGTCTTCCACGTCCAGGTATCTCGTGTATACTTGGTGCACCTGGGGATATATGTACATTTATATCTATATATACATGCGTGAAGCAAAAAATTATGATTCGTTTTTAAGATACTTTCTGCAGACAGAAGAGTAAGAAATTACGCACGGGTTTACTTGATGTAGAGAAGGATTGCGCAGTGCTAATTTTTTTTTTCAAATAATGCATAAAACATACAAAAAATCAACTAAAAACACATTACACTCACTACCTTACATTTGACACAAACACATAGAATAATAAACGAAATATAACATTTAATGTCTTACTATAAAAACACATAACGTCAAAAATGTCAGATGTCTTTGTCAAAATACCCGCTATTGCTTTTAAATGTAGCTCTTAATTACTAAACCTCTTTTTACCTTTATTTTAAAATAACTTGAAAATTGTTATATTTTATTTTAATTTGAGAAATATTCGTGCTACTTTGGACAATATGAAGTTTAGTTTTATTAATTTAAATTACGGTCGAATTTCGACCGTTGCGACGGGTGACTAGTACGTAAAAGCTCTTTATTCGCGGGTGTTATGTTCCGGCCATATGCCGCGAAGGAAAAGCCGTGAATGACCAGCAGTCGTCGTCAATTGTCCATTATTGTCCCACTGCTGGTCACGGGTCTTCTCTCAGAATGAGAGAGTTTAGGCCATAGTCCACCGCGCTGGCCAAGTGCGAATTGGTGGACTTCACACACCTCCGAGAACTTTTTTAAAGGACTCTCGGGTGTGTTGGTTTCCTCACGATGTTTTCCTTCACCGAAAAGAAGTGATAATTAATGTATAATACGCACATAAATCAGTGGTGCGTGCCTGGGTTTGAACCTCGGACTTCCCGATTGAGAGGGCAAGTTTCAACCATTAGGCTATCACTGCTCTTACTCAGTTACATACAGACCAGCGGTACTCAAAGAAAACTGATGCGAAATCAGAAGGCATCGAATCTTTTTACTTATACCGTCTAGTTGACCTTAAATTTTATCAGTGTTTCTCCACTATATTATGCATGTGTTATACATAAAGGCCTTCCTCTTGAATCAGTCTATACTAAAAAAAAATGGATACCTTTATTTATTTATATTTTTTTGTACACAATACAAAAAAAAACAGACATTGTAAACTTAAGTACAAGATTATTTCAATATGAAATTTCTTCCAGCAGCCCTGGGATCGGAGTGTGCATATAAAAGACAAATTAAGTGTGCACAACTGGAAATTAATATTTATAGCTAAAATAATATATAATATATATACAGATACATACATATGAATATATACATACAATATGATATTATGAAAGTAATAAGTAGTGCTCTAATACGCCCTGTAGTTCCGGGATCAGAATAGGGCTACTGCATCCCCTGCCTGTCGTAAGAGGCGACTAAAAGGGGCTTCCGGGGATGCGGGCGCCTAGAGTGGGAGCTCGAACCGTTCGGTCAGGCAATCCCGGGAAGGACGGCGGTATGTGTGGTCGCATACCATCGTAAAGACTAGACGGAGCGGTGAGCCCAGCCGCCCATCTGGGAGGAGGTCGATGGGGCAACGCGCTCAGAGGATTCCGGTTGAAGTCGTTTCGAGATCCCGGAGTCGTCCTTTTCAGCGCCGAGGACGGCCACCGGGGGGGGAGGGGTTTAGTGCTTTAAAAATCCCACATAACCCTGCGTCGCTCCCACGGGGTCGGGTACCTTTTGAAGGTTTCCCCCTCGAAAACAAAAAAAAAAGTAGTGCTCTAATAGTGCTTTTTAATTGTTTGTCATATTTTTTCTACATGTGTCACGGTTTTTCTTACGTTTCTAGCAAATCGATTCTTCTTGTTAAATCGATTTATCTCCCTTAATCGATTCTCAATCGTCTTCCCTCACCTTGTTATAGTGCAGCCGACTTTCCTCATAGTCAGCGTGTGCAAAGTGTAACAGCGTGGAGTGCTTTAGCGGGCCGCTGGTCGCCCGCTCGTACACCGCTGCCGCCTCGTCTGAGAACAGACGCGCCGCGTTCGAATCCTGGTGGAAAATAAAGCTAATTAGCTAAAGTATTTCAAGTTGTATTGGAAAGAAGGTAACTTTACTAAAGGATTTGAAGGGGTATGCATTCATTATGCAAGATTTTTAGACGATTTCTTAACTTTATTTGTTTCTTGGCAAGATGCAGCAAGATTTACTTCGAGCTCTCCTCACAGCTACTAACGCATAAGAGATTGCCCGAAATCAAAAGAGAGACATGTCCACTATAGAACTATATCCCCTTTCGAATCTTCTCCCGATAACCCCCCCCCCCCCCCTCATCCATCAACTCACGAACCCCGCTAGAACCCTCTTATCCGTGTAATCACCCTAAAACATTATTCCCCTATAATTTACCATTACCTTCAAAGATCAGTACCTTCTTCATACTCCTCCCCCACCATCGCAACTATCCACGGACCGGAAGGGGTTGCTACGCTCCCAGGCTATGTACTCCTACTACAGTGACGTATCTTCTACATAACCCGCCCAACTCATGAAACTTTCTAAAATCCCATCATGCCATCAATCGTTTCCTCCATAGACCTTTGTACCCCCTTCGAAGTGGCATATTTAAACACTTCCCTCTTATTTTTACACAACAACCCTTCAGAAACCTCATCACCCCCTTACCGCTCTATAGGACTTTATAGTTCCCTTTTACGAAAATCTATAACCGAGTGAAATGGTGGGGGGGGGGCACCATTTTTCTCCCGAACCCCTCTAAATCACCTGAAATCATTTTACAGAACTTACTACCACCTTTCAAGTGGAGTATTTAAATATTCCCCTAAGACCCCTCTAGAACACTCTTTTTTTTCTGACTGAAATAGCAAAGGAGCATGCAGTCCACCTGATGGTAAATGGTCACTGCCGCCCATGGACATGTGTAATCAACTTCATACAGAGCATGGGTACCAACTGAAGTCAGTCACAGATGCGTCGCTACTCCCGAGGACTATGATGGTCGCCTCATGTGAAAGTGTGCCGCAACACCGACCCCCTTCTCCTGCAGCAGCTTGGCGGAGTGGTCCAGGAACTGCGCGGCCTGGTGCCACACGTCCGGGTGGTGCGCCAGGCACAGCAGGCACTGCTCGATCGCGAACATCACGCGCCGCGCCACCAGCGCCGTGTCCTCCGACCGGAGCGGGTTGCTGCGCTCCCAGGCTATGTACTTCTTCCAGAGCTCCACCTGGGGAAATGGATGGTAACTTTTTTTATATCTGTATACCAGGTGGTAGAACCAGTGTAGTTCGACCGGGGAAATACCACCTCCACACCTATTTCTAGCGTGAAACATTTCTTGCGTTACGATAGAAGCCTAGAAGCCTAGCCTAGCCTAGAAGAATACGATAGAATGTGGTTGCCAGCACATTTTTACATGAGGCGACCATCATAGTCCTCGGGAGTAGCAACGCATCTGTGTTTGACTTCAGATAGAACCCATGTTGAACCCGAACTGCACCGGTTCTACCACCTTCAAAACTAGGTTACTGAATATGTTGACGATGTCTATAGATAATATATGTTTTTTTCATTTTCCACTGAGATGTCTAGTTAAGGCTATCATCATCATTATCACGTCCGCCTTTTTAATTCCACTGCTGGATATTGGCCTCCCCCAAGATGTGAAACATCTCTCGGTCCTCCGCTACTCTCATCCAGCTACTATTTATTTATTTTTGATCACCTACATAGTTTACACCAATTATAATATAAAAATATCACAATTATACAATACGGTAAAGCTAAGTGCAACATTTATAGGCTAAGACTGCTTGCAAAAAACAGCGAGTAACAAGTAAGTCAAATGATAATAACAATAGTAATAAAGAAAAGAAAAGAAACAATTTTTCTGGAATATAATTAAATAAAATTAAAATTAAAAACAAATATGTAAAAGTAAAATATGTGACAAATGATTAGGTTTTTGATAGTAGTTAATAGTAGGCTAAGTTTACGTTGTATATAATATATAATGTTCATGCTATATATTTTAAGTTGAAGGTACGTCACACTTCACACTAGTTTAGATTTAAATTTGGCGCGTCCGTCGAAATGAATGTCAATATCGGGAACTTTATTTGTATATTCATTATACAGGTGTGATATGCGAACGACGGGTGAATAATGGCCTAGGTTAGTTCTACAAGATTTAGGGATAAAGAGGTTGCATTTGTGACGTGGCGTTGTAGTAGGAACTTTAAATTTAAATTTCTTTAAAAGACATGGACAGTCACTATCGCCATTTAATAATTTATGTAGAAATAAAAGGTCTGAGTGAGCTCGGCGTAACGATAGCTCCTGCAGGTGGAAATGTTTCAATCAGTCGTTATATGTCCGTATACTGTTTGAGGTTTTAAAACGATATGTTAAGCTGCGGATTAATTTTTTTTGTACCCCTTCAATTCTGTTTCTATGTACCTTGTAATTTGGGTTCCACACTGTACTACAATATTCCAACTTACTCCGCATGTAACAATTATATAGTTTGATGACAGTGCTAGGTTTTTTAAAACCTTTGGTGCTTCTTAATATAAAACCTAATGATCTATTTGCTTCAGCTATAATTCTATCGATATGTTCCGAAAAACTTAATTTACAATCTATTTGAACGCCTAGGTCTCGGACAGTAGGAACTTCCAGTAGTCTATTTCCATCTATAAAGTATTCTGATAGTAACTTGGAGCGCTTCCTGGAATATTTTATGTGTTGACATTTGGATGTGTTCAGAAACATTTTATTTTTGATACACCATTGCTGAATGTTGTCGACTTCATCCTGAAGGCATTTGATATCTTGGCTGTTCTTCACTGTCTTTACCAATTTAAGGTCGTCTGCAAAAAGGTATACGTCACTATGTTTCACAACACGCGTTATGTCATTGATAAAGACATTGAAAAACAAAGGTCCCAGTATAGAACCCTGTGGTATACCAGAAGGAGCTACAAATGCTTGTGATTCTCCACCGTTAACGACTACTTTTAAAGATCGGTTAGTGAGGTAAGATGTACACCACTTCAACAAGTTATCTGTTATTCCAAATGCAAACAATTTATTTACAAGAATTTTATGATTCACTTTATCGAAGGCTTTGGAGAAGTCTGTATACACTGCATCCACCTGAAAGTTTAGGTCAACTGTTTCTTTTAATTTTGATGTAAACAATGTTAGATTGGTATTAGTCGACCTTTTAGCCATGAAACCATGCTGCTAAGTGGTAATATATTTTTGCACATGTGAATAGATAACAGTATGTACTAGTGATTCGAATAATTTAGATACAGCAGATATGATTGAAATAAGCCGATAGTTAATTATTAGATCCTTCTTTCCACTTTTGTATATTGGCACTACTCTTGCTACCTTCCATGCATCTGGGAAAATTCCTGCCTGGAGTGATTGGTTAAACAAATATGCAAGTGGAAAACATAGTCTTATCTATCATATGTCGTCATTTCCTCAACCTATTATTGTACCACTGCTGAACATGTCTCTCTTTTTCTCTTAGAATGAGAGGCTTTTAGGCTATAGTCCACGGTGGTGATCAAATGCGATCACAAACCGTTGAGATCTTTTATTTTAAGAACTTTTAAGTTTTCTTACGATAATTTTCTTCGCCATAAAGCATTGGTAATTAATTTCTAATACCCATATCATTTTCGAAAAATAGAAGTCAAACTCGGGACCCTTGATTGAGAGACCGAGTTTCAACTATTAAGGAAAAATTGTCGAGTAACATACCTGTTTCATCTCCTCCCTGTCGACAGTGGGCGGCGTGGCGGGCATGTTCCTGTTCAACCCTCGGGTCACACTCTCCAGCTCCTTGGCCACTCGTCTCGCGTTCATGTATTCACGGGACCGTTCCATTGCCATTCTTTCCGCTGGAGCAAGATATAAACATTTGAGTGACCATGATATTGCCACGAAACATCTGCTACAGTAAAAACTGTGTTCTGATAGAAAGGTGTGTATAATAAGACATACATACAGCATACCAGAATTTAGATTACCTTTACTGTTTATGGACGTCGAACAAAATACAAACTCATAAATAGAACAAAAATCTGCAGAGGCCATGTGGCAATGGTTTAAAGCATAATTTTACCTATTTCTATCCAAAAGATAAACAAGTTATGTATCTGATACTACGTAGTCACTGACAGCGGCGAACGGAACTCCTCAGAAAAAAAAGGTAAATCAATGTAGTTCACAAGGCTGGATTACTATCGGTTAGCAGATTTCAGATACATATAATAACGTAGCACAGTAATAATAAATATAATAATAATCACCGATGATCGTGTTGATGCTCTGCTCAAACGCTATGTAGTCTTTCCACAAAGTTTCGATACCAATTATAGGCGTTATCACTGCTCTTTGGTATACCTGAAACATGGTTTAGTAATTTTTGTCTATTAAATTGTAATTGAAACATATCAACACGTAGTACAACTGATGTTAATTGGCTTTTCGCCGTATGACGTCTTTGGTAATCTTACCAATGTTATACATGTAGTTTATGGCCTGGATATGACATAGGATACTCATTCCCGTGGTAAACATGACCAAAGAATCTATCCGGATCATGATTTTTTTCTTGTCGAGAATCTCCGAAGTTTTATTATTTTGAAGCTCTTAAATGAGTTCTGCGTTTCTAAGATTTGTCTTTAAAAAGATGAATTACCTTTCTAACAGCAGAAATCTTCTGGTTCTCAGCATAGGACCCAACAGCCTCGACCGCCTTTAGGAATGTGACATAATCATTCCATATCGGATACGCGTGGATGTCCAATCCAATCTTCTCGAGAGCGAAATCGTAGGCCTGAGCCATCTTTTCCCTGTAACCAAATGATTTTATTGTTGATTCTGTGAGATAGAATACTAGCGTAATTTGTACTAGCGTATTTTTTTTGGTATAAAATTGAAGCAAAGCACACTTTTGGTGCTTTGCTTCAATTTAGCAGCAGTGATAGCCTAATGGTTGAAACTTGCTCTGTCAATCGGGAGGTTCGAGGTTCAAACCCAGGCACGCACCACTGATTTATGTGCGTATTATATATATTAATTATCACTGCTTTTCGGTGAAAGAAAACATCGTGAGGAAACCTACACACCCGAGAGTTCTTTATAAAAAAAAAAAAGTTCTCGGAGGTGTGTGAAGTCCACCAATTCGCACTTGGCCAGCGCGGTGGACTATGGCCTAAACTCTCTCATTCTGAGAGAAAACCCGTGCCCAGCAGTGGGACAATAATGGGTTGACGACGATACGATACACTTTTGGTAAGTAGTCAGACGACCATGAACAACTGTGACCAACTTCACATTAGGTAGGGAACCTGAAGCCAATAACAGATGCGTTGCTTTAATAAGATAGTTGTCGCAAATTTGATAGCCGGAATCCACGCCTTTCTAACGAAACCTATTATTTGCCTCACGCTAAAATGGTGATACCTTTCCGTACAAACCATACGAGTTCTAATTCCTTGTAAATAGCGATCAAGTAGGTACACATAAAGGGCATTCACGTTACAACGGTCGCACGGACTGTGGAACGAACTGTCGCAACGTCAGTTCAGTTTGAATACTTCAACGGACCTTTTTTTTTTGTTTTCGAGGGGGAAACCTTCAAAAGGGGGAGGCTCCCCGTGGGAGCGACGCAGGGTTATGTGGGATTTTTACCGCACTAAAACCCCCCCGGTGGCCGTCCTCGGCGCTGAAAAGGACGACTCCGGGATCTCGAAACGACTTCAACCGGAATCCTCCAAGGGCGTTGCCCCATCGGGCTCCTCCCAGATGGGCGGCTGGGCCCACCGCTCCGTCTAGTCTTTACGACGATATGCGACCACACATACCGCCGTCCTTCTCAGGATTGCCTGACCGAACGGTTCGAGCTCCCACTCTACCCGTCTGCAACTCCGGAAGCCCCTTTTAGTCACCTCTTACGACAGGCAGGGGATGCCGTAGCCCTATTCTGATCCCGGAACTACAGGGCGTGCTTCAACGGACCTGCGACAAGACCTTGGTCGTACAGCCCGCCTTAGGGCCAAGCCATTCACGATCGAACTTGTCGCATACGATCGTAGTTCGTGCGACCGTCGTAAGGTGAATGCCCACCTCAATACATTACTGATATTTATTTGTATACATGCGCATTATGGCGATAATTTCATTTAAGTTAACATTCTTAATAGGAATAATAGATGGCGTTGTGTTCCATTATCTTAAGCAAGACATTCATTCTATAAGTTTCGGAAGTCTCTGCCAACTGCAGTCATTTCTTGGTGTAATGTGACATGTTGCAGAGAAAAAAAACACCGTGATTTCAATGATACTTATCAGTTTTAACACTAGAGATTAAATAATATACATATACATATACTATACGTAATTATTATTGTAATACGTACAATTACGTGTTATAATATAATTTTAAGTATTTAAACTCGACCACGATGCATGCTGAGGTGGCCTGTTATTAAGACAGCATTTAATTTAAGCCTAATGTAGTTTTTAATTGTAAGTGTAATGTATTGTCTTGTTGGCTGCCCTTTTTAAATAATTAAATAAATAATTATTACAATGTACGTACTTGTAAGTGGGCAGCATACATTTCGTCTCCTTTACATAATTGAGATACAGCCTCCATAGTTCGATGTTCAGGATCTTCATCAGACACCGCTGGAAGAGCTACGTTCGTGGAAATAGAAATCAATAAGAAAAATACATTTCGGAAAATATTTAGCTAACAAACGACCAATTCATCTAATGGCAAATGATCACTGCCACCCGTGGACATTTATAACTTCAAATAAAACAAATCCGAATAACAAATGATATAAATCTCCGGAGAGGACCAGGATGGTCGCTTATATGACTGGGAATAACATACTGGAGACAAAGAGTTTCATGTAAGAAATAGGTGTAGCGGTGGTGCCTCTCCAGTCGAGCCAAACTCGTTCTACCATTTCGCTAACTTAATTTAATATAAACATTACCCTAGACTTAGGACGTAGGGCAGATATATTAATCCTATTAGCGCTTGTCAATGACTTCTCCCCGCCAGCGCAGCGTGGCGTAGCGCGGACCTAGTAGACGTGGGCAAACTCACATCAAAACCCACATTTTGCAGGTGGTAGAATCAGTGTAGTTCGACCAGAGAAGTACCACCGCCACACCTATTTCTAGCGTGAAGCTTTCTTGCGTTTCGATGGAGGGGTGTGGTTGCCGGCACACTTTTAGGTGAGGCGACCAACATAGTCCTCGGGAATAGCAACGCATGTGTGATTGACTTCAGCTATAACCCATGTTCTGTACGAAGTTGATTACAGATGTCCATGAGCGGCAGTGACCACTTACCATCAGGTGGACTGCATGCTCATTTGCTACTGCGGTCAGATAAAAAAACAGCGAGGCCCCTTTACATGATTCCATTGGATGGTACCTTTGAATATACCTCCGCCTCCTCCTCAATAGAGGCCTTGCGAAGGCCCCTCTAAGAAGCCGTGGGCGCTGGCAGTGACCACAATTAATGCAACTAACTGAAAATATTGGCATTAATTGGTCAAGAACTATCTACATATTTTCCGAAGTTACATTACTTAATAATGTGATGCCAGGAACACGCCGTGCTCCCTATAAATACAATCGTCACAAATTGTAATATTTTATTTAATAACTTTCTAGATAACTCTGTTGGCGAGGGAAAAATTAAATGGTCTACGCTCTATTTTATATGTCATGTAAATAAGATACAAAACTTTTTAAAAATACCATTTTATTTCAATATCCTTAAAAAAGAAAACTGCATTTTATCTTAAAATTAATACTCACAAATTAATTATTTAATACTTGCCTTATAGGACCACAAAGGTACGCTGTCGTTTAATCTAATAACGAATATCGCTACATCTATTTCATTACTATGTACGATCTTAATAACTTAAATGTATACCGTCACCAAATATTCATACGCAGAACGCATGTGCGTGTAAAACGGACTTAGAAAATGAGGGCCAGACTCGTCTTAAAATAAGCAAGAAAAAAAATATTTCACTTGAGGACCTATTTTTGTTTTTATCATAATCTCACCTATCAACTTAGTCCGGAGTCCATTACTAACCTCCTCTTTCTCCTAAAAATAAGATAAGACCTAGGACCTAGCGGCCGACTTAGCCGAAGAAATGAGTCCTTTTATTATTTATAACTTTTAATATACGTATAGGAACTATTAAAATGAAACGAATATACGTATAGGAACATCTATTAAGGGCGCGTTCCAGAAGACCCTCACAAAGTACAAAACACCCAAAACGTCGTTCCACAAGACGACCGCGGTCGTTGTGATCGCGGCGAATACGTCACTCATGACTTACGCCCACGCGAAGCTCACGACGACCCATCTAATAAGGTGCGTCCCACTAGAGATTATGTCAGTAACGCTCACAAGCTAGTGGAACGGAAAAAACTGCGGTCGTGAGCGTGAACTTTGTGAACGTCTAATGGAACGCATTCTAAGTCTACCATCGACTAGAACGCATTTCCCGTATACATGTCAACCAGTACTTTAAACCCTTGTCATCGTTTTTGCGTCTTCCCCCCTGTAGTGACGTAGCGTGGGTCCTTGCCGCCCGAAGCTTAAGTTGAGTTCGCTGCCGACCCTTTTTTGAATTTTAATTAACGCCCCAAAATATTTCCAAACGTTAATCTTTCACACCTGTGTTTCCAATTTGATGACTAAACAAAAAGGTCGGTACCAAATCTTTATATTCTCTCGACCCCCTATTGTGGCTCTCGGGACCGTAAGTTGAGATTTGAGTGTAATTTTTCGTCAAATAAGTTTACTAAAATTTTCGGTTAAATTAAAAAAAAATGCCGCCAAAACGTGCGACCTGCGGGCAATGACTTCCTCTCCCCCTCCCCTCTACGCTACGAGAATGCCCCCAATACTCATGGAAATTACCCACACAACAAAGATATCGCTGTTAAGTCGCTGAAAGAAAATTATTAAGAATAATTTTCTTTTATATCGCGCTAATATAGCGTCACTACCGTATCGCACGGTGAAAATAAATCGTATATTTTATAAATCAATAGCATCGTTTCAGTAAGTCGGATTTTTGGCAAAACTGAGTTATATACAGTCGTATTCACGATAACGAGATCTTTATTTTCCATCTAATCCATTCGTTTAAATCTTAATTTGGCAAATAACACTTTGCAGTAAGTCGAGCGTTTTTGTAACCTCACCTGATAACAGTGGGTACACTTACTGCAAAAGTCAATTTTTAAAGCCTCACGGCCAAACTACAGTATGGCATCTATACCATTAATCAGTCTTACTGAGTATTTTTTTATTACGTCTATATGGCTCTATACGTTTACGGAAAATCTTAACAAACCGAGAGTAAACATTAATGATTAATGAATATTTATTCGTATGTAATCAACAAAAAAATTGCGTGTATTTATTTCATTTTGATTAAACGACTTTTAAAACTTGAACAAGCTTTCTCAACTCAACACGGAAGTTCTGCAACTAAAGGAACTCAACAACAAGTCTCCAATTTAGAGTGTCGTAAAATCGAGTCAAGTTTTTATAAGACTTAAGTCAAGTTAAGTCAATTCTTCTATCAGTAGCTCCAATTGCTGATAATGATTGAGACTTAATATTATGAAAGTTCAGTGTTGGAAAATTGGGTCGAATTTTATATAAGACTTAAGTCTCGAGTTTCACCACCAGGTCCCATTTCTGGTAATGAATAATATTTATAAGGTATAATTTGTTATTAATATTTGAATGGTTGTCTATAAATTACGCTACAAATTTTGAGTATCCTTAAATCAAAAGAGAATTAAATGGCGAAATTGTAATATGAGAATTCTTTCGTGAAAGATGTAACAATTTCTTTAAAAGTCTAAAAACATTTTACTGATAGAGGACCGTTCAAATATTACGTAAGTAGATTTATTACAATTATTTACCCCCCCCCCCATCCCTCTTCAGCAAAAGTAAGCAAAGCTGTAACCCCCTGCCATGCTTACGTAAACATTTTTCAATTATAAATGCATTTTTTTATACAGTATTGTAAAAAAGTAAATAACTAGCGATGACGTAATCATCATCTAGACCCCCTACACCCCATCCATCAGCCCTTTGATGTCCACTGCTGAACATAGGCCTCCCCTAAATGGCGCCACATGCACCTTCCATTGGGGGTTTTTGCCGATAGTCACCGCGCTTGGCAAGCGTGTTGGTGACCGCAGTAGATGTAAGTTACACAAGGAGATGCTGCTGCCCATCTCTTGGATTTATGTCCCTTAGTCGCCTCGTACGACATCCACGGGTAGAGAGGGAGTGGTGCTATTCAAGACCGACACCACACAGCCATACCCCCCATGTCATCCAAAATAAGCACAACAAAGACCCCCCCCCCCCCCCAATAGTGCTTACGTAATACTTAAACGGCCCCTAGGTCATGTGACCTAGGACAGTGTGAACAAGGAAAGGGAGGTGGGAGGGGAATTAATAGACAAAATTTGAGCCGTAATATATAAACGTTATTATAGTTTTTATCTAATAGGGATTTTTACATGTCGAAAGTGACCTTCATTGGCAATAATTCGTATATTCCAATTCCAATTGAATTCACTATTTTATTAGCATTAGCAGTTTTTTTTTCTATTTGTATTGGGCCATAGAATTTTAACTATAAAAAATATATTTCTTTCTCAAGGACATATAACAAATTAAGTCTAGATTATCCGGATTACATCAATAGATATTTTAAGCCCTCTTACGCACAAGCGGTTAACCGCGGGGGCGGCTATCCGCTTTTCCAGTTTAATATGAAACCGCTCCAAAATTTCAATGGCCGCGTTTGGAAATTTTGGGGCGGTTTCATATTAAACTGGAAAAGCTGCTAGCAGCGCGATTGGCCGCCCCCGCGGTTAACCGCTAGTGCGTAAGAGGGCTTAGTCATTCTGACACAATATTGCCATTACGTTACTTTGAATATTCTGTATCACAGTTTTGTTGTCTTTTAATTGGACTCAAATGAACCCTTGTGCTTATTTGCTAGAGCAAATAAGATGCAATTCCATTTAATTTAATATTCACAACTAAAATTATACTATACTTCTACGTTTTTTGCCAAAGAAAATCGCCTCCAACATGCCTGAACACAACACACCCTAACCGAAAGAAAATATCAATTTTATATCATGTTTTATTTATTTTCATCTTAAAACTAGACTTAAATTATAAAGTATCACAGCCTTAACACGATGTATTTCGTGTGTGCTTTATATGTTTTCTTAAAATTATCAATTAACCATTTAGACTTACGCGGTACCCATACTAACCTTTTCGACTCTTTCAAAATTTCTTGCTTTCATCTGAAAATAGAATAAAAGGAATGGTTTAATTTCTTGAACAATAAGACATTTAAACAATAAATAAAGTAAACTAATCTTGTATCATACTATTTGTAGGGACATGTAATATAACAATATTCATGTCAGCATATAAAATGAGATCATCTGAATTGTGAAATATACACAGTTAACGGAACACGTATTTTATTCCACAGTCCCAGATCCGTATAGGTAACGCTTTACATTACCTAAACTATTCATACTAATTCATACTTTCATACTAATATTATAAAGGCGAAAGTTTGTGTGTGTATGTTTGTTACTTCTTTACGGGTAAACGGCTGGAGCGATTTTCATAAAATTTGGTAGGGAGTTATTTAGTATATTATAACAGTCTCGGTGCTAGGCCACTAGCGCCATAACAGATTGTTATTTTTATCTGACTGAAGTATCAAAAGAGCTTGCAGTCCATCTGATGGTAAGTGGCCACTGTCGCCCTGCGACATCTGTAATCAACTTCAAACAGAACATGGGTTCTATCTGAAGTCAATCACAGATGAGTAGATGCGTTGGTACTCCCGAGGACTATGAAGGTCGTCTCATGTGAAAGTGTGCCGGCAACCACACCCTTCTATCGAAACGCAAGAAATGCTTCACGCTAAAAATAGTTGCGGCGGTGGTGCTTCTCCGGTCGAACTACACTGGTTCTACTACCTTGAGAACAACTATTGCACAAATATAAAAATAAGCGTCGTTGTATTGTGCTTAAAATATGTTGACCAATATGCAATGCTTTCTACTAGAAAGGCTCAAGAAAGTACACACACCTCCTGCTCAATATAAATCTTCCAATACCGCCCGGTGGTGGGGAAGGCAGTGATCAGCTTCTCGTACATGGAGCGGACCTCCCCGATGGACCTGGTCTGCGCCTCCCGGATGAGCAGCGACCATGAGTCCACGTCATAGGTGTTCGCTTCCACTGCGCGTTGGGCTCGGGCGAGGCGTTCGTTACCCCAGTCCTGAGGAAAAGTAGTTTTAGGAATGTAGCAGGGGTTCTTAACACAAGTTCTGTCGTATTTTTTTAACATCACTAGTTGACTCGGCGACTTCGTTCCGCCTAAAAATAAAAAAATTAAATTTAGCAGTGTACCTCCACGATACTATTCATGCATTATACATAAAAACCTTCCTCTTGAATCACTCTATCTATTAAAAAAAAACTTCATCAAAATCCGTAGTGTAGTTTTAAAAATCTAAACATACATAAGGACAGACAGCGAGAAGCAACTTTGTTTTATACTATGTAGAGAATATTGTCATCCCTCAGTTTCGTGTAGGTCGTGCTCCAGTGTATGTGGGTATTTGTTTGTGTGTGTGTGAGAGTGTATGAGTGTGTGTGTATGTGTGTCTTAATAAAATGTAGATAGATATGTAGTTCCTTCTGCCTCTGTTTCTACATAATTTAATTTGGCAAGCCAGTCAGTTACTGATTTTTTATGTTCATAAGCAGGTATTTATATTGCCCATCCGTATTTATATTATATTATTCACCTTCTTGTATATACTACCTCATTGCTTAGTATATTGATGTCTAGCAAATTCAGTTTTTATAACATGTTTCTATTGTAATATGTTCTCTTCTTTATTATAACAATTAGCTTTTGTGTTGTATCAAAGTTGATAACTAGCAAGATTATGATTATAATAAATTATTGTCATGTTGCTAAGTGTCTGGCGATGAATGACATTATCAGTCTCAGGCCGCCACGGATAATTTAATATTAGAGTAGACAAGAATTATTTTCCCAAAAACTACTTATCTTCCCTTGCGGATTACTCAGAATATCTCAATGTATCGAGATAAATATGCCACAAAAACATTACATAGTTCTACACCAAATTGGATACACATATCAGTGAATGGCAGTGGCCCCCTATCATCTTGAAGAAAATATGTTTTTTTCTACTCCTATTTTCCTTCCTAAAAGAACTATCCCGTAACGACATGCATGCTTGAGAATAAGCAGCATTTTTTTATCTGATTAAAATATTGTAGTAAATGAAGATGCATTCAACCGGATGGCAATATTCTGTAGATAATAACAAAAACATACTTGATTAATTGGCAACAGTAGATAGGTACTTTCACCACCTTTAATACTGTCTACCTGCCAAAGCAAACCTTCATAAAGGTCAACTTCATAAAGGTCTAGCGTTCATATTTCTATTGGGATAATGTGGGGTACATTATTATCCCACTGCAGGGCACGGGTCTTCTCTCAGAGGCCATAGTCCACTGCGCTGGCCAAATGCGAATTGGAAGAATGTGCTGTAAACTTTGTCTTTACAATAAGTCAGGGTTACTTTTGCTCTATTACTCATAATTATTACAAATGCAAAAGTATGTGTAAGTCTCTCTAAAACATCAGATCAAATTATAATCAAATTGTTGTGATGGATGGAAAGTGGTTATCGTCGCCTATATATTTGCAACACCAGAGGAGTCGCCAATGCATCGCCGGCTTTGAAGGAGAGCTCTTTTTGCACCTTTCTTGGAGAGGCTCATGTCATAGCGTTCCGGGAATACCTCTGTACTGTGATTGCTCTGCCACTAGGGTTGAAATTCTAATTCTTTTCATTAATTAAATTTGTTTTATCCAACACATTTGTATCTGTACTTTGAATAAATGCTACTAAAGGTAGAAATTCCTATGAAATTAAATTTAGTGTAATAATTCGCACTCTAATTAAATATAGGTGGCAGCAACACGACGCAGCACAAATTAAGCCAAAGTGGCAAGTCACTTTTGCCCAACACTGGGACATAGTGTACCCAGGTCCCAGGCACCCAACAATATGTATATGGGAAACTAAAACATTACTACAGCCAATTTCAATGTTATTAAGAAATACACGTTACTTACTATTTCAACGCCGTCGTCTACCACCGCCACAGACATTTTGTCGGCGTCAAAATATTTCCTATTTACACCGAAATACTAAACTGAAAGAATATTAACTGCTTCGATATTAATTAACTTTACATAAATGTTAATAATTGAGGGTTAATTTAAAACGGAATTAATATTTTTATTCAGTAAAATTGCTAAAAGAGTAACACAGACGCCATGCTTCGCATTTAGCTTAGAGTAACTTGAATATACGGAGAAAGAGACAAGAGACAACAGTCCTAGTAGAAAATTAACGCCATCTATCGGTATACGACAACGCAATTACAAACCCAGGGCGTACATGGCGGATAAGCTTATGAATATTTTAAAGTAATTACCAAGAATCAAAAGTTATTTTTGTAAACACAAATAGGTATTATTTATGTACAAAAATATTTTTTGAATCTTAGTAATTACTTTTAATTATAGTTGATTCCTTGGAATTACTTTAAAATATAAAAGGGCCCGTATAATAAAAAAAACTCCACTTGATTTTCAGGCTTTTATTTAAAATGTTTCTTTTTGTTATAATAGTTAGAAGCTATGAGTTTCATGTTATCACTAACATCGTCTAATTTACTTTTGCCACTTAAAATTCTATTAATGTCCCTACACCAATTACAAATAAAAAACATACATGAAAGTTCCGACACGTAATCTACCGTTTGAACTTTATGATTTTTACAATTCAATACCTTAAAATCAATTTCAGTAAGTATAACTGTTTTTAAATATGTTTTTAAATTTGGCATTGAAGGATTTTTTTTAATATTATAAACAATAACATCTTGTATGTATGAAAATAATTTTACCAATTCTAATTTAGGATGGCATAGGTTTAATTTTCCTTTTTTATATTGTCTAAGTTTTATATATTCACAACTATTATTTTGGTCAAAGAAACAGGCATTACACGTCATGCAGTTACGAAATATTAATCTTTTTGCTTTTCTAAATATATAACCAGTTACGTACTGCAATGTGGCTAAAATTCTTGGATTTTGCATTTTTTCTTCAAAATTTGTAAAGACTTGGTCAGAATCCATGAATATTAAATTAGTGTTTATTGATTTGTTTTTCTTTAAGGAAAAAAGAGATTCCATACTGTGAAATATAATTGTGCAGCTATCTTCCTCACAATTTGACCCAGGTGAGTGTTGGCTACTTAAATTATTAATTAAAAGAGCTGCAAATGTAGATTCAAAGCCAGCAGGAGTGGGGTTAATGTTTCTGCACCCGTGGCTTCTTATTGACCCAAAGAAGTTTTCAAGAGGGTCCTGATTAAAATGCCTCATCCACACTGATTTAACCTTAAATTTATTTGCCAGTATTTTTATTAAATATTCCACATTGTTGATTGTACGTAACCAGTTATTTATAGTCGGAACTTTCACTTGTTTGCCATCTTTATTAATAAAATTCATCGTATATAAAACATTTTTTGCTTCAATCCATACATTGTGATGACAAGATTTTGGTGTCACTGCAGCTAGCAACTCCTTGCCGCCCCTTTTCTTTGAATTTTTGAAACTCCCATTCAGAGAATCAAATAAATCATCAAAAAACATGATGACATCAGCAGTTTCGGCGCATTCGGGCGGTAATATGTTCTTCCCTGTAAAAAATCAAATTATTTAAAATTCAATGGTTGAAAATACATACATGTCCATTCATGAACTAAATATTTTCCAGTTCTGCTAAAATCTATACACAAGTATGATTTATTATTAAAAAATAATAATTAGACATGTGTGATGATTATTCTCATAATCAACAGATTTAGATCATTTTTTATTGCTAAGGTAAGTATCAAAAGTATTATAAAAACTTTGTTTTATATTTCATTATTGTTCAGGATTTTTCTAAAAAAATAACTGCATACTGTACTAATAGTGTTGGGCTAAATGGATGTACATACATTATTATTTAATTTAAAATATACTATGATATCAAGGGTAATTATTATATTAATACGTGAAGCAAAAATTTGTGACGGATTTTTAAGTAATATGCCGCGGACGGATTAGTATGAAATTTTGCACGGTTATAGTGGACGTAGAGAAGGAGTGCAGAATGTTAATATTTTTTTCAAATAATGCATTTTTCATACATAAAATCAACTAAAAACACATTACACACACTGCCTTGCATTTGTCACAAACACATATGTACTTAGTAAATGAAATAGAACATTCAATGTCTTACTATGAAAAGACACAACGTCAAGAATGTCAGATGACATTTGATTTGAATTAGAGAAATATTCGTACTAATTTGGACAATATGAAGTTTAGTTTTTTAATTTAAATTACGGTCGAATTTCGGCCGATGCGACGGGCGACTAGTTAGATTTATTATGTGAAATTTATTATTTAATATTATAAATTCATCATTACACATTTAATTGACTGAGTTCGATTTGAAATTGATTGAGTGTATACAAATTCGCACTTGGCCAGCGCGGTGGACTATGGCCTAAAACTCTCTTATTCTGATAGAAGATCCGTGCGCAGCAGTGGGACAATAATGGGTTGACGAGAATATCACATTACATAAGATACAAATGTTAATTTTAGTTGTTGTCTCCTAAAAATAAATACACACATTCCTTATATTATGAAGTAGCAAACGAGCATGCAGTCTACCTGATTGTAAGTGGGCACTGCCATGCATGGACATGTGCTTTTGTATTAGATCAACAATTTTTATTATTGCCATTTGAAGTCTGTATAAATATACGATATAATCTTTGAACAATAAAATAATGTTTTTATACTTTTTTACCTGCCAGAAATCCCATTGTAACAGCAACTCTTTGACTTAAAGCCTGTGTGGCATATTTGACCTTCATTTTCTCAAATTTATTGGGATTTACGTGGGTATTAGTTAACTTTTTAACCAGCCTTATTCCTTTATATGCTGGATCTTCCTCATAAAGTTTTGCTATGTGCTCCCATTTTGCAATTTTTGTGACACCATCAATACTACAAATTAAATTTTTTTGCAGTAAATTGTTTCGAATTCCCTTTATTAAATGAGGAGGATCATAGACAGGAACAACCTCTATGCCATCTACTTCAAAGATTTCGTGTCTTAATTCTTTATTTTCTTTTCTTAAATAATCGGCCCTTGTTTCTTCAATTAAAATGTTGATTGCACCTGTGTTGGAAGTACCTTGGTCACAAATAGTACCAACAACAATCAATCCTACTTCATTTAGCTTGCGAATGATTTCTTTTATCATATTTGCTAAATCAAATTTACTGGTGCTGCCACTACAAAATGTGTAAGCCACAGATTGTTTATAATTCTTTTGTACACCTCTTATCATAAAGACCAAGACATGATCTGTTAACTTATTTAGTCTAGTCTTGCCATCATCAATGAACCCCAATATCAAATCTTTTCTTTGGCTATAAAAGAAGTGTGGCGAAATAGACATTTCGTCAAATAATAGAAAGCATAACTTTTCGTTTTCCTTCATTTTTAATGCTCTTACTTTTAATTGGTTGAAAATGTTGGCATTGAGACCTGGTTTCAAATTGGCTCGTGCTATTACTCTATTTAATGTCATCGCTGAAGGTAATACAAATATTTTTTGGAGCCATCTATATGTTCGTGGGCTGCGTTTATAAAGGCTCAATGCCATGATTTTTTCTGGTCCCGTAAATCGATGTCCCATTTTTTTTTTCCCAATTTCACGGAATTGCATAATTGTGAATATAGAAGCTAGGGTAGTAAATTGTTTAAGGCTTCTTAAAAAAGTTGGATTTTCCGATAAATTCAAGGCTTTCTTAAGCCTTATTGCATATCTATCTTTTTTCGCTTGTATTTTCTTCATAGCAGTTAGTAATGCCTTATTCTCTTTATAAAATATTTTAGGTTCACAATTTCCACCTAATTTGTTTTTAGATTGCATGCTTTGCTGTGGTTGTATGAGATCTGTAAAAATATAAGTAAATAATTTTTTAACATGATTTAGGACAAAGCTTTATGTTAAACCTAATCTGGCTTGCAGAGCAATTGAATAACAAATATTATTATTATGTTTTTACCTGTTGATGTAAATGGACTGACAGGTATGTGCACTCCTGGCATATCAAATCCTGAAATACAAAGTATTGTGGGATTAAAAAACTATAAAAATAATCATTGTTAATTTTACCTAATGTATTTTGACCTTAATATTAAATTGAAATTGCAGCATATAACTATAGCCAAAAATAAGCAAGTAACAATTATGAAGTAACAGATCTACTTCATAATTATTGTTACTACCCATGCGCGACAAGATGAGACCTGAGCGAAGTGACGTTACAGCAGTGTGGTTGTACGGTGCACAAAAAAAGATAATCTATTTTTCGCCATTTTTATCATAATTTGGGTTCGGTGGCATGAATATCTAGGCGAAATAAATATTTTTATTACGTGTTATGTATGTACTCATGACGTATTGTGGAGCAAATAATATTAATTAACCAATGTACATAATAATAAATAAATGATTATAAAATTGGCTTAATACATACATATATATATGTATATATATATAGATGAAATATATATATTTTATATATATATATATATATATATATAAATATATATGTATAAAGGAAAAAATTAAAACTACAACAACAAAACTTAACACTAATGAGAAGAATATATAATTATAACAACTAAAACTTTACAAGAACTGTGTTTTAAACAACAATAACAATGAGAAATTCAGAGTGTATCGTTACGTGATACGAGACTTAAAACCAAACAAAAAAATGGCATTGCGTTTGGCCCAACAAGGGCATCAAAGAAGAAGGACAGGGTAAGCGGGCGGGGAGTGGCATACCACGTAGGTCTCAACTTGTCGCGCACGGGTAGTACTTACTTATTTTGACCTATAGTCTGAAATTAAATGAGCCTATAAAGTAAGTCAAACTATTCAGTCTAAAAATAAAGATTTGCAAATTCCAGTACACAAACGGAAAGACAGAGCTGGTTGAAAATAATATGTTAACTGGTCAAAAGGGAACAGGTGTGGCCAATTTGAGAACTAATGAAAAACACTTTATAACAAAAGACAAAACTATGACAAAAATCACATCCATTTCCATGCCTATTCTTTCATTCTGTACAGACTTAAGCTAAGTATTTAGCTTAAGTCTATTCAGCCTGCAAATTTTGCCTCATGGAGGGAATACAATCAAAGTAATAACTTACCTGTTGATGTCGACGGTACATTTGTTATGTCCATCATTACAGTCCTCGCTATGTCAGATCCTGCAAGACATACAAAATAGTTAAAAGTTGCTGTCTTATAATGTTGTGGCATGGGATTTTTTAATATGCATAAAGATTTATAACTAACTTGGTAATAGCAGAGTTGGAACAGCATTTGGGCTCAGTCTCCTTGTCCATGTTAAATACTGCGTTTCGAAATGATCATGGCAAACTCGTCTGTTCTTATACACATAAACAGGTTCAAGGGAATCACATCCAACAGCTCGAGCCCACTCCAGATAACGATTCAAATCCTTCATCGGATTGGGAAATGAATGTAGAACAACATCATTCTTGCCTACAAAAAAATACCAGTTTTATTAGAAATAGTTATATTTTATCTTTGTAGTATTTGTAAACCTTAACTTAGCAACTTAACTGAACAGTTTTTAACATACAAATAAAAGAACAGGAAAAAACTTTACAAACAAGCACAATGATTAATAACTTATGGAAATAAAATGTAGCCATGTAATAAATAACATCAGTTAATTTATGAATTAATATTAGTAGGACAAATAAATACCAAATAACAGATGTTTACTTACGGGATTTACCGCATTTAGTAACACAACAACGCCTTTCTGAAGAAGCCATAATCAAATTTATGAAAATCCAAATCGTCGGGATAATCGGAGTCCGGTTTGTCTTGCGTAAGTCAACGTTGTAGCAAATATCGAAGTCCAGGAGGAAAGCAGAGTCGTCGGAAAAAGCCACTAAATCACAAACGGAGAACATTCACGGATCACGAAAAGAAACGGAATAAAATCAAAATTCAAACGATGAAATATTTGACAACATTTTGATATTCAAAAGACATTTGACAGTTTAACAATGACATGTAAAGTTTCAAAATGGCGACTACAATAAATTGAGAATAACGACATCTACTGCAAAGTGGACGTACTTTTACAAAACACTCTTGTTCTATACAAAAGTACAATGTATGGAACTGTTAGCACACTGGCATTTAGCAACCCAGTTGAAAAGTGACAGAACAGAACAGACTGACAGTTGCAGATAAAAAAACGAAGTTAAAATCACAGATTCACATAAGCCCAAAGATGATTGTCTGTTAATGTGCCAGGAATAAAAACTAAGCGGCAAAATAAGACCACTGCAAGAAATTATGTGTCTTAAGCTTTCAAATGAAATAATTTGGCATAGTATGTTATAAGAACTAGAAAATTACATTATCGAACGATGTAAAGTAGTATTTGTACATGTTCCTAAGGCAATGCAGTAAGTTTAAATATATTACATATGTATCCAATACTTTATGTCAATTACTATTACATTATTGTACTAAAATTTGATTACCTATTTTTAATATGTTATAAAATATTGGCATGTAGAAGTGAATTTAAGTCAAATACATAATTAAAAATATATGCCTATATTGTTTCTGGTCTGTCAATGTCACTGTCACCACTGTTTTGTATTTTGCGTTGCCTCAGAACCGCCTTAGCGTCCAAAACAAACAAAAATGCTATTTTACTCGTTCTTCAAATCCTTGGTGGGCAAAGACGTGGTCGTGGAGCTGAAGAACGACCTCAGTATATGCGGGACCTTGCATTCCGTGGACCAGTACTTAAATATTAAGCTGTCGGACATAAGTGTGATAGACCCGGACAAGTATCCTCACATGTTATCTGTTAAAAACTGCTTTATCCGTGGCTCTGTGGTTCGCTACGTGCAGCTACCGGCCGACGAAGTGGATACCCAGCTGTTGCAAGATGCCGCGAGGAAAGAAGCCACCGTTTCAACAAGATAGCCGTCATAACCTAAAACATTGTAGCAATGTTTCGGAAATTGCGAACCCGCGGTAATAAGTGTAAATACTTAATTAAGTGTAACTAATAAATTAAAGGGCTTTGAAGGAAAAACTGTTTTTGATAATTTAATTTTTAATACTCATTGTTTTATTTTAATAACTTGATTTTATTGTTAGTGGTAGTATAGCCTTTATTTTGCTCTCGAGGGGGAAACCTTTAAAAGGTACCGGGTGCCGTGAGAGCGACGCAGGGTTATGTGGGATTATTACCGCACTAAAACCTCCCAGTGGCCATCCTCTAGGATGAATAAAGATAAAGAAGACTCAGGTATCTCAAAAATCCATCCGGAATGCATCCGGAAGTGGTAGTATAGCCTACCAATAAGTATTAAAATACAGTAACTGCTAGCTATATATTATTTCTTGACTTCATAACTCATTAAAAAATACACTTCAGCACTTATCACTACATAGTATGAAACAAAGTGGCTTCTCGCTGTCTGTCCCTATGTATGCTTAGATCTTTAAAACTATACTACGAATTTTAATGCTTTTTTTTTAATAGATAGAGTGATTCAAGTGGAAGGTTTTTATGTATAATACATGCACAATATTGTACTGATGATTTTAGATTTTTTTACTTTTAGACGGAATAAAGTTTGCTGGGTCAACAAGTATTGATATCTGAAGTTTCCAGTATGATGGACTATTGCCTAAACCTGTCTCACTTTTTAAGATAATCTATGCAAAACTGTGGGACTATAATGAGTAGTAATAACATGATTTTGGTCGTAAATTGATATATATTTTAGGTGCCCATACAAAAAAAACTTGGGCCTATATTGTATCTGTTAACCAGTAATAGATACACATTATTGATGTAACGAATATTCGCATTTGCATGAGTTGACAGAAATGATTTGCAAATCCTACTAATCCTACTAATATTATAAATGCGAAAGTTTGTGAGGATGTATGTGTATTTGTTATTCTTTCACGCAAAAACTACTCAACGGATTTGGTTGAAACTTTACAGTAGTATAGGTTATACATCAGAATAACACATGGGCTATAATTTATACCGATTTTTTTGTAATTAGGTTATAAAATAACGAGAAATATCAGGTTAGTCGCAAAAAAAGTTGTCCTCTGAGAGCTATCTTCGCGTACGCTGCCTAAACCGTTGGAGATATCCAAATATAATGTACCGTGGGATTGTTTGGCTCACATAGATCTAAATAAAAGTCCGCGACAGCATATGTCTATATTTTATGTATAACCCACAATAACTCTTTTTATACTTTGAAAATTTTAAAAATATGAAGTTGATGTTTCCATGTGTTGTATACAAACTAAATATTAATCCTTATCAAAATAAATGATTTCAAAAAATCAAGCATGTAATAAAGATTGAATCTGCCTTTTACACCATGTGAATTGGACAAGTAGTTTAGAAGATATTACGAGTATAACATACTAGCCTTTGCCCGCGGCTTCGCTCGCGTGGAATTTAGTCTGCCACATGAAGTTTGCAAGGTGGTAGAACAATGGTTCAACCAGGGAGGCATCACCGCCGCGCCTATTTCTACTGTGAAGCAGTTCTTGTGTTTCATTAGAAGGGTGTGTCTGCCGGCTCACTTTTATATAAGGCGATGATCATAGTCCTCGGGAGTAGCAACGCATCTGTGATTGACTTCAGATTGAACCCTTGCCCTACTTCCTAAGGCTATTAACATACGGTACCGCTCACTGCCGCGGTAGGTGGTGAAGCGGATCTCATGTTGTATTGAGGTCTAATAAATCCGTTGATGCCTCACACACGTACACCGACCGACCGCGCGGTCCAGAGGTGTTCTCATCACCACCGTGTCTCCGCGCGAACGGCAGTGCCGTGGGTCGGCGCCTCACACACGGGCCGGCGCCTAACCGCGCGGATCATCGTTGATGCAGGCCGTGTTGCAATTTAATAAAATGAATTTCGATGTCTAAAAGTTATTTTGATGATCGGTCGATCCGCGCGTACAGGTGCGTAAACCGCCTTACCGCGCGGGGCACCGCTATTCACGGCGGTGCGCGGTGCCGTGTGTTAATCGCCTAAATCAGTGTGTTCAAATTTCAAACCACAGGGCACGTATATTAATTTGAATTAGTTTTGTCGGCAACAGATATTAATGCTTACTCTGAAATTAAAAGTTTTAAGAAAGAGTCTCAAAACGCGTGACGGTTACCAACGCGCAGTTGGCTAGCGTGGTCAACTACGACCTAAACTACTGCTAATCTGACATATGTGCCGAGTTGTGTAAGATTAAGAGGTCGATGACGATTGAATAACATATTTAACCTTTCCACTGTTTCATTCTCATTGACCTTTTTTTTCTTTTTTATCGAGGGAGAAACCTTCAAAAGGTACCATACGCCGTGGGAGCGACGCAGGGTTATCTGGGATTTTTATAGCACCAGGACTCCGGGATCTTCAAAGGAACGCAACTGGAGTCCTCTGAGTGCATTGCCCCATCGGGCTCCTCCCAAGTGAGCGCCTGGGCCCACCCCTCCACCTGGTCTTTACCACGATATGCGACCACACGTATACCACCGTCACGCGTTTTGAGACTCTTTCTTAAAACTTTTAATTTCAGAGTAAGCATTAATATCTGTTGCCGACAAAACTAATTCAAATTAATATACGTGCCCTGTGGTTTGAAATTTGAACACACTGATTTAGGCGATTAACACACGGCACCGCGCACCGCCGTGAATAGCGGTGCCCCGCGCGGTAAGGCGGTTTACGCACCTGTACGCGCGGATCGACCGATCATCAAAATAACTTTTAGACATCGAAATTCATTTTATTAAATTGCAACACGGCCTGCATCAACGATGATCCGCGCGGTTAGGCGCCGGCCCGTGTGTGAGGCGCCGACCCTCGGCACTGCCGTTCGCGCGGAGACACGGTGGTGATGAGAACACCTCTGGACCGCGCGGTCGGTCGGTGTACGTGTGTGAGGCATCAACGGATTTATTAGACCCCAATACAACATGAGATCCGCTTCACCACCTACCGCGGCAGTGAGCGGTACCGTATGTTAATAGCCTTAGGAAGTAGGGCAAGGGTTCAATCTGAAGTCAATCACAGATGCGTTGCTACTCCCGAGTACTATGATCATCGCCTTATATAAAAGTGAGCCGGCAGACACACCCTCCTAATGAAACACAAGAACTGCTTCACAGTAGAAATAGGCGCGGCGGTGATGCCTCCCTGGTTGAACCATTGTTCTACCACCTTGCAAACTTCATGTGGCAGACTAAATTCCACGCGAGCGAAGCCGCGGGCAAAGGCTAGTATTAAATATATCAAAAGTGAAATTGAACTGCAGTTTGACGACCTAAAAAATAAGTCTTCTACACCTTATACCAAGAACTGAAAAAAAAAGAGACACTCGCATTTGCGAATGTCGATAAGGGATATTCGCATTCGCGAATGTTTAAACAATGACACTCATTACATCACTAATACACATCAGACAGACAGACATAATATTGTTAGCTGTTTTTGCATTTAAAAGCCTACAAGAGATGTGTAAATTACACATAAAACAACTATCTCAAACTGCTGCCTCTTGGGAGAGTCTCATAAATATATTGTTCATTTTACACTTAATGAAACTGCAAGAGAAACTACATACAATGCTCATTTCCAATCATTATGGACACAAATGAACAACTCCCTGTTGTTCAGACTATTATTGAAATTATATCCAGCTTGATACATGTGTGTTAAGATAAACTTATTCATGAATATTAGTAATATAGGTACAAGATATTTAAGTAATTTGCTATTAATTCAAAAGTAAAATATCAACGGGCCCCTAGAACAAAATCATTGTTTATGAAAAATTACCAATTACAGTACAAAGCTTTCTTGATTGTAATACATTTGGCAAAGAGAGAGCTCCCATCAGGCTCGGTGATAATGCCTGGGGAGCGGCCGTGCTCCGACAGTCCTTCGGAACTTGTATACATGCGGGGTATTGAGAATACTTCAATAGCGTGTTTCAGAATACTAGTAGTGCCATCTCTTGACGAGTTGCGGGAAGTCGGCACATACCTATTTAGGAACCTATTCAATAGGTTCCTAAATAGCTATTGACATGATTTTCCATAGATCGTCTTTCTTAGCGTAAGTAATCAATGTTTGTATGTCCACATAACTTCTAAGCTTCATAGACTTCATACTGTAAATTGTTAATTTATCATATTCAATTTTGGTCTAAAGGCCCGTCGATATATTTTAGTAAATTTTATTTTATTTTATTTTATTTGGAAAATTTACAGCTAACTTATATTATAATTAACTTATTAACGATATTGAGTGAAAGCCATTTACAAATTTTCACATATAACATTAAAAGGATAAAAAAAAGAAATTGATCGACACACATCTAAATTGACGATTTTGGAAAGATCATTCTAAATTCAAAAACTCCTTGGTAAGAACACGTTTCAGTTGAGTGTTGTTGGTGAAAAATAAATCTATATTACGTGATGTTCTAAATGTGGGCTTAAGCCAATCATAGGTAAGTTGCTACACTTGAAGACTAATATGGTTGCTATAAACTTGCCGGCACCCACCCCACACACGCTCACACGCACGCACGCACGCTTCCTACACTCATAGTCCCACAGTAGGATTTTCTCCTGTGTTGTGGGTACCATGGACACACACAAGACGAATACACAAACACCCAAACCCAGAACAGGAATCTAAACTCATCATTCAGATACCTGTCTGGCCGGGAATCGAACCCGGTACCCATTGCGCGTCAGACCGGTATGGTAACCGCTGCGCCACGCGGGTCGTCAGAAAAGCGTAAACGGTTTCACACTACAAATAGGGGTCCTCTTCGATCGAATCTTTAATACAGCTTTGATGTTTATATATTAGAATCATGGTACACTGGATAAAGTACAGATGATTGTCCTTAACGGACATTCCCAATATTCAATCTATCTCTGGTTTTAGTGCACTAGAGATAGAAATAGCTAAATACCCCCTGTATTCTAGTCTAAAAATTTGAAAAATATTGATTTATTTTCTTTATAATTCGATAGCTTCCACATTCAAAAATATTTCCCTAAACGGATTCTTCAAAATTCAAATTATTTTTTAAGTTACAGCTGTTATTATGTCGCCACGACATTAAAACGGCTAGACTGATTTGAACGGACGACTGCAACAATAGGCTTTAATTAATAAGTATGTCATTTAATAGTAGGCTACTGGCGGTCCGGGCTACCTGAGTACGAAATGTACGAATAGCTTTCTCACTTTCTTTTCATATATCTTTGTTTACTACATCAATAGTTCGAATGTCCAAAGGTCACTATTTTAGTCAGTGCGTAACTGACTAAAATAATGACCTTTTGCTTGAAACAGAACGTTAAACTTTAAACGTGTTTTTCTCAAATGTACTTTTTTCGATACGGTGATGCAGATATCTCAGATTCTAATCACCGATTTACTTGAAATTTGACATCAATATTCTTAAATTATCTCGCTTTCGCACTAATCAACAAAATTTAAAAAATTGAATTCTGTAATATTAAAAAAAAAACGTGGAGAACGTTTAAAAATGAGTAGAAATCGTCTACTATTTTTAAACAACCGCCATTTTGTGAAAAATAAAATTCTTTTTATGTGTTGTTGGTTTGTGCGTTAATGACATTTGTATTAATAAATAATTTATCAATGTTTTCTTGTTCGAATGGATACAAGGGTAGAAATCCTTCTCGAGAGGACAGGGCCTTTTCTTTTTTTCCTCTACTTCAAGGATACCACCATAACCACCATAGCTAATATCTGGCCCAAAGGACCATAGTAATATTAATTGAATTCAGCGCCATCTATTGAAGATGTTTGTGTTAAGTGTTTAAAGTTTAGCTATATAGTTACAACTTGTATTAGGCCAGCCTTTCACTGGCGGATATATTGGAATATATATTAAATCTTGAGATATAATATTTCATTGCTCGTCATACATTTTGTGCAAGATATTATATTATAGCCCAGTATGAAGGGTCTCATACAAAATATATAGGCGCAATAAAATATTTTATTTCAACAGATATCTATTATAGTATATCCCACAGTCAATAGCAGGCTTCCAATAATTAGAAATGTTAATAAATAAATCAATATTTTAGCGGCTTTGAAATCTCTCATGGTGCTATTGTACAGTAGCGTGCCGTTACACTGTGTTCCGTATAGAGTTGGTCTTGAATACATTGCCTCTCTTCCCTTCAATCTCGTAAGACTCGACGAAAATACAAAAGAGATGGGCAGCAGTGCCTTCTTTGTGAGTGTAACATCAATTCCCACCGTGGTCACCAAGATGCATTCTAGGCAGTATAAAAGAAATGAAAAGAAGTAGGCGTTATCAAAAAAATACATATATGTCCACCTGTGGTCCTCAAAGCACTGATGACCATGTTATTATTACTCTTTGCTTATGAACAAATAGATATATTTTGTACAAGAATTGACTGCAAAAAAAGGGTAATACCATTTTACTCTTAAAACATTGGCAACATTTCATCTTCTAACTTTCAATGAAATCGACCATATCACAATTTTTCCCAATATTAGGGTAATTTGTATATTAAATTTCTACTTTAAATATCTGTTACAATATTTAGTATATTTTTGCATTACTTAATCTATAGATTATAAAAAGGGCATTGAAAATTTTACAGATATATTTTAAATAAATATTGTTTTTGAATGTCTCTAAAATTTAATTAAACATTCAAATAAAAGTACCTACTTCAATATAATACATTCTGAATAAAACGTAAATGTTAGGTATACAGTTATAAACAATTAAGGCATTATACAGTTGTCGATTCTATGTAAGAAGCGTTCAAGTATTACGTAAATTTTGACCCTTCCTCTCCCCTATCCATCTACGGATTACCGTAACGTTTTTATGTTTCCCTCCTCCTCTTCTCAAATCGTTACGTAACAACCAAATGGGCATTTTAGTCTATTATATGTATAAAACTAATTTCATACTTACTAAAATAATTTTAATAATTAAATGATAGTGTTACGTAACACGTTGTTCAAACAACCCCTCCCACCCCTGTAATGCATCGTGATGTTTTACAAGCCCCCCCCCCCCTGCCCTAAAATTGCGTTACCTAATAATTGAACCCTTCCCATACGTATGAAGCTGCCACTTGTTGAAGTATTTCCAATTCAAAAAAAAACATGAAACTTCTTTGGCGAACTAATTTATAAATCTTGTTTATATTTATACAAATCTAAAACTTTTAAATTTCCAAGATTAAGAGGAAGGGAAAAAGGCGTGATACGACGTTCGCTCTGTCTCACTTTTTCTCTCAATCTTTCTCACTCGCTTGCTCCCTACTCTCACTCCACGGCTAGTTGCTCATGCTATGTTCGCCCTGTCTTACTCTTTCTCAATCGGTCTCGATCACTCTCTCTCTCTTTTCCGACACTTCCGTTGCATACCGGCGTGACGTTTCATTTGTAAAAATTTTACCCTCATGCACCTAAAGAAGTTTCACTTCAAAAATCTTTAAATCAGTAATAAGCAAATTAGTAAATACTCTTACACATACTTTTAGATATACTACTACTGAACCTTATTTAACTATTTTTCACTACTTAACTATTTTTATTATTCGACATTGTATTTTACTTACACATTACAGAAGCTTTCAAGTCCAACATAATCTATAATTGTAAATTATATATCTGCATATGGCAACACTAGTAGCTTCTCTTCGCCCTGCGCTGTGCGGGCTACTGTTCTGTTGCTGATAATACTACATTGTATATGTACCTTTCTATCTGTTTTAGCTCGTCTATAGCAAAATTTGCCTTCATTTCTTTATAAAAAATAGTAAAGTTACATTCGCCGCGAGTGATGCAACGTGCCTATACTATCATCATAAATAATGAACTTATTTTTGTGTCTAAAAACCCATTATACGGATAATACTCAGTTTTGAGACTCCTTAGTGCCCTAACATGTGATTAGAAATGTAAATAATTATAGCAAAACGCACAAAATGGACGTGAAATGTTGTGATCGTGGGTGTAATGTGTTTATGATTCTTTTTGTTTAGTTCACGATTTTGGATACAGCCAAGGCTTTTTTTGTACGGCGACGGGCGACGGCTTTGACATTTAAGCACTTGTCAGAGCCTCGCGAAAGCTTCTGAAAAAAGTAAGTTTATCTTATTTATTTCTAACAATTTTCAGGGTCATTATTCTATATTCTCTTCTCACAGCTTTCATTGTTTCGAAAGAGAAAATAATATGGATTTATGATTTTTATTGTTCGACACAACTAAAAAAAAGAAAAGCTGAATTCCAAATTCAAACATAATTTACGCGGGTCATGTTAAAAACTCTTCATGACCAAAGTATGCAGCTGGTTTATGAGTCATGCAATATCTTACGACCATAAAGTTATTTTATATTCTGTTTACACAAGATATAATTTCGCGCGGCCTGCTCCGTATTAGCGCCAATTAGCTTTCGCTTCCTGTGTACTAAACAATTGGTACATTGTATTAATGAAATGAACATTTGTATAATTGCCCAAATGTTTCATTATTGGTGAATGCTTGTGGCTAGTGGTCACAGTGTATCTTGCCAAGCTGGTTTCTTGTTTAGTTGATTATAAGTTAAGATACAGGAGCTAGCTTTTATTGATGGTTAAATAAAAAATATACAAGAAAAAAGACAAACCCGCTGAGTTTCTTGTTGGAACATCCTAGTTGTAATTGTGTTTTGATCCAGTGCTAGTTTTAAACAATTTGTAATTGACAATTTGTAAGTGCCTCCTATACAAAATAAAGACATTTCATTATATTTCACCGTACTTAGTTGGTTTTATAGTTAAAACGCTTAAAACGCTTTCTACATTCATAGCCCCACAGTAGGATTTTTTCCTGTGTCGTGGGTGCCATGGACACACACAAAGACGAATACACAAACACCCAGACCCAGAACAAGAATCTAAACTCATCATTCAGATACCTGTCTGGCCGGGAATTGAACCCGGGACCCACTGCGTGTCAGACCGGTATGGTAACCGTTGCACCATGCGGGTCGTCTCAGTTGTATAGTTGTATAGTTTTACCATACATGTTTGGTTTTATGATTTTTTTGTTTATGTTTTGTAAAAAATATACTACAAATATTACTCTATGTAATAAATAAAAGTGAAGTTCATTTGATGGTATATGGTCCACTCTTCACTGCTGCCTGTGGATATGTGTAACAAACTTCATGTTGAACAGGACAGTTCTGTATAGATGATGTCCTATTTGTTGCCAGTCTTGAGGAATGACAAGATGTGTGCTAGACAGCTGGCACCTACACATTTAAACCAAAACCCCTGTGAAAACATGGGGTGCAACCCATTATTGTCTCACTGCTGGGCACGGGTCTTCTCTCAGAATGAGAGAGTTTAGGCCATAGTCCACCATGCTGGCCTAGTCCGGATTGGTGGACTTCACACACCTCTGAGAACTTTGTTTTTAAAGGACTCTTGGGTGTGTAGGTTTCCTCACGATGTTTTCCTTCACCGAAAAGCAGTGATAATTAATTTCTAATATGCACATAATTTTAGAAAAATCAGTAGTGCGGGCCTGGGTTTGAACTTCTAACCTCCCAATAAAGATGGCAAGTTTCAACCATCACTGATCTATGTGTGTACCAAATTTTAGTGAAATATGATCTGTAGTATTCACATGACAGAGTAGGCCTATACAAAAATAATATACTTAATTTTTAAAAAATTCTTTGCGTCCATTACATTTCATAATAAATCATAAACTTCACACTTTCCTAATTCAGTCATTGTTTATAGTTTTTGCTCTATTGTTTAAGTATTCCTATTGTAGAATTGCTCCCACAATTACGTTGTGTGTAAAAATTTCTAAGTAGCTTTTATTCTCAGTATAGACAGAATTACGACTTATCATGAGGGTATTCATATTTAAATTCTCTTTAGTTAATGCTAGGAATTATACATCACATTTTTGCAAATAAGAGGACATATTGATATAAGTAGAGGGAGAAAGGAAGGGGAACGACTGGTCAAACATTAAAACGCTGTGGTCAAACTTAGAAACATTTGGGTATTTTGACAAAAAAAAATGTAACAAAATGTCTATAAGAAAAAAAATATCAGTTTTTTGTATATTACATTAAACATCTAAATGCGATGACACATAAAAATAATTAACTTAATTTATCTATTTTATGTTTTAGAAAAATAGTGATTTATAATAAAATCTGCCTTAACTGGTCTATCATACCCACGTTCACCCTAGGTAATTAAGTATATAATTATTTTATACGAAGCAGTCGGAAAACTCTCAGGTGCAGACTCAGACGCAGGTGGAAGACGACAAGTGACCTCACATAATTCAGGGAAACCCATAAGATCTCATAAGTCTCATAATAATACAAAGCTATAAAAATCTGTTATGAAATTTAAAAAAATGTGGTTTAAGCTAGTCGGTAAATTTAAACCTCTATTTACCTATGTTTATATAAGTTCTATGTTCCGTGTGTGTTTTAGACTAAGAAATATAGACTAAGATTTTTTTTGCTACACTAACAACTCTCACTAACACATACAAATATAGGTATAAAGGTTATGCTAATTTTTTAGAGTCAATATGTAGCTAAGGCATCCTAGATGTAGCATATGTATCCTGAAACCTGATGCACCTCATGGGATATTTTGTTATATAGTTTTAAGGAGAACATTTCCGTCATACGTGATTTCTGTGTTGCTTTAACCATTAAGGAAGCTTAAAAAATGGAGTAACTTCTTCTGTTTTCCCAACATTTTCCTTCACTGCTCTTCTCCTGTTGATTGTAGCGTGATGAAAAGTATACTGTAACCAGCTCAGGAGTATGAAAAATAATTGTACCAAGTTTCGTTAAAATCCGTCGAGTAGTTTTTGTTCCTATAACGGTTATACAGACAGACAGACAGACAAAAATTTTACTGATTGCATTTTTGGCATCAGTATCGATCCCTCATCACCCCCTGATAGTTATTTTGCAAATATATTTCGTGTACAGAATTGACCTCTACAGATTTATTATAAGTATAGATAGATAGATATAGATTACGGTCGAATTTCGACCGTTATGACGGGCGACTAGTAATTCATAATGTATGATGTTTGTTTCTCTCACACGCAAAAACGACTGGCCAGATTTTGTTAAAATTTGATACACAGACAGTTTATGGCCTAAATTAACACATGGGATACTCATTATCGTGATAAACGCGATCGAAGCTCGCGGACCCGTGGGAATAAGTTGGTATAAAATATTTATTCTAATAGCCGACCCGGCGATGTTTGTTTCGCCTTAAAGACAAAAATGTCCAGTATATTATAAACTAGCTGTGCCCGCGACTTCGTCCGCGTAGGTATTTAAAAAGTATTATTAGATGACGATAAAACGACGCAAAAACAAATAACGCTGCATACAACCACTCAGAAATAATTCTTTCATACGTATATTTTTGGTATCTTGTACCGTTTTCGCAGCGCACGCAACGGAAGCCCTCAAGGATGAATAATTTTCCCCGTTTTTTTCACATTTTTCATTATTTCTTCGCTCCTAATAGTTGCAGCGTGATGTTCTATAGCCTAAAGCCTTCCTCGATTAATGGTCTATTCAATACAAAAAGAATTTTTAAATTCAAACCAGTAGTTCCTGAGATTAGCGCGTTCAAACAAACGAACAAACAAACTCTTCAGCTTTATATATTAGTATAGATAACGCAGTGGGTGTGCCGTCAGGAAGGTCAGTCTTCATTACCATCCATTCTAGAAGATTTCAAGTAAAACGCAGGAGTTATTCTTCGATTTATTCAAAGTTGAGGAGGTTCGATCGTTTTGACGGTTGAACTAGAATCTCTTTATACCGGCGTTTGCTCGCTTTTTATAACAAAATTGCGTGAGGTGTCAATAACACATTTATGGAGAGTAGACTTAATTAACATCTCTAAAAACCACTAAATATTGCTAATTTATTTAACAATTTTCGATCTTTCATCATCATCTAAGGCGCTACAGCCGCGGGTGGGCCTTGGCCTGGTCCAGAATATTTCTCCAGTCCAGTCTATTTTGGGCTTTCTCCCTCCATCTTGTCACAGTATTTAGGTCTCGCATGACTCCATCTAGCCACCTGAGTTTTGGCCTTCCTCGGTTTCTCCGTCCGTCCGGCTTACCATGTAGCAGACGTTGGGGTACGCGGTCGATCGGTCGGTTTTCGATCTTTAAACCTACTAAAATAATTATTTTCGGCAACGTCTTTTACGTAAATATGCGATGTGCCGCCGACATACATGTATTATACATAAAAACCTTTCTATTTAACCACTCTTACTAAAAAAACTGCATTAAAATCCGTAGCGTAGTTTTAAAGATCTAAGCATACATAGGGACAGACTGCGGGAAGCGACTTTGTTTTATACTATCCATCCATCCATCCATCAGCCTTTTGATGTCCACTGCTGAACATAGGCCTCCCCTAAATGGCGCCACTCCAACCGGTCCTGTGCCCTCTGAATCCAACGATTTCCCGCTGTCTTCTTCAGGTCATCGGTCCATCTGGTAGGGGGGCGACCTGTACTCCTTTTGCCTAAACGTGGTCGCCACTCGAGGACCTTCCTTCCCCATCGGTTATCAGTCCTGCGAGCGATGTGGCCGGCCCATTGCCACTTCAGCCTACTAATTTTGAGAGCTATGTCGGTAAGCTTCGTTCGTCTACGGATTTCATCGTTGCGAATCATGTCTATGTAGTATGTTTTATACTGTTTTATACTATGTAGTATTTATTCTACATACATATGCGGTAGTTATTCACTTAAACCCCATTACGGTTTGTCTAGCTGTGAACCTCAAAGGGCGGATGAATGGATGATTGGATTTACCAATTCTATATTAGTCCACAAATTTGCACTTGGCCAGCGCGGTGGTCTATAGCCTAAAAACTATCTCATTCCGTTAGAAGACCCGTGCCCAGCAGTGGAACAATAATGGGTTGATGATGATGATTCTATATTAACACTAATTTATGCATTCATTTTCTTTTAGTTAACTTATCTTAAAACACATCACTACATATTATAATAATAAGTTTCCACTGCGTCTGTTTGTCTGTCTCCTGAACCGTACCTGAAGCATTTCATGCACATAATACGATTTTTTTTCACTGCTCGCTGTGATATCTGGGACAAGGCACAATTATTATATGAAAAAAAATTTTTAAACAAAAAATACAACCGACTTCCATACCACATAAAAGTAAAAAATAATTTAAATACATGTTGGTTTAGAGCAAACACAGTACTTAGTACAAGCATAGTCCCGAAGTCGGCGCTCACAATATTTTGCTGGATCATGACGAAACTACATGTATGTTATATGAGCGCCGACTTTCGTATGAATCGTGTCGGTAGGTTGACGATTTCTAGTCATTTCGCCCGAACATACATAAAAAAAAAAATACGTGACGAATAGATAACCTCTTTCCTTTGGGAAGTCGGTTAAAAAGAACCCGGCTAAGGGATAGTCGCACTCGCCCAATAAGGGTTCCATACCATTATCTATAAAAAACGGCAAAAATCAAGTTTGTGGTATTAAAGCCCCATTTATTATTCGTTTTATTTTGTTCTTACTATTTGTTGTTAAAGCGGCAATAGAAATACATCATGTATTTGAACATTTTAACTGTCTAGCTAACACAATTTAAAAGATACAGCCTGGCAGCGGACAGCGGAGTCGCTGTAATAGGGTTTTTACCCCTTGGCTACAGAACCCTAAAAAATCATAGGTACTTCATACTTCATACTAATATTATAAAGACGAAAGTTTGTGAGTGTGTATGTTTGTTACTTCTACACGTGTAAACGGCTGGAGCGATTTTCATAAAATTTGGTAGGGAGTTAGCTGACACTCTGGATCAACATATAGGCTACTTTGTAGTTCCACCAATTCGCACTTGGCCAGCGCGGTGGACTATGGCCTAAACTCTCTCATTCTGAGAGAAGACCCGTGCCCAGCAGTGGGACTATAATGGGTTGACGACGACTACTTTGTAGTTAATGTGAACGAAGCTGCGGTATTCAACTAGTAATGCATAAATCATGAAGCGATTATAGAAAACTTTAAGAGCTTATAGGCTTATAGGATGAATGGTGGTTATACAAAATGAAATATGCGCTAAGGGGTGAAGTTCGTATAATTAAATTCTCGTAGTCGCTCGATCATTACCACGCGAGTGATAATGGGTCATTGACATGTACGTGCATCTGTGTCGGAAGGTTCGAAGGCTGTACTATATTTATGCCTAAGATCTTTGTGTGAACATGTGACGGTGTGTGCGTCGAGTATAATTTAGAAAAAAAATGAGTTTTTTTTATCCGATTGAAGAGAAAACGTGCCAGAAGTCCACTGATAGTAAGTGGTAACTGCCGTTCGGGGGGGACCACGCCAAATAGTGCTTATGTAATGACCTTGAACGGCCTCTAAAAGGCGTCATTAACTTCAGAAGAAATGGTTTATATGAAGTTGTTTACAGATGTCTATGGGCAACAGTGACTACTTACCATCAGGTTAACTGCATGCACTTTTGTATCATTACCTATTTCTAGCGTGAAGGATTTCTTTCGTTTCGATAGAAGGGTGTGTTTGCCGGTATACTTTTATATGAGGCGACCATCATAGTCCTCGGGAGTAGCGACGCATTTGTGATTGATTTCAGATGGAACCTTTGTATGAAGTGGATTACAGATGTCCATGGGCGGCAGTGGCTACATATCATCAGGTGGTATGCATGCTCGTTTGTTACTCCAGTCAGATTGAAAAAAATATTAAAAGAAATACTTAACTGTTCTGGGTCTGGGGGGTATATTTGATGTCTGTGTGTGTCCATGGCATTCTTAAAACAGGAAAAAACCTAGTACAGGTATGACTGAAAGCATTATTTATTTCTAGTTAATTAAGGTGATAGCGATGATTCTTTGAATGAACTTCCTGAAGTATCTGTTCATGGAATGCTAAGACATGAAGCCCTTCAAAGAAATCCCTTATCTCAATTATCGTATCACTCCCTTACAAACCACAATACCGTTAACCATAACTACATTCTCAACTGCACCACTCACTGAAGAACTAATGACGAAGTTTAATCGGCACTAACTCGACTTGTGGCGGTACTCCACAGTTTGATTGTAATTATATAAAAAAAAAATGGATATAAATAAGAAAAAAGACAAACCCGCAGAGTTTCTTGCCGGATCTTCTCAGTTGAGGTCGTATTCCGATCCGGTGGTAGTGTAAGAAAAAAAAACGTAACTGACAATTTGTAAGTGCCCCCGTAGGCCTATACAAAATAAAGACATTTCATTTCATTTCATTTGGTTTGTACTGTCGTATTTGGACGTACAAAAGGTGGAGTGAATGGCTACTATTTCAAAGCCGACGATGCATGAGCGTCTCGTGTCTTGCAAATGTCCACAGGCTACGGTTGACTAATTTCTTTCAGGTGGCCCGTATGCCTTATTCGTTTGGTTAAATATAGATAAACAGCAGCGCTATACTGTTTTAAACCTTGCAACAAAAGTATAGCGCAGCGGTCTGAAGTTACAATCTGAGGCATGCACCACGGACTAATAAAAAAAAATGTGTGCGTGTACTAGCGTACACTCGTAAGAAGTGAAACTTCTTTATGACGTTATTTTTCAAAAAATAATTTACTATATGCAACTTTGCAGAAATTGGTTAAATAAAGTTAAATTAGATAAAGTTTAATAAAAGGCTTTTATTAAACTTTATTTAATACTCTAATCTATAATAATCTATCTAATATCACGCGTGGTAGGGATAAGAAAAAGATGGCGCGTCACGAAAAAATGTTACACTAAATTTTTTTCCAACCCCGATAAAGAAGTTCCACTTCAATTACCTATGTGCGTATAAGAAATTAATTATCTCAGTTTTACCTTAAAGAAAAACATCGCAAAGAAACTTTTTTTTCTCGAGGGGAAAATGTGAAAAGGTGCGCGACGCCGTGGGAGGGACGCAGGGTTATGTGGTGAAAGTTTCAGGTGCATCTATTTGCTTCGTTCTCGACGTATGTGTTAAGGGAGCTTCAGACACATATTCGAGGCGTTCCAACTTGTGCCTTAGGAATAGAAACGCATCATATCAGGGATCTCTACCTTTTTTAAAAAAAATAAAAATGTGTGCGTGTACTAGCGTACACTCGTAAGAAGTGAAACTTCTTTATGACGTTATTTTTCAAAAAAATAAATTACTATATGCAACTTTACAGAAATTGGTTAAATAAAGTTAAATTACCTAGATAAAGTTTAATAAAAGGCTTTTATTAAACTTTATCTAATAATCTAATCTATAATAATCTATCTAATATCACGCGTGGTAGGGATAAGAAAAAGATGGCGCGTAACGGAAAAAAAAGATGGCGCGTAACAGAAAAAGATGGCGCGTAACGAAGAAATGTTACACTAAATTTTTTTCCAACCCCGATAAAGAAGTTTCACTTCAAAAACACGCTTTCTACACTCATAGCCCCACACTAGGATTTACTGCTACGTCGTGGGTACCATGGACACACAAGACGAATACACACCCAGACCCAGAACATGAATCTAAACTCATCATGCAGATACCTGTCTGCTCGGGAATCGAACCCGGGACCCATGGCGCGTCAGACCGGTATGGTAACCGCGCCGCTATGCGAGTCGTCAAACTAAATAAATTTGGTACTTGGTCTACTTCAGAATTCTACCAATTCGCACTTGGTCAGCGAGGTTGACACAGCACAGGTGTGGTGGTGTTGCCTTCGAAGTCGAACCCAAAAGGGTTCTACCATCTTTTGAATGGATAAGTGCTCTTCAACACCATGTGGAATGTATAATATTTGCTGTCTTATCTTATCTGATAATATTGTTGATGTAACCTACTGTAAAGCTGTGGTTTGAATAGTGTGCTGAGAATCTATTGTTTTATTGGTGTCTGTGAATTAATTCAGTAGGTAGAACCTGTATTCGTCTCTGCAGTTCCTGTAGTTAGGATCCTAATAGGGCTACGGTATCCTCTGCCTGTCGTAAGAGGCGACTAAAAGGGGCTTCCGGGGTTGCGGGCGGCTAGAGTGGGAGCTTGACCCTCCAGCCAGGCGATCCCATATCAGGTGGTCGCATATCGTCGTAAAGACCAGACGGAGCGGTGGGCCCAGTCGCCCATCAGTGAGGAGCCCGATGGGGCAACGCGTTCGGAGGATTCCGGTTGTTTGTTTGGAGATCCCGCGGTCCTCATTGTAGCGCCGAGGTCGGCCACCGTGGAGCGGGGAGGTACCACCGTAACAATATTTCTAGTGTGAAACAATTCTCGCGCGAGATGGAAGGGTTATTTGCCAACAAACTTTCATATAAGGTGAGAATCTTAGTCCTCACGAGTAGCAGTAAAATTTCACCATCAAATGGTCTGTATGCTCGTTTGTAATAAGATCTGATATGAGTTCTTGCGTGAATAAGTAAAAAAACCGTACAGGATAGTGACAGGCAGTGGCGTAACTACGGGGTGGCAAGTCGGCAAAATGCCACGGGCCCTCAGCCTGATGGGCTCCCGGTCATAGGAGAATCCCAACTCCCAACATTTATTGTTGTCTAGTAGAAAAGAGTTTTGTCTTGGACTTATTTTTGTGAGTTATTCGTCATCTCGCACGAAAAAATCTCGCCCGATCGGGCGACTTGGCACCTTTCGAATTTACCTAATATTTCTGTCGTCAACTCGCACGACCATAAAAATGTGAGGTAACTTAGTACAGTCAACTACAAAAATCCTTTTTAAAAACGTTTAATATTTTATGGTTGGACTTTAAAATTAAACAAAATGTTATTATATCATAATTTAGATATATTTCACAAATCAACATCTCAAAAATATAAAAACATGTTACACCAAATAATAATCAAAGTAAAACAATATATATTCTCAAAAGCACTTGGCTTGTTCATTAGCTAAGTATAAAAATATGATCAACATTAAAAAATAGAATCAACAATATCACTAAAGCATTTTGACTTGTTATTATCTAAGTATAAAAATGTAATCAAAAATATAAAATATAATCAACAATATCACAAAAGCATTTGGCTTGTTATTATCTAAGTTTAAAAATGTAATCAAAAATATAAAATATAATCAACAATATCACAAAAGCATTTGGCTTGTTATTATCTAAGTTTAAAAATGTAATAAAAAATATCAAATATAATCAACAATATCACTAAAGCATTCTAAGTATAAAAATCAATAATATCACAAGAGCATTTGGCTTGTTATAACTACTTCTTACTACATACAATAATTGTCAGTACACATCACAGATCACGATTTTTGTTCTTATTAATTGTCAAATCAAAATATTCGAAAAATTATAATATAAGAATTTCGATACATAATTCAATATTTATGTTTCCGAGTCTGAGTTCGGTAATTGTGGTAGCAATATGTTTATCAATAGCACAAGTTTCTTTCTGTTTTGTCGTAATATTTTATCCTTTTAAGTTTAAAGTTTGATAATAATTATCTTCTCGTTGTAAGATAGTCAAAAAATGAGCAATGCTTTTCGGTTTACTGTTTACTTTTTTGTTTATAGTAGCATGCCAGCTCTCAACCATATTTGTAGTACGGTGATGATTGTTACTGCACGACCATTTGTCAGCAAAAAATGAAGATTCACTTAACCATGTTTCTACAAAATAATTATTAAATTGGACAATTGTTTCATCGTTGGGGCATTGAGACATAATGTACAACCAACCGCTGTCAATAAATTCTTTAGGTAAATGTGCCAAAACAGTACATCTTTTTACATGTTTTCGAGCCAGTGCAGATTTAGTAATGCCTACTTCATCAGCCTTTCGCCACAAACTTCTACAAAAATGAAAGAAACACCCACAAATGCAAGTATCTGGGAATAAATCTTTGATCGCTGACATTGCTGCCTGCTCGAAGTCGAGTATAATATTTTTTGGATAGAATTGAGGAATTTGGCTCTTGATCAGGGAAAACAACACTTTGTAAGTTATTTTACTTTTGTTTGGCAATAATGCATAAATCACAGGTATGATGTTAGAATGTGTTTCACTGCTTCCTAAATCAACATGTAAGGTGTACAATTGCTGGAAGGGTTTCAGACAAAATTTAAACGTTCCGTCACATAAAACTGTCAAATTACAATTTGCTAATATTGTTTTACAATTATTACTAGCGAAAACCAAAATTCTATTCTTCGAGCTGTAGTAGTCAGCTAATAAAAAACTTTCGAATTTTTCGGGCACGACAACTTGCTTTAAAGTGTTAGAACATAGTTTTTTTACACCCAGTGACTTATTTCTATTTCGGTAAAACTTATTTTTAACATTTTTAAATTGAGGAATTTTTTGGATAAGGTTGGTTCCTTTGTCTTTTAGCTCAGCAACACTCTGTCGAAAAACACTTGGTATGGGTACAGTATAATCCGTCTTCACTTTTTCCATGCACTCGTTGAATTCTACTTCCAACTCATTTGACGCAAAATCCGGCTCACAGTTGTGTCTATCCTCCCGCTTGATAGAGTTATCTATATTATTTATAATAAGGTTTGCTTTGCATATACTTCGTTTGGAGCATCTCCAAACACAGGATCCGTTATTTTTCCTATGTAAATTATATTTATGGCCCGCGCGAAGAAGTACTGGCTTTCCTCTTTGTGAAATAATTGTTTTCACATCAGTTTCAGAATTAGATGGACCAGATTGTGATTCAACTCCTAAAAAAATTGTTATTATTGAAACCGGTTTTTTGAAACAAATCGTGAATAAATGTAGGCAAAGCAAAGCATTTTTTTTTATAAATTTCGCATATAACTTATTGTTATATATAACATATATTATTTAATTTATGTCTCATAGTTTATTTCAATGCCAGTCAATATATGACAAAACAAGATGGTGGCCACAAAAGCCATATTTTTAAAAATATTATCCATGCTCTGTTAGGACAGTATTAAGATAAAACTAGTAGTAATAAAATGTAAAGGTACTTCATAAAATGATAATTATTTACTTTACTTTGACTAATCAATATGAAAAATGGGCAGATGAGAAAAATTAGGCACTCATTTTTGATTTCATTAAGACATAATAACACTCTGTAAATAAATTAAATACACTTACCTCCAACATACATAAAAAACACTAAAAACACCCACATTTTAATAAAAAAAATAATTCTTATCGCAGCTTAACATGCGCGGGCGCAGTAAAGTACGCTTAAGGGAAGACTGACTGACGTCACGATGCGCCGCGATTTCGATGGAGATAAAGGTTTAGATAAAAAGAAAGAGATAGCGCTATTCTTTTGTGAGCATAAAATTGTTTAGCTCTGCAGTGTAGAAGAGCGCTGTTCTTTTGACGGCCGAAATATTTTTATTTTATTTTTATGTGTACATATATATATATATATATATCTATGAAACAACAATAGTTAGTCAGTAGCTTTATTTTAAGCTTTAATATAATGTCGTTTTATTTGAAGTCATTTTTTATTTAAATTTAGTTTAAATTTTTTTACCTGGCTGTACTTTGTTCGAGCGTGCGAGTTGACGACAGAAATATTAGGTAAATTCGAAAGGTGCCAAGTCGCCCGATCGGGCGAGATTTTTTCGTGCGAGATGACGAATAACTCATTTTTGTTACCTATTCAGTTGCATACATAGGTAAAAAAATGTATTAAAATTCAGAGCATTCGTAAAAAAAGTTGTAACTCAGGTTTAGATCTGGGTTACAACTTTTTTATATTGGTTTTTATATTGGGGGGAGGGGGCCCATCTGATGACTTTGCCACGGGCCTCGAACGGTAATGTTACGCCACTGGTGACAGCTAGCATATTAGTGAAGTCCAGTTCCATAGCAGTATTTAAAAGAACTAGGTACTATTATTATAAAGCGGAAGAGTATTTTCGTTCTTCTGACGCACTAGTGATGTAACGAATGAAAAAGGGGAGTATTCCTTATGATTTTTTTTCAGTTTTTAGTATAGGTTGTCGGAGTATAAAACAAACACGCTTTCTACACTCATAGCCCACAGTAGGATTTTCTCTTGTGTCGTCGGTAACAAGGACACACAAGACGTATACACAAATACCCAGACCCAGAACAGGAATCTTTACTCATCATTCATATACCTGTTTGGCGGGGAATCGAACCCGGGACCCATTGCGCGTCAGCCTGGCATGGTAACCGCTCCGCCACGCGAGTCGTCAAAGTAATGACGACTCGCGATAATTTATGTAGTAACTTTCGTTTTACTAACCTTTTCTTGTAAAGCCATGCAATTCAACATTCGCAAAACGTTTGCACCATGCGAATTCGTTACATCAATAGAACGCATTTATCTTTGAAAGTAATCTCATCAACCCATTATTTTCCCACTGCTGGGCACGGGTCTTCACTCAGAATGAGAGGATTATAGGCCATAGTCCACCGCGCTGGCCAAGTGCGAATTGATGCACTTCACACACCTCTGAGAATTTTTTTTTAAAGAACTCTCGGATGTGTATTTTTCCTCACGATGTTTTCCTTCGCCGAAAAGCAGTGACAATTAATTTCTAATACGCACATAAATCAGTGGCGTTTGAACCTCGGACCTCCCGATCGAGAGGGCAAGTTTCAACCATTCGGCTATCACTGCTCTACTTGAAAGTAATAGTTAACTTAAATATGATAAATATTAATTTGTTCATACCGGGCATTTAAAAGTAATATTTTCTATTTATTTCTTTTATTAATTACGAACCTTTTATAAATAAGAAACTTGGAAAATAATTTTAGTTTAATGAGAAAATTCTTGATGTGTTTTCTCGTTAAATGGTAAAGATGTGACTTTCATATATAATATTTATTAAAAATATGGAAGTAGCAAACGAGCATGCAGTCCACTTGATGGTAAGTGGTCACTGCCGCCCTGCGTCATGTGTAATCAACTTAATATAGAACGTGGATTCTATCTGAAGTCAATCACAGATGCGTTGCCACTCCCGAGGACTATGATGGTCGCCTCATATGAAAGTGTGCTGGCAACCACATCCATCTATCGAAACGCAAGAAGCTTTACGCTAGAAATAAGCGTGGCGGTGGTACCTCCCCGGGTGGACTACACTGGTTCTACCACCTGATATACTTCAGTTAGAACCCCTGTTTTGTATAAAGTTTTCCATGGACAGTTGTGACAATCAACCACATTGATTGCATGCTCGTAGCCTACGACCAGATAAGATTTTCTAGCGTAAAGCATTTCTTGCGTTTCGATGGGTGTGGTTGAAAGGAACACTTTTATATGAGGCGACCATCATAGTCCTCGGAAGCAGCAAGGCATCTGTGATTGACTTCAGATAGAATCCATGTTCTGTATGTCGTTGCTTACAGATGTTTATGAGCGGCAGTGACCACTTACCATCAGGTGCATGCTCGTTTATATACCTATATTAAAACTTTATTGACCATAGAAAACAATGGACCAAAGGCGGACTTAATGCTTAATAGCATTTTCTGCCAGTCCACCTTAGGGAAGTGCAGAGAAAATTGAAGGCGGTACAAAAAAAATAAAAAACGAAATTAATATAAGAGATAAGAATACGTAAGAAAGAAAGTTAAAAAAAGGATATAATTATGTAGATGAAAAGTTTGCCGTTAGTCGTTTGCTACTTTCAGATAAAAAGGGCTTGTTTATATCTAGTTAAAATATTACAGCATTTCAGGCACAAACTATTTGTCGCAGTGGGGTTTAACTGAACAGTTAAACACTTAACACCGTTAAACGTTACATAAGTATGAATGCGCATTTCGGCTCTCCACTTGGCACGAACACAAAAGGAAATTAACCGATAGTTAACTTCTGTTAGCGGTGAGTGCTTGTGGTGCTCATTTTGGTAATTTTTATATAAAACCCGGCGATCTTCGTTACGCATGAAACTCAAAAATCTAAAACTATCAGTGTTTCTGTACTAGGTAATTAGGTATATTATACATGTAAGTACTATACATAGAAACCTTCCTCTTGAATCACTATATCTATTAAAAAAACTGTATTCAAATCCGTAGCGTAGTTTTAAGGATCTAAGCGTACATAGAAACAGATATCGAGAAGCGACTTAGTTTTATACTATGTAGTGAAATTGTTTAAACCTTGTAGATAAAAAAACATGCGTGCGTACAAAGTACACATGTCAGAAGTGAAACTTCTTTGGCGAACTAATTTATAAATCTTGTTTATATTTATACAAATCTAAAACTTTAAATTTCTAAGATTAAGAGGAAGGGAAAAAGGCGTGATACGACGTTCGCTCTGTCTCACTTTTTCTCTCAATCTTTCTCAAACGCTTGCTCCCTACTCTCACTCCACGGCTAGTTGCTCATGCTACGTTCGCCCTGTCTTACCCTCTCTCAATCGGTCTCGATCACTCTCTCTCTCTTTTCCGACACTTCCGTTGCATACCGGCGTGACGTTTCATCTGTAAAAATTTTACCCTCATGCGCCTAAAGAAGTTTCACTTCAAAAACGACTGTAGTTTACTTTACATAAAATGTTACTTGATAGCAGTATATATGCTTTACTTACGTAACGAGCATAAAGTCCATGATGGTAAGTGGTCACCACCGCCCATGGACATCTGGACGCTACTTCAGATAGAACATGAGATCTATCTGAAGCCAATGACATGCGTTGTTACTCTCGATTGAGATGTTCGCCTCATATTGCTTACCATCTTACCATCAGCTGGATTGCTGTCTGTCTGCCTGTCTGTCTGCTGTACTGCCCGAATTGTGTTTTTATAAATAACTAGCAGAATAGACGCGACATCGTCCGCGCAGACTAAAATGACACCTTATATAATTATTCTAGTAATAAAAATAGCCTATGTTTCTCAGGGATAATGTAGTATTCTAATGTTGAAAGACTATTTAAAATCGGTTCAGTAGTTTTTAAGTTACCTAGGTAATTCATGACAAACATACAAAAATACAAAGTTTTCCTCTTTATAATATTAGTATACCTAGATAATTTGCCTGTTATTGACACAAATGTATTTTTCGTATGTACGTAATGTAATTTATCGTATGTCTAATACACAAAAATTGCCTTCAATTCAAACACAATATCGCTGCTCTAAATACATTTACAATGCACTAGCAACCCTCGAAACCCTATCCGAGCCCTCGAGAGACTGTCGCCACGCGGTCAACCTACCGCCACTTAGGCACGAAACGTTCCCAGCATTACCTATACCTCTACGCTTGTAATGAAAACAGTTATATGTCTATGTCTGATTTTCCTTGACTTTTAAACAATACTAGTCACCCTTCGCAACGGTCGAAATTCGACCGTAATTTGAATTAAAAAACTGAACTTCATATTGTTCAAAGTAGCACCAATATTTTTCTAATTTAAATAAATTGTAATAATTTTCATATTATTTTGAACGCGCCCGTTAAAGGTAAAAAGAGGTTTATTAACTAAGCTGCATTTAAAAGCAATAGCGGGTATTTTAACAAAGATGTCTGTCATTTTTGACGTTATGTGTTTTCATAGTAAGACATCGAATCTTCTATTTCGTTTGTAATTTATGTGTTTGTGTGAGTGTAATGTGGTTGTAGTTGATTTTATGTATGTTTCATGCATTATCTGAAAAAAATATTGGCATTGCGCAATCCTTTTCTACAGCAACCATAACCGTGTGTAATATCATAAGTTTTTAAGGCCCCACGAAGGTAAGCGATAAATATTCTCTATTTCTGTCTGGGAATCTCTCCCGATATTCCTACGGGAATGGGTCGAACTACATTCACTTCCCTGATAAAATTAACATCAGGTTAACGAGGTAACCGCTGAATTCCGAAAGCACAGCTCAAAATTTACTTCAGACTGGTCCATAGGGCATAGGGATTGCAATCCTGAAAACTGGATCCGGCAATCGGGCGGCTCTGGCATCATTTTACACTTACCGGATCCGGTACCAATTCACCGGATTCGGCGACCAGATCCGGTTATTGCATATTTTGGCATAGATTTGACATAACAGGAAGAGTACTGTTGAAAATGCAGGAAAAGTGTCTTAAAAGCACACGAAGTAACAAGAGTGATTTTAATGCAATAAAAAAGGCAGCATTCGAAGATTAAATCGTTCGAAGAGAATACGCGTCTGCTATTTGCGTTTAAAATAAAAAAAAAAACACAAGTGAAGCGGAGTTAGTTTTTTTATCATCCTTTGATTTTTTTATACTCTGGTAATACCAGCTTAAGGTTTGTTTTAAATGCATTGAATTATATGATTCACTTTCAAATATCTACAAATATTTTCTAATACGCTTTTAATAAAAAAGTGAATAATGTTTTTTTAATTAAATGCAATTATTTTTTCAAACTTTTAACAATAAAATTTAAAAAAAGATGGCGCGTAACAGAAAAAGATGGCGCGTAACGAAAAAAAAGATGGCGCGTAACGAAAAAATTTTAGGTACACTAATTTTTTTTCCAACCCCGATAAAGAAGTTTCACTTCAAAAAATGATAAGTTAGTGAATTATTTAAACGAATAAAATTGAGCAGTGATAGCCTAATGGTTTAAACTTGCCCTCTCAATCGGAAGGTCCGAGGTTCAAACCCAGGTACGCACCACTGATCTATGTGCTTATTAGAATTTAATTATACCTGCTTTTCGGTGAAGGAAAACATCGCGAGGAAACCTAGACATCGGGTGTCTAGGTTTCCTCGCGATGTTTTCCTTGTCTTTGAAAAAAAAAGTTTTCGGAGGTGTGTGAAGTACACCAATTCGCACTTGGCCAGCGCGGTGGACTACGGCCTAAAAACTCGATTATTCTGAGAGAAGACTCGTGCCCAGCAGCGGGACGATAATGGGTTGTACAGCATTAAGGTATTTTTTGAGTTAATGATACATAACCTTTTACACTATAGTGACCGTTCGATCCGTCCGGATCGGGCCGGATTGAAAATGAGGCCGGATTGCAATCCTAATAGGACAGCATTATCGGGTTGGAAGTAATAAATTTTCCTAAACATTATTCGTCAAACAAGTATTGTTCCACTGCTGAACACACGGGTCTTCTCTCAGAATGAGAGTTCTACGCCGTGGCCAACCGGGATGACTGAGTGCATTGGCACTCACACACGTTTAAGAATGTTTTTTTTAAATTCTTAGGTGTATACATTTCTTCTCTAATGTTTTCCTTGGCCGTAAAGGAGTGATGATTAATTTAAATACATCGTTTTAGAACCTCGGACCCGCGATTGAGGGGCCGAATATTTTTATATACGCTCTCTACACTCATAGCCCCCCACACTAGGATTTTCTCCTGTGTCGTGGGTGCCATGGAATCACACAAAGACGAATACACAAACACCCAGAACAAGAATTTAAACTCATCATTGAGATATCTGTCTGGCAGGGAATCGAACCCGGGAACCACTGCACTTCAGTCCGGTATCGTACCCGCACCGCCACGCGGGTCGTCAAAATTACTTATCACTGCTCTGCTCAAACATTAGTACCATAAACATACTAATCAGTGAGCTAATACATCTAATTACGTAAATCAATACTAATTAAGTAACAAAGTAGATAATTAGTGTCGTCCATTTGTAAATGATAATAGTAATTGGTAGTATAATGTCTGTTTGTATTTAAGTGTACTCTGCCGAGTGCGAGAATTGTTTGTAGATAAGGTGATAGAATCTTGAGTGTTTTAACTACGAAGGCTGGTGCCTTCGTAGTTAAAACACTATTTAATAGATAGACGGTGGTCCGTCACACCTGTTTATAACTACGCCTCTGATTTTTCAAATTATTGTCTCACTATTGACCCGGCGAACTTTTTCCGCCTAAGGCTACGTACTCACGGAGCGGTTTTCACCCGCGGCCGCCGCGGTAGCGGGCCTGCAGCTTCTGTAGGATGCAGATATATATGTAAAAAATTAAAGCAATACTCACTCTAAAAGTCAAAAACCTTAAATTATCAGTGTTTCTCTACTATATTATACATGTATCACTACATAGTATAAAACAAAGTTGCTTTTCGCTGTCTGTCCCTATGTATTTATAGATCTTTAAAACTACGCTATGGATTTTAATACAGTTTTTTTAATAGATAGACTGATTCAAGAGGAAGGATTTTATCTATACTAATATTATAAAGCGGAAGAGTTTGTTTGTTTGTTTGAACGCGCTAATCTCAGGAACTACTGGTTCGAATTGAAAAATTCTTTTTATATTGAATATACCATTTATCGAGGAAGGCTTTAGGCTATATAACATAAATAACAAGGAAAATTATCCCAGAGGGCTTCCAAGGCCATTTCATCCTGCGTGCGCTGCGAAAACTGTTGAAGATACCAAAAATACATGTATGAAAACCATTTCACGCGGACGAAGTTGCGGGCACAGCTAGTGTATAATAAATGATAACTTCCTATTATAATAAATAATAGGAAGAACACTGATGATTTGAGATTTTTTACTTTTAAGTGGAACGAAGTTCGCCGGGTCAACTAGGTAGTTGTACATAAAAACCTTCCTCTTGAATCACTCTATCTATTAAAAAATTTGGAGCAGGAAAATCAGGAGCAGTGATAGCCTAATGGTTAAAACTTTCCCTCTCGATCGGGAGGTCCGAGGTTCAAACCCAGGCACGCACCACTGATTTATGTGCGTATTATTTATGTACTTTAATTATCACTGCTTTTCGGTGAAGGAAAACGTCGTGAGGAAACCTACACACCCGAGAGTTCTTTAAAAAAAAAAAGTTCTCGGAGGTGTGTGAAGTCCACCAATTCGCACTTGGCCAACGCGGTGGACTATGGCCTAAGCTCTCTCATTCCGAGAGAAGACCCGTGCCCAGCAGTGGGACAGTAATGGGTTGACGACGACGACGACGATTAAAAAATTTGATTAAAATCCGTAGCGTGATTTTAAAGATCTAAACATATATAGGGGCAGAGAGCGGGAAGCGACTTTGTTTTATACTATGTAGTGATTGCAGGGCAGCAGGGAACGGGCCTCTTTCAGACCGAGAGAGTTTTAGGCCATAGTCCACCGCGCTGGTCAAGTGCGGATTGGTAGACGTACAATTGAGCACTTTTCGTTTTTTAGAGAGCCGTTTGAAATGTTTTGGCATAAAATCCAAATAAGCGTAAAATTAAATAAATTATCATGAAAACAACAAGCCTAACTCCTAAAAAACAATTAACTGAAACTGAAGGCAATTAATCATTTTAAGCAGTCGTGTTTTTTCTTTCATTATTTTTTTTTTTAGAGTTTCGCGTTCAAAGGGTTTTCGGGTTTCGTGCCCTATAAAGATTTCGCAGTCCGTCTTTCTGTCCGTTCTGTTTCACTAGAAAAAATAAAGTAGTAGTAGCAGTAGAAGAAAGAAATAGCCATATGTCAACGTCTTAGTCTTTCCATTATTCAGCCTTTTGAAGCCCCCTGTTGAACGTAGGCCGACCCTAAAGGACGGATTTTAGGAGGAAAATGATGGAACTTGAAAGTGGTAGAACCAGTGTAGTTCAACCGGGGAAGTACCACCGCCACACCTATATCTAACGTGAAGCATTTCTTGCGTTTCAATAGAAGGGTGTGGTTGCCGGCAAACTTTTATATGAGGCGACCATCATAGTCCTCGGGAGTAGCAACGCATCTGTGATTGACTTCAGATAGAACCCATGTTGTGTATGAAGTTGATTCTTGTCAACCCATTATTGTCCCACTGCTGGGCACGGGTCTTCCCTCAGAATGAGAGAGTTTAGGCCATAGTCCACCGCGCTGGCCAAGTGCGAATTGGTGGACTTCACACACCTCCGAGAACTTTTTTTGAACTGAAGTTGATTACAGACGTCCATGGGCGGGCCGTGCGTAATTTCATACCCCTCCGCCTGTGGCAATTATCTTAAAAACGAATCACAAAATTTTGCTTCGCGTATTAATATATAGAAGACAAGTGAGTCTTGAGGCTTCTAGGTTTTTTTTAGTGTATCTTTAACTTAACACTGTGTACTGAAGAGCTCACGCAAAATAGCTATATGTACATACATTCGCTTGTACATAGGCTCGTTTAATTACCATGCCGTTGGAACGGTGTTTCCATTAACAACTTAGCTCTCGTTCAGGGCTCGCGTCGCTTCCAAACAATCACAGGGCATTAGGGAAATTGCGTTTCCGAGTGTCGTTTGTACGCTAGGCGCAAATGGTTAGGCGTAAGGGTTAGTGCACAACGACCTTAGTATGAGTTTGTAAAGTTACGCCAAACAATCGTTGGCACATCCTTGCAAGGTAGATTGCATGGTGAGGCCAGAAACGTACACATCCAATGAAGTGCATATTGTAATATATTAAGTGTAGAACCTTGAAATATTGCGGTAAGTATCGTTCGACCGGAGAGTTAACCGGGTTAATAAAAGTTAACTGAGAACCATAATAAACGTCACGCTAGAAATAAGTGTGACGATGGCACCTTCCCGGTCTATCGAAATATAAGGCAAGATACTGGCAAGATAATTTTTATAACCAATGTAAAAACAATATGGCAAAAAAAAGATATACAAAGAAAAAAGACAAACCCACTCAGTGTCTTACCGGATCTTCTCAGTTGAGGTCGTGTTCCGATCCGGTGGTAGTGTAAAAAAAATATATATTTTTGTAACTGAAAATGTGGAAGTGCCTCCGTAGGCCTTGGGAAACCTTCAAAAGTTACCCGACGCCGTGGGAGCGACACAGGGTTATGTGGGATTTTTACCGCACTAAAACCCCCCGGTGGCCGTCCTCGGCGTTGTAAAGAGGACTCCGGGATCTCGAAACGACCGCAACCGGAATCCTCTAACCGCGTTGCCCCATCGGGCTCACCCAGATGGTCGGCTGGGCCCACCGGAGTGGTGGGCCCAGCCGACCATCTGGGTGAGTCTAGTGAGGTCTAGTCTTTACGACGGTATGCGACCACACATACCGCCGGGATCGCCTCCGTAGGCCTATGCAAAATAAAGATCAGTTCATATCATCTATGCTGGTTCTACCAGTATAGTTCGACCTCAATCGAATTACAAAGGGATCAACCATATGTTTTTTGTTCTCACCAAGCTTCTTAGTGTTTACGACGGCATGCGACCACGCATGCTGTAGTCCCAGGGTCGCTTGGCTGGAAGGTTCAAGCTCCTACTCTTACCACTCGCAACGAAGCCCTCTTTAGTCGCCTCTTACGACAGGCAGGGGACCGTAGCCATATCCTGGTCCCGGAACTACAGGGACAAAGGGTGGTTCAACCACCGAGATTATTTTTAAACAGCGACGAGCCAGTGATGTGAACACACCTTAACGGTAGTGTAATTTCTCGGTGCAGTTTTTAATGGAACCGAAATGAATACGTGTTAAAGTTCAGTTTGTTACATCTGGGTATTATCTAATTGAGAAGTGCTCGCAGGTGACAGCAAATAAAAGTTAATAAATTAATTATCACAAGTACCTAATTTGATACAAACTCAAAACTTTTATAAAGTTTTAAAGCGGTTATGTATATTTATATTTTCATATTTATTTCCTAAAAATTCATATCAGACGTATAATATGTCTTATTGGAAGGTGGTAGAACCAGTGTAGTCCGACCGTGGGAGTATCACCGCCACACTTATTTTTACCGTGAAGCATTTCTTGCGTTTCGATAGAAGGATGTGGTTGCTGGCACACTTTTATACGAGGCAACCATCATTGTCTTTGGGAGTAGCTACGTATCTGTGATTGGCTTTTAGAACCTATGTTCTATATGAAGTTGCAGATTTCATGTCCCATGTTACCACTTACCATCAGGTGGACTGCATGCTCGTTTGCTATTTCAATCCCATCCAAAAAAAAGGTATACAATACTTACTACTAAAATTGCAGAGGTTTTTGATGATTTTGTTATTAATATAATCTTTAGTAAAAAGGTCCCTTAATACAACTCCATGACAGCGGTGGGATTCGAACCCACGCCCTTTCGGACTGGTGCCTAAAACCAGCGCCTTAGACCGCTCGGCCACGCTGCCTTATTAGTTGTTTACGAAATTTGCATTTATATGTAACACATATGAGTCGTATAAAATCAAAGGTGGCTGTCTACATTTGGACCTATTTTTGGTAAAGTAAAAAAATGATTCTCTTTTATGTTCTTCCAAAAAATACTGATATGTAGATTTTTTTATAATCTACCGGTATTTCTCTATTAAGTTAACACCGAGAGAATGTGACAAGATGCATGATTGACTGGGTATTCGCATTTTTTGTTTTGTGATAACCGTATTTGATACCAACCTTAAAATATAGCCTTATTTGATTTTATACGACTCATATGATATAAGTGCTTTGATTTGGTAGTCTGTTAGCATGGAGTAGAGATGGCAATAATAGTTGAAAATATTTATTGGTTAACTGTCAAGTGATAAATATTTTTATCGATATTTTTATTGGTTGAAAATATTAGTTGATATTTTTATTAAAGTATGAGTTTTGCTGAAGTTGAATATTTTGTTATTTGATGTAACTTATGATACAGATTACAGTATGCCAATAAAAAATAATACAATGGTATTTCTTGCGTATTTGATCAGGATTATGACTGATTAGCTGCTATTTCAGTTAAATAAGTATCTAGGTATTTTTTTATAAATGATAATAATAAATGGAGCATCATATTTAAAATATGGCTTTTATGTACACGATTGTTTTTTGTTCAGGACAATCTCATCACTTGTTAAAATTATCGTTTAGTTCCAATAAATAAAAATATCACAGACAATAATTATTTCAGTCAAATAAGTACCTAGGTATTTTTTTATAAATGATAATAATAAATGGAGCATCATATTTAAAATATGGCTTTTATGTACACGATTGTTTTTTTGTTCAGGACAATCTCATCACTTGTTAAAATTATCGTTTAGTTCCAATAAATAAAAATATCACAGACAATAATTATTACGTAAACATCAATATTGTACTGTATTTTAGTGCAATAGAACAAATAATTGAATGGGTTAGTGACTATTTTCTGCCCGGGACCCGGGAACCCATTGCGCGTCAGACCGATATGTCGCCGAATATCTATCTAATTAGGTATATGGACATAGAAACGAGTATGCAGTTGACCTGATGGAGTTTAAAGCAATCTGATATAACAGATTCAGAGAAATTTATATAGCATCATATAAATGTGAAACATGACGAAGATTAAGAGTAAGCGGAAGTGGCAGCTGCTAGGGGAGCGTAGTTGATAGATCTGACTCGGCGACGATGCGGGTACATGTCGTCGCTTAGATTGAGTAATAAGACAATAGAAAAACGCTTGTTTTGCGGAAGAACCAGCCGAATATAAAACATTACTTTTTATCTTTTAAACTAAAATGTCCTTAATTCCATACTAATATTATACATGTGAAAGTGTGTTTGTTTGTTCTTCTTTTACGTCGCCATATAGCTATTATATGATATTGTTTACATGCTGGGAGATAGGAGGGCGGAGAGTGACGAAGGCTACTTTTTACCGTGCTCTCTCATTCCCATGAGAATATCGATGCTTTGTTAGTTGATACATATTTAGTAGTTCTAGACGTGTTAAACAGATGGCGTTAGTAAAATTCATTTGCAACCTCTGAATCACGCTATCAAATGCTAATGTTGATTCCCTTTGACCATGCGGGCGAAGCCGCGGGTAAGAGCTAGTTTAATAAAAAGAAATAATATATTCAAAGGCAAATCGCAGTGCACTTCAATAAAACTACCTAAATGAAAAAATCTATTAACTGCAGTGTAGTAAAAGCACCAAGTTTTCAGTTCTACGTGTTTTTTTGATAAAATAGTATCTTTAACTTAAAAGTAATGAATTTATAATAGTGCGTTGATAGTAGTAATGCAAAGTAGCGATATATTTGCTGCTTGCTATAGACGGGCAAAGCCACGGGAATAACCTAGTAAATTTAATATATTTCATGATTTTTCTTTTTTTTTTTTCCCCCGACGCCGTGGGAGCGACGCAGGGTTTTGTGGGATTTTTACCGCACTAAAACCCCCCTGGTGGCCGTCCTCGGCGCTATAAAGAGGACTCCGGGAACTCGGTCCGACCGCAACCAGAATCCTCTGAGCGCGTTGCCCCATCGGGCTCCTCCCAGATGGGCGGCTGGGCCCACCGCCCTGTCTAGTCTTTACGACGGTATGTGACCACATATACCGCCGTCCTTCTCGGGATCGCCTGACCGAACGGTTCGAGCTCCCACTCTAGCCGCCTGCAACCCCGGAAGCCCCTTTTAGTCGCCTCTTACGACAGGCAGGGGATACCGTAGCCCTATTCTGATCCCGGAACTACAGGGACGAGGTGCCGTTGCCGGCGGCCGCAGCGGATCCTTCTCCGAGAGGGTTCAGCACGCTCTCTGGCCCTGACTCTCTGGCCCTCTCTGGCTCTGGTTTTTGACCTAATATTATTTTATTAAATTCAATTACTGCTTTATTAATAGCAGTTTCACCTCTACAGACTTTACATCTCTGTAAGCTGGGGGCGAGATTCTTTGATCGTCGGAGACTCCGACTATTTGTGTAGATTTTTATGAAGCTTAGTCAGGTCTGTGAACTATGTCTAGGTAAGGACTAGACGTAGTAGGCTCGGTCGGGCTTTTGACGGGCGATGCTACGTGCAATCGATATTTGCTGGTGACTACAAAAATGAAGCGGCGAATTGGATTTGACACGGAGGGTGACGCCGGCCGTTGATCTGGGGAAAATGGTTTTTATTGGTACAAAATCGAATATGTATGTTCATTTTCTCTTTGTGTTTTGAATCTTTAGAGGGGGGGGGGGGGACTTAGTTTGAAATCTTGATAACCCTTACTAATGTTTTTCTCTTTACGTCATCTATTTTTGTGTCGTAACCTTATGATGTCATTTATGATGACTGATGAGGATAAGTACGGAATTCCTTGCGTTTCGCTGGAAGCACCCTTCCACCACGGACTCACTTTCATATGAGGCGACCATCTTAGCCGTCCAGAGTAGTAATGCATCTATGATTTGCTTAAGATATAACGCTTGTTCTGTATGAAGTTGCCATACGTGGCAGTAACTACTTACCTTCGGATGGACTGCATGTTCGTTTGCTAATTCATTTTGAAAAATGGATCTGTGAAGGTAATTTTTTTTTTTACATTTCAGACATGATTACGAATCACACTATATTTTTTACCGTTTAAGTTTTTGATTACATTTTAGGCACCTGATTACAAATAAGACTTTCAACTTATTTTTCGTTTACACTTTAGACACCTGATTCAGACAATTTTTGTGTCTCCTCCTACTCGGGCGTACTGCGTTAGTATGTTAGGCATAGTCGCTTCCACCGACTATATCTGTGTAGGCGCGGCGAGACGATTCAGTTCTCCGTCGGGCTATCGAAGGGCATTGCCTCACACAATCGATATTGCTGGCGACTCTTCACCGAGATTCACTGGAATTAGAGGTCGTTTGTCAATTGTGGTCCCGGTGCAGAACATTCATAGTGTGGGGTTAGTCTTACTTTAGGATATCGATGAGTATAAAATTTAAAGCGAATTTTGCATTATGTAGCAATAATATGTTTTTTGTAGGTAGGAGCTACCTTCATAGCGTGAAACGTATCTTGCGCGAGGTTGAAGGGTGTGGTTCCTGCCTTATTCTTATGTGAGCTACCATTTCAGTTTACGGGATTTTTTGACGGGACAGCGTCTTATAATTCGATTGACCAAAAACATGACTCATCCGGCGTTACCTCGCTCTGAGGCGTTCCATTTAAGGTTTGAAGTGCAAGCGAGAGCGCGGAACGGCCGACAAAGAGGCACAATCGGCCTCCGCGTTCAACAGCGTTCGACATCTGTCTCTCTCCTACTTGAGTGAGCGATGCGTCCGCGTGGACAGCTGCTATACAAAAATGCAACCATTCCATCAGTATTTTCTTATGACGTTGTCACGTTCAACTATAATTGTCAGTAAATCGACCGGATTTTTTAATTAGGTAGCTAAAAGATTTTGAGCTAGGTCCCTTTCGTTCTCACAATAAGAATCATAATAACGTACTACATTTGTTATTTTCTTGCAATCTGTTTTAATTCTCTCCTTTGAGGATTAAATTAATTGATCTTACGGGACGTAGCCAAGCGTTAAAGGACAATTAGGACACCTTTATTGCACGTCCCTAACTCGCAGCGTTTGATATAGTGCTCCACTCTCGCCTCTTTAATTTCAGCTCTACTATAATTTTATTAATTTTCAAATAACAATATGAATATATTAAATAACTTATTTTGTAACTATATGTATATATAAAAGAATAACTTAAAAGGTAAAGAAAAAACAAATTGCTAAATTAAATATAAAATGCTGCATCCAAATTACTGTCCCTAGGATGAGTTCCCAGAACGCTGGCAACATTACCTCGTTGAATAGCAAGGCTAATTCGTTGACCGAGGTATGTGCCAGCTTTCTGATCATTCGTTGACTCTATCAAACGTTTGGACAGATGCTTAAAAAATAATTTAGCATTTAATCCCCACGGTCCCATAGTTTCAACGCCAAATGCCAGGAATATGTAATCTTTAATTATATCTCCATATTTCAGCTCTGATATATTTCCGGAAGAAATACCGCGCGCAACGAAGTTGCTTATATAATAAACATCCGATAGTAGTTATCAGTACGTAGTTGAGGCAAAGCCTTTGTATTCAGCTATTGTCTGGGCGAGGAAAAGTTGTTGGAAACTGTTATCAGCGGTAGATTAGTTCATAGTTACTGTCGATTGGAACAAATGTAGCATGGAGGTTGTAGTAACTTTTAACCCACTTTTATTAACTCGATATATATCTGCAGCGATATATATATAGGCCCTACATTATTCTACCTTAGAATCTAGAATTTCCTTTAGAGTCCTCTTGAAGTTTTGTCAGTTTTATTTTTCCTTACACTTCGATTGCAACATGCTTTGCTACTTCAGAGAACTAAGATGATCACCTTATAAGAGTATGCTGACAACAATATCCTTCCACCGCAACGCAAGAACGGGTTCACGCTAAAACCGACCACCGACAGTCGTTATCAGTACATAGTTGAGGAAACGCCTTTGTATTCAACTATTGTGTATGCGAGGAAAAGTTGCTGGAAATTGTTATCAGCGGTAGAGAAGTGTGCACAGTTAGAGTTGATCTGAACAAACGTAGCATGGAGGTCGTATTCACTTTTAACCCACTTTTATTAACTTGATGTAAGTAGGTCTATGTGAGCCACGGGCTGTTTTGTTTGCGGAGGGGGTTCAAAAAATAAAATAGGTAATGGCGGTGGTATCTCTATGGGCGAACTGTATACGTTCTACATATGAATGTTAATATTTATATGATTGAGGAGGGGGTGCTGGCTACGGCCATGCATTTGGCGTGGAACGTAGACTTTGAGGGCGAGAAAACAATCTTGTTGGGAGCATAAGTATACGAATGCAGGCTTCGAAGATAATGTAAGACTGCGAAAGTAAAGGCCATTTCCTGATTATGTTCCTACCTTAAAGGTGGTTTTATGTATTTGATTTTTTAGTTAAGGGTAGAGGGGTTGTCTCTGTAGTTCCGGGATCAGTATAGGGCTACGGTATCCCCTGCCTGTCGTAAGAGGGGACTAAAAGGGGCTTGCGAGATTGCAGGCGGCTAGAGTGGGAGCTCGAACCGTTCGGTCAGGCGATCCCGGGAAGGACGGCGGTATGTGTGGTCGCATACCGTCGTAAAGACTAGACGGAGCGGTGGGCCCAGCCGCCCATCTGGGAGGAGCCTAATGGGGCAACGCGCTCAGAGAATTCTCTTTGTACGTCTGAGGACGGCCACCGAGGGGGTTTTAGTGCGGTAAAAATCCCACATACCCCTGCGTCGCTCGTACGGCATCGGTTACCTTTTGAAGGTTCCCCCCTCGATAACAAAAAAACATGCGTGCGTACAAAGTACACATGTCAGAAGTGAAACTTCTTTGGCGAACTAATTTATAAATCTTGTTTATATTTATACAAATCTAAAACTTTAAATTTCCAAGATTAAGAGGAAGGGAAAAAGGCGTGATACGACGTTCGCTCTGTCTCACTTTTTCTCTCAATCTTTCTCACTCGCTTGCTCCCTACTCTCACTCCACGGCTAGTTGCTCATGCTACGTTCGCCCTGTCTTATTCTCTCTCAATCGGTCTAGATCACTCTCTCTCTTTTTTCCGACACTTCCGTTGCATACCGGCGTGACGTTTCATCTGTAAAAATTTTACCCTCATGCGCCTAAAGAAGTTTCACTTCAAAAGGGGGTAGAGGGGTGGGGGGAGGGTGCTCCATATCAGGATCCACCACTTCATAATACCTATTTCCTTTCTCAGTTCCGATTACTACAAACGTAAGTCGATAAGGTATCTAAACGAAGCTGAAACGGCTCCGATATCATGAGAAATATACTAAGTAATTCTGCGAATGAGATAAATTATGATGAATGTTTCCGCGATGTAAGCACTTCACTAATGTTTAATGCACGTAAGATAACAAGAATAATAAATACTAATAAAAGAAAATTCAGTTTTACTTTACTCATGAATCTACTTAAAGAATTTTACGCATACACACTCACGTGTGCACACATTCATAATCTTTCCGTCTCTAGAACACTTACAAACTTTTTTTCTCCAGGGGGAAACCTTCAAAAGACGCCGTGGGTGCGACGCAGGGTTGTGGGATTTTTACCGCACTAAAACCCCCACGGTGGCCGTCCTTAGCGCTACAAAGAGGACTCCGGGATGCCCAAAGAAACGCCACCGGAGTCCTCTGAGCGAGTTACCTCATCGGGCTCCTCTCACATAATTGGCTGGGCCCACCGCTCCGTCTCTGGTCTTTACGATGGTATGCGACCACACATATCGCTGTGCTTCCCGGGGTCGCCAGTCAGAACGGTTTGAACTCCCACTCTAGCCGCCCGCAACCCCGGAAGCCCCTTTTATCGGTCTGTTACGACAGGCAGAGAAACACAAACATTACCTCTCTCTTTTGGGAGATTCGTTGCAAAATAAATAATTTGTGTGATTGCCGGTTCACTTTTATATGAAGCGACCATCCTCTTGTGAATTGAAACGCTTCTGTGATTGATTTCAGATAGACCCCTGATCTGATGAAAATGCTTACAGATGTCTGTGTGCAGTAGTCGTCACTTACGCTTGTCGCTTTAATCTTCACTACATAGTATGAAACAAAATTGCTTCGCGCTATCTGTCCCTATGTATGCTTAGATCTTTAAAACAACGCTACGGATCTTAATGCAGTTTTTGGAGTTAACTCCTTAAGTAACGATTTGCATATATAAGGGCCCGGTATGATAAAAAATTGAGGTGTAAAATTTACTGATGAATGACCTCGTTACGTTTTTTCATTTTAATATTATTTTTTTTTCTTTTTGCAAGCAGTCTTCCGTATTGTATAATTGTGTTATTTTTATATTATAATTGGTGTAAACTATGTATCTGATCAAAATAAATAAATAAATAAATAGGTAGAGTGATTCAAGAGGAAGGTTTTTGTGTAAAATACATGCATAATATAATGGAGGAACACTGACATTTTACATTTTTGACTTTCAAGGTGGAATGAAGTTGTCTTTGCAGGGAATTTCATTCCATGACCATCTTTTTACCTTATCTATCTATACTGATATTATAAAGCGGATGATTTTAGTTTTCGTTTGTTTGTACGCTAATCTCAGGAAGTATTAATAAGATAAATCTTTTTAAATATTATAGGCTATTAATTGACAGGGCTTTAGGCTGTAATTGATTAAAATTCGTTTCCTTGACAGAGAAATTTAAACGAACTATTCTATTTTGAGTTTGACCTCTCTATACTATGAACCCGCATTCGTTAGAGGGGTCTGTCAAAAATGGTGTTGACTGTTGACTTACCGGATTTTCTGTGTTCATCTCGTAAGCATACACGCCTCACAGCCCTGTAAACTCGCAATGCGTTTTCAGTGGTTTTCAAAAGTTACGGCTACTGTCAGGAGACGGCTACGCTGGAGACAATGGCAAAGCGTCCTATTGTCTGTAAAAAGCCATTCAACCCGTCCGGATACTTAGTTCTACGTGAAATAGAAACATTTGCGTAACTAGATTCTGTCTGGGAAAAAAAACATGCGTGCGTAAAAAGTACACATGTCAGAAGTGATACTTCTTTGGCGAACTAATTTATAAATCTTGTTTATATTTATACAAATCTAAAACTTTAAATTTCCAAGATTATGAGGAAGGGAAAAAGGCGTGATACGACGTTCGCTCTGTCTCACTTTTTCTCTCAATCTTTCTCACTCGCTTGCTCCCTACTCTCACTCCACGGCTAGTTGCTCATGCTACGTTCGCCCTGTCTTACTCTCTCTCAATCGGTCTCGATCACTCTCTCTCTCTTTTCCGACACTTCCGTTGCATACCGGCGTGACGTTTCATCTGTAAAAATTTTACCCTCATGCGCCTAAAGAAGTTTCACTTCAAAAATGGTAGAACTACACGACTAGAATTTGAAGTACTCTAATAGTCTTGACGGTGGTAGAACCAGTGTAGTTCGACCGGGGAAGCCACCGCCACACCTATTTCTAACGTGAAGCATTTATTGCGTTTCGATGGAAGGGTGTGATTGCCGGCACACTTTTACATGAGGTGACCATCCTATTCCTTGGGAGTAGCAACGCATCTGTGATTAACTTTAGATAAAACCTATGTTCTATATGAAGTTGCTTACAGATGTCCATAGGCGGCGGTGACTTACCATCAGGACTGAAGACAAAAAAGTATAGTTTCATGTGAAGCGACCGTCTTCGTCCTCGTGAGGAGAGACATCTGTGATTGAAATCAGATGGAACTTATGTGTATATGATGTTGCTTAAAGATGATAAGACAAACTAACTCTTAACATCTCTTACTCTCTGACTACTTACCATGAGGTAGACCTCATGTTAGTTTGCTATTCCAGGTAAAATAAAAAAGTGTAGCAAACGAACATTCAGACCACCTGGTAGTAAGTGATGACAGCCGCTCATAGACATCTGCAAGTTACGCCCTGTAGTTCCGGGATCAGAATAGGGCTACGGCATCCCCTGCCTGTCGTAAGAAGCGACTAAAAGGGGCTTCCGAGGTTGCAGACAGCTAGAGTGGGAGCTCGAACCGTTCGGTCAGGCAATCCCGGGAAGGACGGCGGTATGTGTGGTCGCATACCGTCGTAAAGACAAGACGGAGCGGTGGGCCCAGCCGCCCATCTGGGAGGAGCCCGATGGAACAACGCGCTCAGAGGATTCCGGTTGAAGTCGTTTCGAGATCCCGGAGTCCTCCTTTTCAGCGCCGAGGACAGCCACCGTGGGGGTTTAAGTGCGGTAAAAATCCCACATAACCCTAAAAAAAAAAGACATCTGCAAGTTACGTCATATGGTACTGGTGTTCTATTGACTCGTCGTCGTCAACCCATTATTCTCCCACTGCTGGGCACGCGTTTTCTCTCAGAGTGAGAGAGTTATAGGCCATCGTCCACCGCGCTAGCCAAGTGCGAATTGGTGCACTTCACACACCTCAGAGAACTTTTTTTTCAAAGCACCCTCGGGTGTGTAGGTTTCCTCGCGATGTTTTCCTTCACCGAAAAGCAGTGATGATTAATTTCTAATGCTTACGCACATAATTTTAGAAAAATCAGTGATGCCTGGGTTTGAACCTCGGACCTCCCGATCGAGAGGGGAAGTTTTAACAATTAGGCTATCACTGCTCTTTCAAATTAGTCTATAGCCAATTAAATTTTTTTGTTCTATTTATATAATTTCTTTGCTCTATAAATACCTCGAATGTCCGATATCCCGATAACGTCATAGTAATTGACAAGGCACGTCCTACTTGATAAGCGTGATGGACCGCCAGTGTCAATGTTGACGCCAAGATGACCCGCGCGGTCACCAGACCGGTCTGACACGCAGTGGGTTCTGGGTTTGATTCCCGGAAAGACAGGTTTCTGAATGATGATATTAGGAGACACAGGAGAAAATCGTACTGCGGGGCTGTAAGCGTAGAACGTGCAAGTGTCAAGATATATAACTATATATGACGACCCGCGTGGAGGAGCGGTTATCGTACCGGTCTGGCGCGCAATGGGTCCCGGGTTCGATTCTGTTCTCTGCGGCCGTTTGGTGGTTTACGGCGGAACCAAAGAGCGGATCCGCCGCTGAGTGTGGGAAGTCGGTGCCTGTAAGGTTTAGAAGACTTTGTGGGTGTCGACTTGCCCATACTCAAGGCTGCTGGATGGCGGTTTCGGGGTTACTCCGTCGCCCTGCGGAGGTAAGGCATGCCTTTGTGTTTTCTGGCGCGCCCTTCTGTTGGAGGGGCGCTTCATGTTCCCCAAGGGGGAGCTACGGGACCGGCTAGGCACCGGCGGGTTCGCGAATGAATGCGGAAGCGTGCCCGCCGTACGGTGCGAGGAAAAAACACAGTGGGTAAGAGTACGGCATAACCCAGCTGCTGCCTCGTGCGGCCGGGTATCCATGAGGATTACCCACTTTAAAAAAGGCTTAAATACATTATTACCACCTTTTAGAAACTTGCAGTTAAAATTTTGAGGTCAGTCCTTTTCTCATGTGATGTAGCGTATCTAACAAAACCGTTGCAATCGAACTCTACATGTGTGAGAAGGCACATGTCGGGAGGAACGTGACTCATCTAACAGTATCATGTTTGACGCAACCGCAAATCAGGGATGCACGTGTGTGAACGAGTGTTCACACACACGTGCATCCCTGACATGTACATGTTCTTACCACATTTTTACCCGACTACGTCAGGAGGGTAATGTTTTTCAAGCGTATGTATGTTTGTATGATGTTTATAAGGTGTTAGAACCAGTGTAGTTCGACCGGGTAGTATCACCGCCACACATATTTCTAGCGTGAAGCATTTTTTGTGTGTTGATAGAAGGGTGTGGTTGCCGGCACATTTTCACATGAGGCGACCATCATAGTCCTCGCGAGTGGCAACGCATCTGTGATTGACAAATGGAACCCATTTTCTGTATGAAGTTGATTACAGATGTCGCAGGGCGGCAGTGACCACTTACCATCAGGTGAACTGCATGCTCGTTTGCTACTTAGTCAAATAAAAAAAAAATATCGTGAGTACCCGTTGATAATTAAAATTTAATAAGCTAATTATTCTCATAATCGTAAAAGTCTGAAAAGTGAATAATTTCAATCTGAAAAACACTAAACGCCCTCTAGACAGACTCCTCAAACTTTCCAGACCATTCGTTGCCCACGCCGCTCGACCTCGGACTTACAGAAATATATTAGTTTTCTGCTTGTTTATCAGGAATAGCGGTTTTTTTAAACGTATGAAATGCGAATATATCTGTGCATCTACTAAAAACGGATGTGAGTCTGATTTTGGCAAAATTTTTGCAAAATTTTTCAAAAAATGTCTCCGTTTAATTTTTTTTTCTCGATAATCTAGTTTACCAGGCGAACTTCTTTTTGCCTAAAAGTAAAAAATCTAAAATTATCAGTGTTTCTCCACTTATATGCATTTGTTATACCTACATAAAAACCTTTCTCTTGAATCACTCTATCTATAAAAAAACTGCATCAAAATACGTAGCGTAGTCCGGAGGGGCAACGCATCTGTGATTGACAACAGATAGGATGTGCGGCTGTAGCCAATCACCATCAAGTGGATTGAACCTACTGACGACCCGCGTAGCGGATTGGTTACCATACCGATCTGACGCGCAATGGGTCCCGGGTTCGATTCCCGGCTAGACAGGTATCTGAATGATGAGTTTAGATTCATGTTCTGGTTCTGGGTGTTTATGTCTTTGTGTGTCCATGGTACCCACGACACAGGAGAAAATCCTAGTGAAAATATAGCCCCTATGAGTGTAGAAAGCGTGTTTTATACTATGTAGTGAAGATGGTCATCCCTCAGTTTTAGTGTAGGTCGCGCTCCAGTTTGTAGTGAATAGGGCAGACAAATGGCCGCAGGGTTCGCCCTATACGCCCTTTCAGCGGGTTCCATGAAAGCTTCACCTGAAAGCTTTCGTTTAGGCTCCAGGATCTCGGGCTTTTGCTTCGTCCTGTCATTTTGATCAGTCTTATGAAATTTTTACGCATTCTTTTTTTTAAAGACTATTTTTTGGGTTCCGTATTCAAATGGTAAAAACGGAACCCTATTACTAAGACTGTCCGTTTGTCTGCCACCAGGCTATAGCTCATAAACCGTTATAGCTATACAGTTGAAATTGTTCAGATGTATTTATTTCGTCGCTATTACAAATACTTAAAAAACACATTTATATCTATTAATATGTGAAGCAAAATCTTGTGAAGCATTTTTAATTAATATGCCGCGGACGGATTGGTACGAAATTTTGCACAGTTGTAGTGGACGCAGAGACAGTGTGCAGAATGTTAATATTTTTTTCAAATAATGCATTCATCATACCTACATAAAATCAACTAAAAACAAATTAAACACACTATCGTGCATTTGTCACAAACACATACATAATAAATGAAATAGAACATTCAATGTCTTACTATGAAAACACATAACGTCAAAAATGCCAGATGTCTTTGTCAAAACACCCGCTATTGCTTTTAAATGCAGCTTAGTTAATAAACCTTTTTTACCTTTAACGGGTGCGTTCAAAATAACTTGAAAATAATTATAATTAATTTAAACCATAAAATTAATGGTACTACTTTGGACCACATGAAGTTTAGCTTTTTAATTTAAATTACGGTCGAATTTCGACCGATGCGACGGGTGACTAGTATAGGTAGATAGATAATATTTTGCAACTACTTGATTGTATATGCGAAGCTGGGGCCCGTCGCTAGTTACAATAACAAGTATACGTTAGCGTCAGGACCTCTGGACCAAGTGCGATATTTTGTGTATGGGGTGTTTGTGCGCACATTCAATAGTCTTTGAGATATATGATTTTGCAAAACGTTACCGCAGCAGGAAACGCAATTTCTCGAAAACCTGAAGACGCACAAATTATTTTTTAGCGCACAAATTTGCACAAATATAAGCTATCTGCTCATGCGCAATTTTTAACTCATCGTTTATTCGTTTAGAATTACCCCAGCAGGAAACGTTTCTTCTACTTTCCTGCTGGGGTAACGGACACAATTAAAAGTTTTTCATCCTTAACTTAAATTAAATATTTACAAATAAACAATTAAGATATATTGTCTCCAACCATGTGAAAAAATGTGGTCCAGACAACCTGACGTCAGAATGTCTGGACCACTTTCTTTTCATATTATTTCACTGCTCGTCGAGGTACTAAATAATTTAATTTAGGTACCAAATAGTACCAAAAGGGTACTAAATCTTAATAGTCTCCAAACACAAAATATCGCACTTGGTCCAGGGGTCCTGACGCTAACAAGTATACTGTAAAGTGTTTAATTTTAATACAGCGGGTAACGCTTATTACTCATCTTTGTTAACTACATTGGGGTTCGTTTATTGAACTTGACACGTGGTCGCTATTAATCTATGAATAGAACAAACGGTTATAGAAATTTTGGACGTTATTAGAAAAGGCTTAGAGTTTAGTTTCGCTGCAACACGACTGTTGTCATATTATCTACATTGGACATTACTAGAAAAATCAAAGAGTACAGTTTCATAGCAACACGCTTGTTTTTCAAATATCCACATTGGACATTATCAGAAACACCTTAGAGTTTAATTTCGCTGTAACACACTTGGTTCATGTTATTTGCATTTACGGCAATATAAATCTTATTGCGTTAACTATAAGGTAGTTTACATTTCTGGTGTGTTATGTAATCCACGGTGTGAGTATCAAGGATTATATCCTGAGCTTGATGATCATGAGTAATAATTAACACGGAGCAGTGTTTTTCAAAGTGTACCGATACCCTCATGGGGGTTCTTGAATTTTTTGTTATAATGGACAGTTTGACACATTTTTGTCTCGTCTTGAAGTGCGTATATTCGATTAAGAGCCCGCCTTAGAAAATTAGAGAAAAAAATATACCTTAAGCGCTCTTTGATTTTTTGTTGACCATGGGCTTAGGAACACTGCCTTAGGGGGTCACAGTCTTTGTAAAAAAACTTGAGAGGTGTCAAGGGACACCCGGATGGAACGAAGTTATCCGGAACTTGTCCAAAAACACTGTCAGGATTCATTATTACTATTATTTTTTATTATTTATTATTTACAAAAAAACCTGTATACACTCAATCCTGTATACACTCAAAAATAATCGTCGCGACATCACACTGTTCAATGCGAAATAGAAATGAAAATATCTGGCTTGCTTTCTATAAGAGAGAGAGAAAGAGACAGAGAAACATGCGCAGGCCGCACAGCTTACAGTAGCTTACTATACCAAAAAGTGTCGTGACAAGTTTTCGTAAGAATTTTTTCCGTCTAGCCCCCTTTCACAACGCGCGATAAGGAACTTCGTTCCAATAGTAGGCATTTGTCCGAAATTTGATACACATATAGTTTAGAACATTTTTTTTTATAGTGGGTAATCCTCATGGATTCCCAGCCGCCCGGGGTAGCAGCTGGGTTATGCCGGATGACGGCAACGCATCTCCTCTTCCTCTGCGGCCCCACCGCCAACGCAACTGACGGTGCGCCCGCATTCGGTCGCGGGCTCGCGGGAGATGCACCTCTCCTCCCGCGACCCCTCCTAGCTGCAGAGGCCAGAAAACTCCGTCCTCCGCAGCCCTCTCGGACGCATCCAGAGCGGGCCTACGATTAAGCCCACTCGGAGCGTCCCCTCCCTAGGTTCCCCTTGCCTTCACCGTGGTGCTCCAAGCCACGGTTACTGAGCCCCCTCACCACGACAAGGTGGAGATCGCTCGAGGGGGATATAGTTTAGAACCTGTATTAACATATAGGATGCTCGTAATAAATAACTGAAGTGAAGATTTGTCATGAAATATAACCCAAGCAAACAAAAGCGAGTAAATTGGTATATTCATAACTAGCTGTACCCGCGGCTACGCCCGCGTGCAAATCAATGTATCGCAAAGTTTTTCCCGCGCAAATCTCCACTCAGTGGGAATTCTACGATAAAAGTAGTCCACATGTTGTTCCATAACATTTTCTATAGTAAAAAACCCGTAAAAATCGATTTAGCCGGTCAAGGATTACCCGGACAAACACAGAATGAAAAAACGAATTTTAAGTGTGTATTTGTGGGTAGGTGCATATTGTTATGTAAAATGTTATGAAAATAAGACGAATCAGAATATCGTAAACCCCTTTTTTGAACCAATTTACAGTCTTAGTGGTCACATTAACAATATCGGAATACATCTTTTCAAACAACGCCTCCACATTTAAACCAAAGCGCATCGATTATAAAGATGGATTTTAACTTTTATGAATTGAAAAATACTATTTAACTAAATCGTTGCTACAATTCTTGAGTGGAGGCTCAAAGGCGAATAGGCAGGCATTATGACCGCTTTTCAAAAGTGTGGGCGCAACGCTGGATGACGCCACGGCAATAGCTATTTTTCTATCAGATCTTATATTTTTCGCTAATAGTAAATTTATTAAAAACGTTTCACCCGTGCCCCCTAGTGCATCTAACTAAAACTAAAAATCTAATGACTGTATCAATGATACGTAAACTAATTTTGGTTCTACTAACATTTAAGCGGCGCTCAGGTATGTTTATAGTTTATCTTTATTAAGCCTTGTTTGTGGTTCATTACATTAAAATGTGAATTTGTCGGCAAGGTAAATCCAAATTATTTTGTACTTTTACCTGACAGAGGTTAAACCTCTATTAATTTCATATAAACTTTGTGACACATTGATTCCCAGGCGGGCGAAAGCTTTGCTTTTCCGATACTAAATAATTTAAAAATGAGCTGGTTATTAAAAAAAAATACTAAAATTAGTATTTATGAAAACTACAGATTATAATAATAATAATAATAATAATGTACATAAGACAACTGGATTCGAGCCCCAGACCTTGCGTTTCTAATCCGCCCGACTTGGCACCACACGGCTATCACGATTTTAATAACAGATGCGAAATTCACATAACTATGAATTAAGAACATCATCTATTTTGGCTTATTTTGACACACTTTGTTATTCTAAAATTAATTTAAAATATGTTGTTATTTAAATGCATGTTTTCTATAACATTATTTATAATGAACATATCATAAATATAAAAAGAAATAATAATGTTGATCTTGCTCGTTTGTTATTAGAGCCAAGTGTTCATCAACCATGCTTCAATATTCATAAATGCAATTATTTATTACAAAAGTTGCAAAAGCTTCTTTATAATAATAATTCATGATATAATTGTTATATCTTATTTAGATACTGATCGACTTATTAATGTTAGTATTTTGCTTAAAAGACTATCAATTGTATTTTGTCCTTAATATTTATTTTCTCTAAAAATGTACGGGTGTGGTCAATAACATAACTTTATTTATGCAATAATAGTTAAGAAACTATTTATGTAACATGAACATGGAGTGACAAATGGAGTCGATAATTTTATTTTGAAACAATGTTAAAAAAAATTATCGCCTTTGAATTATTGGATTCGAATAACTATTTTACTATAATAGTATGACGCGCCATGTACTCTAAGAGCGATTTTACATTAGGTCGCAAGATGCGAGGCCGCAGCGCGTCAACGGATGCTTTTTTATTATTGAAATATTAATAATCGATAATCGCGAAATATACACGCAAATTTAGTGTGCTCCTTATTTTCGTAATTTAAAATTATTAAAAAGTACAATTTTTACCTGCACATGCATTAGTTGCAAGGTTAACCTTATTGCACTCACTGTCTAATACAATTTTCCTCTCAATTTACCATAATCACTTGTTTTGGCATACTATCTCATATATACAAACAACATGGACATCCAACTGGCTAGTAATTTGGAAGAACTACAAAAACTATTCTCATCACGCATGGCTGACTATGAAGACAAATTACAGAAGGTTTCAGCTGGTACAGCCATCACACATCCGGACATCACTTCATTATCCTGTGAGTTTTCAGAATTTAAGTCTTTCGTCTGGCAAACTTTATCAAAATTAAAGGCACAAATGGAACTCCTTGTATGTGGTTTGGACCGGCATGAAACAGCTATGAGAAGAAAAGTTCTGTTATTCCATGGGTTGCCTGAAAAGGAAAACGAAAACCTTCATGATTCCATCCATAACGTCATATGCAACCGATTAAAGGTGACAAATATATCCATAGAGAATTTACATGTTTGTCACCGTCTGGGTGCTGTGAATGGCAAAAATAGGCCAATTCTTGTCAGGTTCTTCGACATCCAGCATCGGCAGGCTGTTTGGGAAGGTAAAACAGCCCTAAAAGGCACCGGGATAACCATCTCAGAGTTTCTTACTCAAGTCCGACATAAAGCATTTATGGCTGCCCGCAGGCACTTTGGTATTAAGAATTCCTGGACAGTTGAAGGAAAAATAATGGTGCTCCTCCCAAATAAAACAAGGCGGAAAATTGAATCCATGGCGGAACTCCAGTTGCTAGTTGCACAATATCCACCGGAGAGGACTGATGTAACTTGTGAGTCCAGTCAGACTGCACAAATGTCCCCTAAAAATCCAGCCTCAAAAAGTGTAACTGGTGTACGGAAAACTCGACGCCGCTAGCTTCTATTGGCCTGGAGTTGCAGTGTTTATAACCTGAATATGAAATCGCTATCGTATTTGTATTTTAAACCTTCTATAATTGGCCGCGTAATATTACAAAATTTATGAGTTCACTTGTCGGTATACTAAAAATGTTATTAATCACTAACTTGCTTTGTTTTCACGTTTAAATCAATGAAACGTTAGATGTAATTATTGTAAGGATCATATTTGCATGTTACAGCTGACAAATGATCTGACACTTAGCGACATTTGATTAGTGTCATTTGAATTTGACAGCATCAACAATATTCGAATCACGATTACGTTTCATTTCGCATGCTTTCAATGTCAAGTTAAAATGTATACTTTAAATTATTGTCTATTCTGTTCTCGATAGTGATACAAAGAAAACTTAGTTCTTGGTGTCTATGTCCTGAAATATTATTATGTAATTAAATAAGTATTGTAAATTTCTTTCAACACTCCTGATAGTGAGTACTAAGGGTTTGTGCATAGCGATTTTTTGTATTTTTATTATTATTATTTGTATACTTTATATTATATTTTTAATTATTTTTTATCTATATATTTATTATGAATGACTTTACTGATGCTAATGATAGTTTTTTCTCATGCTCTTCGTCAAATTGCAGCTTCGTTAGCGCCGACAGTGACTCTTCTTCCGCCTGTCTAACCCTGCATGATCAGATATCCGCTACTTACTCCAATTATTTGTCCAATTTTAATATTGCTCACATAAATGCCCAAAGTGTTCCTGCACATTACTCAGATCTTCTGGCATCCTTTAGCACTGCCTACCTAGACGCGTTACTAATTTCGGAATCCTTTCTAAAACCCTCACTTCTTTCCTCCCAGTTCGCGTTACCAGGATATATTCTTATTCGTAATGATAGAATAGGTAAAGGTTGTGGAGGTGTATGCATATATCTACGCGCCGATATACCTTATAAGGTTGTCAATGCGTCACCGTCTCAGTACACGGAGTCAGCTGAGTATCTTTTTTTAGAAGTTACTGTCCACACCTCTAAAGTGCTACTTGGTCTGTTATACAGCCCAAGTCTTAATATTGACTATTTTGGCACTCTAGATGACATTTTATCTGACGCATGCACCGTTTTTGACCATATTATAATAATGGGAGATTTTAACACTTGTTTACTTAAAAATGATTTCCGTGCACTCAAGTTGCAATCTCTATTAGCTTCTTATAATCTACAGATTCTACCGTTAAGTCCAACTCACCATTTTCCAAATTGCTCTCCATCGTTGCTTGACCTGATGATTGTCTCTTCACCTGGTAACGTTGATACTCATGGGCAACTCACATCTTGTTTTTCATATCACGATCTTGTGTATCTCTCTTACCGTATTCGCACTTCTAAGCGTAAGCCGCAATATCTCACACTTCGTAGTTACAAGGGCATTGACTTGAGGGCATTGCGGAGTGATGTTGATGCTATTGACTGGACACAAATTCTTAATAGTACCAGCATCGATGACAAAGTTTGTGCATTCAATCATCTAATACTTGGACTCTATAACCGCCACGCACCTCTCAGGCGCGTTAAAATTAAACGCGCTCCAGCTCCCTGGCTTACCTCTGATATTAAAGACTATATGGGGCGTAGAGACAAAGCTAAAAGAAAATATAAACGATGTCCTTCAGAGCGGAATTTAACCATTTTTAAGCAACTACGGAATCGCTGCAACCGCCTGTGTAGGGATGCAAAGAGACGCTACTTTCACGACTCACTCGTCAACCGTAGCTCCGCTGAGGTTTGGAGGTTTCTTAAATCTGTAGGGATATCCACAAAGTCATGTGCTACTGGTAGTGATATGGATCTTAACCAATTGAATAAACATTTTTCCTTACCTCCTTACTGTTTGGATCCAATCACTAAAAGTAACACACTGACTGCTTTATTAAGGGCTCCAAAACCATCTTGTTCTCCCTTTAACCTCACGGTAGTTACTGAAGAAGACGTTAAGAAATCGATCAAGTCCATTACTTCGACCGCGGTTGGAAATGACAATTTGTGTTCAAAGATGATTTCACTGATCCTTGAAAATGTACTTCCTATTATAACTCACTTAATGAATTTTTCTTTATCCTCCTCTACTTTTCCTTTAGTCTGGAAACAGGCAAACATTACCTCTTTGCCGAAGAATGCGAACGCTGTTTCTGTATCGGATTTTCGTCCTATCTCTATCCTGCCATTTCTCTCTAAAGTACTTGAACACATTGTCCACAAGCAACTTTCTTCTTATCTAATTACTAATTCTCTTTTAAGCCCTTACCAGTCTGGTTTCCGACCCGGTCATAGCACAGTAACGGCGCTGCTAAATGTCACAGATGATATCCGATGGGCGATTGAGAATAAGTCTCTAACTGTATTAGTCCTATTAGACTTTAGCAGTGCTTTTACTTCCGTTGACTTCGACATCCTTATTGGAGTTCTCAGAGCCAATAACGTCTCATCTTCTGCCGCTTCGTGGTTTAATTCCTATCTTCGAGGACGATCACAGCGGGTTCGCCAAGGAGAGTATTTCTCAGACTGGTGCGAGCTCGCTGCTGGTGTTCCTCAGGGTGGCGTTCTCTCTCCTTTGCTTTTCTCTATTTTTATCAATTCCATTACAAAAATTATTTCTTCACATTTCCATCTTTATGCAGACGATTTGCAGCTATACCGTCACTTTTCTGTACCGAATGCCGTTAGCGAGATTAACACCTTAAATAATGATCTTTGCCGTATAAGTGAATGGGCTAAGGCATTCGGAATTTTGGTCAATCCAAGTAAATCTCAAGCGATCATTATCGGTAGAAAGTACCATTGTAATTTACTTGACTTATCTAAATTACCTACATTATTTATCGATGGCACTCGTATTCCGTACTCTGACACTGTTAAAAACCTTGGAGTTATTCTGGATACCAATTTAACATGGAACACTTATGTGCGGGAAGTAAGTCGTAAGATTCACTTTACTCTGCATTCGCTTAAATGTCTTCAAGGATTTTTGCCCTTTAAAACTAAAATTTCCCTTACTCAAACTCTCATTCAGCCGATTTTAGATTATGCGGACGCATGTTATTTGGATGCCACGGAGGAATTATTAAATAAACTTGAGCGCTTGCAAAATCTTTGTATTAGATTTATTTTTGGTTTACGGAAATTTGATCGTATCTCCCACTTTCGCAAGGATCTCAAGTGGCTCCCAATCCGTTATCGCAGGAATACTCGAATCCTCTGCCTCCTCTACAATGTACTTAAAAATCCATCCTCTCCTTCATACCTGAAACATCGTTTTTCATACACGCGACCTTCTCTAGCACCCTGCAGATCGCACCTTAAATCCCTTCTTAACTATCCTTCCCACAAAACCTCCCACTATTCACACTCCTTCTCTGTTCATGCGGTTAGACTGTGGAATTCACTACCACCAGAAATACGCCTATCTAAAACTATTTCTCTGTTTAAAAGAAGAGTCAAAGAGCATTTCTTGTCCCTTTCATAATATATATGTAATACCTATGTGTATATTTAATATATCTGTATATATATATATATATATTTATATGTTATATGTGAAGTGGTTGTTGTGTGTGATGATGCGGTGGTATACCGAAGAGCCGATCGATAATATCGACCGATAAAACAATTTCGTACCGAAGCACAATGATACAGCCAGTATTTATATTTTACGATGACAATTTAATGTATACGTGAATACAAGCGAATAGGCATTGACAGCTAGAAGCGACACATGCGTTCACTGCGAAAGCGTAATGGTCACTGCGGGAGGCGGCGGCGAGTGAATCGGTGCAAGCGCGTCTATATGCAGTTATGTTATATTGCAAGTGAGGATCTTTATGCGATACGATTTTTAGTCGCAACGAGATACTCGCGGTGGCCTTCCGACATTACAATAATATTGGTAAGTGACTTTAAATTTTATACAATGCTATTATTCAATTTATTATTACTTTAGTACTTTTAAGTTTTATTTAATTTAATGATTACTAATTTATATTTATTATTTTTATGTGTTATTTTTATGTTTCAGGTTCCAGAGTTCCGGAGGAGTACGCCACACCACTCCCCCCCAGAGACCGTCCTACGGGCGATAATAATCAGGTACTCGGACAGTTCTTCCAAAACGTGTCTTTTTTTCAGGTTTTTTTATAATTTTTGTTTCTTTTTCAGGTGGAGCAGGTGCTTGTTGCATGTTAACTCTGGGTTCATCACCTCTAGTAAGTATATATGCTGGTTTTAATCTTTCTATAGTTACTGAGGTAGGTTTTCCTTTTACAATTATCTTGAAGACTTTGTCATTTCTCTCAAGCACCTGATGCGGTCCTGTATAGGATGGTTGAAGTGCTCCTTTTAGGGCGTCTTCTCTTAGGTAGACATGAGTGGTAGTGGCAAGGTCTTTGAATATAAAAATAGATTTCTTGGTATGTCTTGAACCTGGCTGCGGTTGCAAATTTCTCACGAACGATTTAAGTCGTGCCAGAAAATCTGTTATATCATCAGTTGTGTTATTAGATGTTTCAAATAACTCTCCAGGCAATCTAAGCGATTCTCCATAAAGCAATTCTGCTGATGAAGCTTGAATATCCTCTTTATAGGCGCTTCGTATTCCTAGTAATACCAGTGGGAGTGATTCTGTCCAGTTTGAGTTTGAGTGACAAACAATGGCTGTTTTTAGGTGTCTATGGAATCTCTCAACCATTCCATTTGATGCCGGATGATAAGCAGTTGTTTGCTTATGTTCAAATCCTATCATTTGAGCCAAGTGTTTGAATAGAACTGATTCAAACTGGCGTCCTCTGTCTGTTATTATGGTAATGGGGCAGCCAAAGCGTGCTATCCAACCGGAAATCAAAGCTTTTGCTACTGTTTCTGCCGTTATGTCTTGGATTGGAATTACTTCTGGCCATCTTGTAAATCTATCCACAGCCGTCAAGCAGTATCTGTATCCATTTGATACTGGCATGGGACCTATGAGGTCTATATGGACAGTGGTAAATCTGGCACGAGGGAGTTTAAATGTGCCCGGCGTCGCTGATACATGTCGTGTAATCTTAGCTTTTTGGCAGGGATGACATGTCTTTGTCCACTCACGGCAATCTTTTCTTACGTTAGGCCATATGAAACGCTGAGTTACTAGCTTTGTAGTTGCCTTAGCGCCAGGGTGGCTTAGTGAGTGTAAACTTTCGAATACTTGATATCGATACGGTGCTGTTACAAACGGTCTTAATGTTCCTTGGCTGTCGTCGCAGACGAGTTGAGTTTGAGTCCCAGGAATCATTGTTTTTCGCAGTTTGAGTGAAGTGTTTTCCGATTCGCATAACCGCTTTAACTCCGAATCGTTGCTTTGTGACTTCGCCAGGAGTAAAAGATCTACAGGTTGAGAAAGTTCTTCTATTCTGGACAATGTATCCGCCACGACATTTTCTTTCCCTGATATATGACGAATATCTGTGGTAAATTGAGATATATAATCTAGGTGGCGAAATTGTCGTGGTGAACAGTTTTCTTTTCGGGTTGTGAATGCATAGCAGATGGGCTTATGGTCTGTATAAATCGTAAAATGACGGGCTTCAAGCATATGTCTAAAATGTCGGATAGCTTCATAGATCGCCAGCAATTCTCTGTCGTAAGGAGAGTATTTTACTTGCGAAGGGGTAAGTTTTCGAGAAAAGAATCCAAGTGGTTGCCATGCGCCCTGTTTATATTGGTGTAGCGCGGCTCCAATAGCTGTATCTGATGCATCAGTGACTACAGCAATTCTTGCATCTAAATCTGGATGCGCTAATAGAGTACTACGGCATAAACTCTCTTTGCACTCTTCAAAAGCTGTCAGTGCGTCGCCGTTAATGTTTACTGGATGCGAGCCTTTTACCTTATCTGTAAGTAGTGCATGAAGTGGGGCTTGAATTTTTGCGGCGCCGGGAATGAATTTGCGGTAAAAGTTCAGCATTCCCAAAAAACGTCGAAGTTCCTTAACCGTCTTTGGAGTAGGAAAATTAATTATTGCCTCCACTTTACTTTGCAAGGGCGTGATTCCATGTGCTGACACTTTATATCCTAGAAATTTGACTTCTGAAACTCCAAATACACACTTCGCTGTGTTTATCACCATGCCATATGCACGGAGTTTTCCAAATAGTTGGCGTAAGTGTTCCTTATGTGATTCTTCGTCTTTAGAAAAAACTATGAAGTCGTCTAGGTATGCGTATGTAAAATCTAAGCCTCTGGTCATTTCATCAACAAATCGTTGAAAAGTCTGACCCGCGTTTCTGAGTCCGAATGTCATATACGGGAATTCGTACAATCCAAACGGGGTCGTTATCGCCGTTTTTTCGATGTCTTCAATGCTCACCGGTATCTGGTTGTAAGCCTTTGCGAGGTCTATTGTAGAGAAAACTTGGCAACCAGATATGTTGTGAGTAAAGTCGTGTATGTTTCGGATCGGGTATCGGTCGGGGATGGTTCTCGCATTGAGCATGCGGTAATCCCCACATGGACGCCATCCATTGTCTTTCTTTGCAGCTAGGTGAAGTGGCGAGGACCACGGGCTCTTTGAAGGTCTTGCTGTTCCATCTTTAATCATGGCTTCGAACTCTTTCTTGGCAATAAGTAGTTTGTCCGGAGCCAAACGACGTGGAACGCAGGATACTGGAGGTCCGGGAGTCGTCTTGATGTAGTGAACTATGTTGTGTTTCACCATACGTTCAGTGCCAGCTGGCCGTGTTATTTCTGGAAACTGACGTAGAAGCTCGATGTAGGTCGAATCGCCGATCAATGTCTTTATCGAAGAAATGGTGGTCGACGATGTTACTTTTTTCGCTGCTGTTGTAAGGGTCGTAGTGGTATCGATGAGGCGTTTGTTGCGGCAGTCCACCATAAGGCCGTAGTAGGATAAAAAATCTGCTCCTATGATGGCTTTTGTGACATCTGCCACTACGAACCGCCAGCTGTAGTCTCGACGAAGACCAAGATTTAACTCGAGATGAACAAACCCATATGTGAAAATTGTAGAACCATTAGCAGCGTAGAGCTCGTAGTTGGTTGGAGAACGTCTTTCTCGAAGTGCTGTCCGGGGGTAGACACAAAGATCGCTACCCGTGTCAACGAGAAATTGCATCTTCGATTTTTCGTCAGTAACGAATAGGCGACCAGGCGTATTAAGGCAATCAGTTGTCGCCATTACTGACTGCTCCTGCAGTTTTCCGCGTAGTCGCAAGGCTTAACGCAGTATTTCGCGCGATTTCCGAATTTATGGTGATACCAGCAGTTAGGAAATTTTTTGTAGTCTGAGTGAGATCGCTTCGCTTTTCGCTCGGTGCTACTTCTTCTTGTTCTTGATCTAGGTCGATGGTCTCGCGTGGATAAAGCTTTTACTTGTTTTGTTAGTTCGCTAATTTGCTGGGCCATGGATTGTAGCGTTGGCGTCAGTGTAGTAGAAGCAACTTGTGGCGTGCTGGGGACGATTTCGTGGACACTGTCTGCTAAGTCCGCCAAAGAATGTAGATCCAAGTTTTTCTGTGACACCAAAATGGGTTGCAGAGCAGTTGGGAGGCGGCTGGTCCAAATGGTTCTTATAAAGTCGTCAGGGACCGACGGTCCTGCCAAGCGTTGCAGATGCCTCATGAATTGAGATGGTCGCCGATCTCCGAGCTCTTCGTGCATAAGTAATTGCTTAACTTCTTTTTCCCTAGATGCGGATAATCTTTTAATCAATTCGCTCTTAAGTTTTTCATATTTTCCTGTTTTCGGAGGAGAAACTATGAGGTCTTTTACTTCGGCGGCATATCTTTGCTCCAGTGTCGACGTGACGTAATAAAATTTTGTGTCGTCGTCTCGTATTCCGGATAGCATGAAGTTGCCTTCCAGCTGCGAAAACCAAACTGCTGGTTCCTCAGGCCAAAATGGTGGAGGTCGTACTCCCACACGAAAAACTTCAGTCGTGTCGTGAGGTGTAAAGTGCCCCATCGGCACATCTTTTGCATCGGATTTGTTCCCGCCATCTTTGGCTTGCATTTTGTACACGTTGTAATATTTTTGAAAATAATGCTTACGGTTTTGTGTTTTTATATTATTTCTTTCTTCTTTTTCAGCGGGGTCACCAGTGAAGTGGTTGTTGTGTGTGATGATGCGGTGGTATACCGAAGAGCCGATCGATAATATCGACCGATAAAACAATTTCGTACCGAAGCACAATGATACAGCCAGTATTTATATTTTACGATGACAATTTAATGTATACGTGAATACAAGCGAATAGGCATTGACAGCTAGAAGCGACACATGCGTTCACTGCGAAAGCGTAATGGTCACTGCGGGAGGCGGCGGCGAGTGAATCGGTGCAAGCGCGTCTATATGCAGTTATGTTATATTGCAAGTGAGGATCTTTATGCGATACGATTTTTAGTCGCAACGAGATACTCGCGGTGGCCTTCCGACATTACAATAATATTGGTAAGTGACTTTAAATTTTATACAATGCTATTATTCAATTTATTATTACTTTAGTACTTTTAAGTTTTATTTAATTTAATGATTACTAATTTATATTTATTATTTTTATGTGTTATTTTTATGTTTCAGGTTCCAGAGTTCCGGAGGAGTACGCCACATATGTATATGTTATATATGGTATATATGTTTATTAAACAAGTATTTATATTTTATTTATATATTATATCTAGTTTGTGCACACTGGATTTGCTTTTATATACCCTTTCCTCTCACAGGGCTGCTGGAAGAAATTTCATATTGGAATAAGTAGCCCTTTGTACTATGTCTATTTTAAATATGTTTCCTTATTATGTGTCCGTGTACAAAAACTTATAAATAAATAAAAAAAAATATTTCATAAATTCATAAATTAAATTAAAATCAATTTGAATCACATCTATTTTTATGATAATTGATAGTTACAAATTTATACGTATTATTTTTGAATGAATTCAAAATGGCATCCGGGCGGCCATGATGGCTACTGTCATGTCACACTACTGTCATGTCACACATGTTTACATTAGAATTTAACAAAATACGCGACAATCCGAATTTTACGGATATATGTTGTCGACTCAAAATCAATGTTTTTTTATGTTTTATTATTTAGATAAGGTTTTAAGTAAGTCTATCGTACCCCTTGACGGACTTGTCAATATGGGACTTTGTCAAAAATGAACTTCCATACAAACATTTATGCCCGATTTTAACGCTTTCAACCCATTTTTTTCGATAAAAAGCAGCCTATGTCCTTTCTCGAGGTCAACAGTATCTGTGTGCCCAATTTCATAAAGATCGGTTCAGTTGTTTAGGCGTGAATAAGTAGCAGACAGACAGACAGACAGACAGACAGAGTTACTTTCACATTTATAATATTAGTAGGGATTTCTTTTTCTCTCGCTTGTAAAGTCACATACATTTCGTCCTTTATACGTAAAAGTGCTCACATTCATCATTTCTCATTATACAAATTTTCATTAAAAACGTTTTTAAATCTACAGATCTGAATGTATCATTCGCCTATTCATGAAACTGTTTTACTACTGAATTCGAAGTAATAAGGGCATTCGTACATGTTGCTACTTAAAAATATGTTCTTTGAGTCTTTTATACTGATATGAAACGTGAGGAACTTTGTACATTTGTCCTACTTAAAAAACTTAAAAAAAAAGGCTTAAAACGCTTTGTACACTCATAGCCCCACAGTAGGATTTTCTCCTGTGTCGTGGGTGCCATGGACACACACAAGGACGAATACACAAACACCCAGACCCAGAACAAGAATCTAAACTCATCATTCAGATACCTGACTGGCCGGGATTCGAACCCGGGACCCACTGCACGTCAGCCCGGTACGGTAACCGCTCGGCCACGCGGGTCGTCAAACTCTTAATGGAACACCTTTTTTGTACCATTTAAGTAGAGTACTAAGTTGTAAATCCTCTAAAAGTACGTCTTCCTTATCAAACAAAGTACTGTGTTCATTTTTTTATCTGACTGAAGTAGCAAACGAGCATGCAGTCCACCTGATAGTTAGTGGAATCTGCCACTCATGGACATCTTTAAGCAGCTTCATATAGAACAAGGATTCGATCTGAAGGCAATTAACCGAATGATATACTTTCTGACAAAAGTAAATCACAGATGCGTTGCAACGTTTGACGACCCGCGTGGCGCAGCGGTTACCATACCGGTCTGACACGCAGTGGGTCCCGGGTTCGATTCCCTGCCAGACAGGTAGGTAGGTAATGATGAGTTTAGATTCTGTTCTGTTCTGGGTCTGGGTGTTTGTGTATTCGTCTTTGTATGTGTCCATGGCACCCACGACACAGGAGAAAATCCTACTGTGGGTCTATGGGTGTAGAAAGCGTTTTGTTTTAAGTTTTTTTTTTAACTCCCGAGGACTAAGCTCGCTACATATTCGATGGCAGAGCGATTAGAGAACTCCCGTTGCATTCCTTTTGAGATCCCGGAGTCTTAGCAGCGCCGAGGACGCCACCGGGGGTTTTACTGCGGTAAGGATCCCAAATAACCAGGCGTCGCTTCAATGTTAGTACCATTTGTAGGTTTCCCCGTTGAAAACAAAAAAGGTAGCTTCATATAAAAGTAAGCCGAAGAAAAAAAGGGTAGGAACGTGTACCCTTTTTTTAACGTTATAACAAGTGAATTAACTGGCATTATATCATGTCGTAAACCCATTATTATCCCACTGCTGGGCGTGGGACAATCATTTTCTCTCAGAATGAGAGTTTTAGGCCCTAGTCCACCGCGCTGGCCAAGTGTGAATTGGTGAACTTCAAACACCTCCGAGAACTTCTTTTTTAAAGAACTCTCACCGAAAAGCAGTGATAATTAATTTCTAATAGGTACTCACATAATTTTTAACCGACTTCCCAAAGGAAAGAGGTTATCTATTCGTCACGTATATATTTTTTTTTTTTTTTTTTTTTTTTATGTATGTTCGGGCGAAATGGCTAGAAATCGTCGACCTACCGACACGATTCATACGACATTGTATGCGACTAGTTTCACAGGCAGTCCCATATTGAGGAAAATGAAAACCTTCCGGCGGTTTTCCCGGAAAATTGGAAAATGTCGGTTTCTTAAAATCTTGAATAACTTGGGTGTTTATAAACCGATTTCCATTTTCTTTCTTTCATTTGATAGGAAATTTCGTCACGCAACTTTTTCTCTTGGACATGGGTATGCTGTGATGCTTAACTCTTTGAGTTATGGGGTGGAAACCACCACCACTCCTCAAGTTTTTTAGATAATTTGAGATAACTCGGCTTCTGCCGAATCGATTCTTATGAAACTTGGAATATGTATTATATATCTATGCTTATATAGGTTGACGAAAAATTTGACCTTCAACTCTTCGATCCTGATGATGCAGGGTTACAGCTATCCTAAACTATAACATTAGCTATTTGGTGCTTACATATATGTAACAAGACTACTAAGCAGAGACATGTGATGAAAATTTGACCTTCAACTCCTCAATCCTGATGATGCAGGGGTGCCTCAAGCCTAAACCATTGGGGTTGACCATTTGGTGCTTATGGGTATGTTATAACAATACTAAGCAAAGACATATTATAAAAAAAATGACCTTCAACTCCTCAACCCTGATGATGCAGGGTGCTGTAAGCCCAAGCCGTAAGTGATGGCCATTTAGTGCTTACAGATATATAATAAGATAGCAAGGCAAAGATGTACGATGATAAATTTGACCTTCAACTCCTCAACCCTGATGATGCAGGGGTACTGCAGGCTTAAACCATAAACGTTAGACATTTGTTGCTCACGGATTTGTAATAACATTGCTAAGCAAAGGTATACGACGAAAAATTGGACCTTCAACTCCTCAATCCTGATGATGCAGGGGTATTGAATGCCTAAGCCATAAAACTTAGCTATTTCAATCTTACGCATTCAAAATGATATTTAAAAAATGTAAGGTAAAACATTAGAAAAATGGTTGTATACGGTGGAAAATTGGACCTTCAACTCCTCAATCCTGATGATGCTGGGGTGCTTCAAGCTTAAACTATAGGCGTTAGCTACATGATCGCTACGTATATCTGATAAGATTACTAAGCAAAGATATAAGATGAAAAATTTGACCTTCAACTCCTCAACTCTGATGATGCAGGGGTACTTCAGGCTTAAACTATAGGCGTTGGCCATTTGATGCTTATGGGTATGTAATATATTTACAAAGCGAAGACGTATGATAAAAAAGTTGACCTTCAACTCCTCAACCCTGATGATGCAGGGTACTGTAAGCCCAAGCCATAGAAGTTGGGGATCTGTTGCTTACGTGCATGCGATGAGATTACAAAGAAAAGATATGACATGATAATTTTGACCTTCAACTCTTCGGCCCTGATGATGCAGGGGTACTTCAGGCTTAAACCATAGGCGTTGGCCATTTGATACTTATGGATATGTAATATATTTACAAAGCAAAGACGTATGATAAGAAAATTGACCTTCAACTCCTCAACCCTGATGATGCAGGGTACTGCAAGTTTAAACCATAAGCATCGGCCATATGGTGCTTACGTATATGTAATGAGATTACTAAGCAAAGATATGACATGATAATTTTGACCTTCAACTCCTCAACCCTGATAATGCTGGGGTCCTTCAAGTTTAAACCGTAGACATCGGCCATATTGTGCTTACGTATACATAATGTTGTTGTTCACAATACCAACAATGAGTTTCCGAGAGGATATAATTATGATCAAAAATTCCACTTTGAATACAATTACCTGAAAGATGCAAGAGTACTACCAACCTTTTTAAATTGGATGGGTTATTTTTATCAGTATCAGTTGAATTATACTCTTAGTTATAAGGTTTATATTACTTTTTCTACTTTAAATATTGATAATTATAGGTCTATTCTTTAAATAAATGTTTACTCAGAAAAAGTTGTTTTATTCGGTTAGGTTAGGTTCGAACAGATTTTTCCAATTCAGAATCTAAGGGAGGGGGCGCGGTAGCGCCCCCGACCGGTTGTGTCAAAGAAGTCTATTTTTATATGATGACGTCAGCACATAATTTTATTCATCCGAAAATCGGACGAATAATTAATTTTATTCATCCGGTTAGCGGACGACTAGCAACAGCCATAACTGATTTTATCGTGACTGAAAAGCGTGAAAAAAAAAATTTTAAACAAAAAATACAACCGACTTCCATGCCACATAAAAGGAAAAAATAATTTAAATACATGTTGGTTTAGAGCAAACACAGTTCTTAGTACATAGTCCCGAAGTCGGCGCTCATATAAGATACATGTAGTTACGTCATGATCCAGCAAAATATGGTAAGCGCCGACTTCGGGACTATGTGCTAAGAACTGTGTTTGTTCTAAACCAACATGTATTTAAATTATTTTTTCCTTTTATGTGGCATGGAAGTCGGTTGTATTTTTTGTTTAAAATTTTTTTAGAAAAATCAGTTGTGCCTAGGATTTGATCTCCCGATCGAGAGGACAAGTTTCAACCATTCATTATTTCTAGCGTAAAGCATTTCTTGCGTTTCGAGTTTCGATAGAAGGGTGTGGTTGCCGGCACACTTTTATATGAGGCGACCATCATAGTCTTCGGGGGTAGCAACGCATCTGTGATTGACTTCAGATGGAACCCATGTTCTGTATGAGGTTGATTACAGAAGTCCATGGGCGGCAGTGACCACTTACCATCAGGTGGACTGCATGCTCGTTTGCTACTTCAGTCAAATAAAAAAAAAAAATGGCCATCCCTGATCGGCATACCATCGCTCGGTGAGAATTACTGATTGAAACATAATAACGCTGATTAATTAACAATTACGTGTCTTTCATCACATTACACGTGCGTTGAGATTCCACATTCCAGTGTGATTACGTTGCCATTGTTCACTGTGATGTTTCACAATATCTGTAAGAACGTATAGTTAGTACAGAGTAACAGCGCCACATCTTTTGAAGTGAAACTTCTTTAGGCGCATGAGGGTAAAATTTTTACAGATGAAACGTCACGCCGGTATGCAACGGAAGTGTCGGAAAAGAGAGAGAGAGCGATCGAGACCGATTGAGAGAGAGTAAGACAGGGCGAACGTAGCATGAGCAACTAGCCGTGGAGTGAGAGTAGGGAGCAAGCGAGTGAGAAAGATTGAGAGAAAAAGTGAGACAGAGCGAACGTCGTATCACGCCTTTTTCCCTTCCTCTTAATCTTGGAAATTTAAAGTTTTAGATTTGTATAAATATAAACAAGATTTATAAATTAGTTCGCCAAAGAAGTTTCACTTCTGACATGTGTACTTTGTACGCACTGTTATATTCAATACCGCCGACGTTATCAATTTTAATCAATATAAACAGCGTGCAACCATTTTACCGGCAGTTGCAATAAATCCGTGGTTAAGTAAAATATTACATTTTTAAAAGAAAAGTGAGGGACAGTTTTCTGTGAAAGTTTTCTAATAAACTCTTGTGCAGTGACACTCAGTGTTTTATTTAAAATGACAATCAGGGGCTGCCGCGTAACAGCACGCATGTTTTTTTTTTCTAGTGTGAAGCAGTTCTTGTCCGAGTCGAAAGGGTATGGTTGCCGGCATACTTTCATATGAGGCGATCTTAGTCTTTGGGAGTAGTAGTAAAAAATTCCAACCGTATATCACGCAATACACTAGTGTCATTTTTTAAAAAGATCGCGGCAACAAATAGCGACCACTCGTCTTGATGCGATACTCGCTACTGAAGCACTGCGAAAACCCCTTAGCAGCCTCGTATTATGCGTATGTTTGTGTGATTGTGTCCTTTTCAAGCGCTTTTTAGTTTCTACACTGTTCCCAATATTTCTACTGTGCCTAAGACATTCACCTTATATGTAAATGAGCCGGTAACCACCCTTTTCATGCTAGAATCAATTGTGACGGTGGTACCTCTTCGGACTTTTCGAACTTTCGTCTTTCTAACACTTGTGCGTTTCGTATACCATAAAAATGCTAATGGTGCATTGTGATGATCGTCGGACTTGAACGTCGGACTCGCCGATCGAAAGATCAAATTTCAGGACACCATGACAAATATCTTTGTTTTTTTTTATTTTTTTTTATACATGATCGAAAGTAGCAAACGAGCATGCAGTCCACCTGATGGTAAGTGGTCACTGCCGCCCATGGACTGAAGTCAATCTCAGATGCGTTGTTACTTCCGAGTACTATGATTGTCGCCTAATGTGAAAGTGTGCCGGCAACCACACTCTTCCATCGAAACGCAAGAACTGCTTCACGCTAGAAATAGGTGTGGCAGTGGTACTTCCCCGGTCGAACTACACTGGTCCTGCTACCTTAAAATGATACCTTCTATGACATATTCTTTGTTATAACTGTCAGGAAGTACAAACTAACAGAAAATATGGCACAACTCTGTCACATGCAAATCCATAATGTTTGAGTAAAAGCTTGATTATAAACATGAAATATTAACATACAAGTATTTTAATATGTGTTTGTAACACAAAGGGTCTATATCAAAGTGAAATTTCTCTTTTTAACGTTTTTGCAGGCGAGTTCGTGACGGCTTTAATGTATGCGTGTGCATAGCCCAAAGGTAGTGTTACCGTGCGGGCTGACTTTAGAGGGATAGGTCCTCTTTTTTTGTATATGAAATAGATAGAAGTAGCAAACGAGCATACAGTCCACTTGATGTAAGTGACTGCCGGACATGGACATTTGTAAGAAACTTCATACAGAACAAAGGCACTATTTGAAGTCAATCACACACGCGTTGCCACTCCTGAGGACTAAGATGGCCGTTTAATATTAATTAAATTAAAATAAATTAAATTAAATTAAAATAAATAATTATAAGAGCATAAGTTGATAAAAATGCTATGTAATAGCTTTACCGCGTCAGTCCACGAGTGCAGCACGTTTTTTTTCATAAGATTGAGTAGCATGCAATCATTTTGATGGTAAGCGACAACTGCCGCCCGTGGACATTTCTAAGCAACTTCAAACAGAACAAAGGTTCTATCTAAAGTCAATCACAGATGCGTTGCTACTCACCAGGACTTAGATCAGCACCTCACATAAAAGTAACTTACCACCCATACCTTTCCACCTAAACGAAAAAAGTAATACGATGCACTTCAAATATGTCCTGGGGAATTGCAACGTAAACGTGCGTAGGAACTACAAAGTACTGAGCAATATCTGTCTAATCGATATTAGAGTAGACAAAAATTAAAAAAAAGAAACACATGTCGTATGAATAGTTTACACATCGACAGCAATAACTTTTTTGCTAAATTAGGTACTTTGAGTGATAATTCATCAAAAATTAAACGGCCATCTAAGTCCGCAGGAATAGCAACGCGTATATGATTGACTTCAAATAGTGCCTTTGTTCTTACAAATGTCCTTGTCCTTGACAGCAGTGACCACTTACCATCAGCTAGACTGCATGCTCGTTTGCTACTTCAATCTTAAAATGCAATCGTCCCATTTTAATCACCAAAATAAATGGTGACACTCGCTATAGCGCTCTGAAAAAAAAGTGTTGGAAAAGCGCGCGAAAGGAGCCTAGGCCGCCATAATGGAATGAACAGCTCTCATTGAAACTCGAATGAATTGAGAATGACCGCTCGTTGCAGCCGTGCTAGGGTGGAATCGAGGGATGTAATGGCTAGATATTTCGGATCTTGGTTTTATTTTATCTGATTGAAATGCAAGTGGTAGCAAGTAGCTTGAAGGTGGTAGAACCAGTGTAGTGATGGTGGTAGAACCAGTGTAGTTCGACCGGGGATGTACCACCGCCACACATATTTCTAGCGTGAAGCATTTCTTGCGTTTTTTAGATGGGTGTGGTTGCCGGCACACTTTTACATGAGGCGACCATCATAGTCCTTGGGAGTGGCAACGCATCTGTGATTGACTTCAGATGGAACCCACGTTCTGTATGAAGTTAATTACAGATGTCCATGTGCGGCAGTGACCACTTGCCATCAAGTGGACTGCATGGTCGTTTACTACTTTAGTCAAATAAAAAAAAAGTAGCAAATGTGAAATTACTACCGCACATGGACATCTGACATTTACCACGTGTTAAAAGTAGAACCAGTGTAGTTCGGCCGGAGAGGTACCACCACCACACAATATTTCTAGTGTGAAGCAGTTCTTGCGTTGCGATGAAAGGGTGTGGTTGCCGGCACTATTTTATATGAGCTGAACCGAATACATGTAAAGGTATATTATAAGTAGATATGTATGTTATAAGTAGATATAGATAATGTTATAAGTAGTAGGTAAAACATGTTATAAGTATATGAATTTACTTAAAGCCTATGGGCGACAGTGACCACATGGATTTTTAAGGAATCTACGTAAAATACATATCTATAGGTTACCATTTGGTTATACTTATATGTTATTATTTGGTACAACAATCGGTTGGATTTAACACAATTATTTATGGTGCCTAATTAATTTTAAGTGTTATTTACTAAAAGAAACAGCTCATTTCGGTTCCGCCTTTATAAGAAACTAGCTAAACTCGCAGCTTTGCCCCCTATGTCAGCTAACTCTCTACCAAATTTTATGAAAATCGCTCAAGCCGTAGACGTGAAGAAGTAACAAACATACACACTCACAAACTTTCGCTTTTATAATATTAGTATGATAAATCGAAGCTTTTTAAAACCTATTCGGTTACGGATACATTTTTATTTCGGATATCTGAGAGTTTCGGTTACGGCTACTGAACTCTTTAACATCCCTTTAGGAAACTACGAGGTATATTTATGTAGTTCCTACCAGACCTATTCAGACTTTTGTAAATTATTAGCTGTTTTTTCTTTTAATAGAAAAGGCGCGAAACATTGCACTAAAGTAAAAATCTAAAATGACGTTTTTCACTCTTAGAACCAACCCATCGTTGTAAATTGCAAAATCAATTATTACGATTAATTATCTACGTAATCAAATATTTTCTTTCTTCATGTCTCTCATTCATAGAGATAATGATCAGCATTTAATACAAATTAAAATGAAATAAAATTATTGTCTGTATAGTTAATGTGTTATCTGTGAAATCAATTATATTTTTAATCTGTTAACGTGAAAAGCGCGGGCAACGAGCGGAGTATAGCCAACATAATGGAATGAACATGAACAGCTTTCATTCATAACGAAACTCGAATTCAGAATGCCCGCTCTTTACTCTAAGTAACTAGGGTAGTGTTATGACGAATGTATCGATAATCGATAAAATCTATTGAATTTAATACTAATTTTGTATTAAATTATATTAAAAAAATGATGTTTTCTAATTAATGAATTATATGAAAAACTTTAAATACAACGTAAATTGTCATTGGTTTTTACTATAATGAATTATAATAAAAAGCAGTGCCACATTAACTAGAGTAAAAAAAATATGGTTGGTCTGTGCTTGCTGCTGCCAAAATCTAAAAATAAGTTTTAATATTTTCGAATGTTTTTCTTTTCATTGAAATTGGTAAAAGGTATTTTAGAAACATTCAAATACACCGCATGTTTGTAGACCGTAGATACGATTTATTACCTATTTAGTCGACAAGTGACCATGTTCCACTCATGTGGGCTTCATGACCTAACAAATACGGACCTTTAGTGCCTTTAATAAATGAAATGAAATGTCTTTATTTTGTCTAAATTTCTTTATAGGCCTACGGGGGTCCTTACAAATTGTCAGTTACTTTTTTTCTTACACTACCACCGGTTCAGAACACGATCTCAACTGAGAAGATCCGGCAAGAAACTCAGCGGGTTTGTCTTTTTTTATTTATATCTATTTTTTTAATATAATTACAATCATGTTTTTTACATGATAATTAAAGTTAGCTCCAGTGTCTCGCCTTATAATATAAAAAATACTTAATATACCATTTGTTCCTTTTTAAAACCGCTAAATGCTTTAAAAACAAACGAATTAATTTACAACATTTTTATAGTGCGTAAATGTAGCATTTTTATTGTAAGTATACAATTAAAAACATAAAATTAGAATTCGAGCTTAATGGTGTTAAATCGTAAAATTTTATCGAGTTTTCGTCGTTATCATAAATTATGTAAGATCGATGTTTATCGTGTTGCACTGCGGTAGGTAATGGGTTTGTATGGGTTGAATCTAATCCGAGATTAACATGATTAAATGCAAAAAAAAATAGTAATTAAGTCATTAACGACGACTTCATTACCATTAAAAATTTTGTCCCACTGCTACGCATTGGGCTTCTTTTAGAATTAGAGTGTTTTAGGACATAGTCTACCACACTGGCTAATTATGAATTTACTAGCTGAATCCCGCAGATTCGCCCGCGTTAAAAAAAACGATGTATCGACTGTCCCGTGGGAATAAGATATTTTCCCACAGTAAAAAGTAGCTTGTATGTTGATCCAGAGTGTCAGCTAACTCTCTACTAAAATTTATGACAATTGCTCCAGCCGTTTAGACGTGAAGAAGTAACAAACATACACACTCACAAACTTTCGCCTTTATAATACTAGTATTTATGTTCGTTATTCTTCTATGTTTACCTTCGCCGTAAAGTAAGCTATAATCACTACGTAGTACAAAACAAAGTCGCTTCGCGCTTTCTATCCCTATGTATGCTTAGATCTTTAAAACTACGCTGCGGATTTTAAAGCAGTTTTTTTAGTAGATAGAGTGATTCAAAAAGTTTTTATGTATAATACATGCATAATATCGTAGAGGGACACTGATAATTTTAGATTTTTGACTTTTAGGCGAAACGAAGTTCGGTCAACTAGTTAATTTATAATATGCACATCATTTTAGTCAGTAATCCTTGCCTGGGAATTTGCTGCCCATCTCCTGGATGTTATCGCTTAAACACCCACGATAACTATGGAAAGAGAGTGTTGTTATTCAAGACAGACACCCCAATGAACATGGTATTATGAAGGTTACAGAGCTCCTAATCTTTTTATGGAATTGCAATCGTTCGTAACTTTGCTTATGCTTAGCACGTATTATGTACGGCCTTCTTCCACGTGCCATTGCCACCAGTGACCACATATGAAGTGATATTTTCAATAATTAATTATTTATTATTGTGTTTTTTATTTATTACATTTGTATGCAACTTCATACATAACTACTTCTCTACATTCATGTAATTAATTTGATTGAAATCTTATTATATAGCTTTAATATTAAGGATTACCTTCTACAGTCTCACATATAAGAAATTTTGATCTGGTGCCTACCTTTTCTCCACCGCACCACTCGCCGACGTATGAAGTTCCATCCACATCAACTTGACCCACGGCAGTCCACCACGGTCCGATTTGCACGCTCGTTTCTGCCACGTACTGCCATGTGGAACGAGCTTCCTCCTGAGGTATTCCCGGGGCGTAATGACATGGGGCTCTTCAAAAAACGTGCGAAAAGAGCTCTCCTTCAAAGCCGGCGATGAAATGAAATGAAATGTCTTTATTTTGTATAGGCCTACGGGGGCACTTACAAATTGTCAATTATTATTTTTTTCTTACACTACCACCGGATCGGAATACGACCTCAACTGAGAAGATCCGGCAAGAAACTCCGCGGGTTTGTCATTTTTTCTTATTTATATCCATTTTTTATATAAATACAATCATGTTTTTTTACATGGTAATGAAAGTTAGCTCCAGTATCTTGCCTTACAGTTCAGTAAAAGAGAACCCTGTTTGGCAAGATACGCTACACTTTGACATTTATTAAATATACTATAGTAATATATATTATTGCTCAGATGCCACACATGCATTGGCAACTCCTCTGGTGTTGCAAATGTCCATAGGCGACGATGACTACTTTCCATCAGGTAGCCCGTCTGCCTTAGGTTTAAATACAAAACAAGGGAATTAAACGAAGTTAGAGAAAGTGAAGAGGCGTGGGAGCCGGTGTAGTCTTGCACATTTCACACAGGTCTCGGATTTAAATTACGCTGCACATTTGTATGGTAAAAGAGTACATTTAGTTAGTCAATATTGAACTTCGGTGGTGGGTATTGATTTTACTGAATCAAAATTTGAGAGATTGGCAGCAGCGTCTTTCTTAGGGGTTAGTGGTTAGCAGGGTTATTTTATTAGGGGTTAGTGGCTGTATGGATATGTCAGCCAAGCGTGGCTTTCGTATTTGATTCGTATTCGTTTTCTATTTTCGGCAACCAGCCCTCAGGCTAATAGAAGGTCGGTAAGACGCATAGTTCGAAAACTATTAAAAGGCTTTTTATTACAAGTGGCACAAGACACATGTTGTTAGAAATTTTCAGTTTATTTACAAGCATTTCATTTTCATATATTTCTACAGATGTTTACGAACATAATAACACCAGGTATTTGGATCACCATCAAACGAATTATTCAAATGATAAAGGACTCCATCCTTAAAACGGTAAATAAAATATTTACAACGGAATGCCAGGATGCGTCCCGGACGCGGAGATTCCGAATAAAGTGGCCATGAAATATTTATTAGAACGCCAAGTTCATGTGTTTTGGTTGAGCCAAAAATGCCTCGTTTATTAAGTGAATTTAATGGTAGAAATTTCCATGATACATACATACAGGTGTACCATGGAAATTTCTACCATTACACCAAGTGGTGTACTATCGCAACTGTCGTGATTTCTTGAACGGTATTTTTTAATAACAATTAACAAAGAAGCATGCTGTCCATCTATCTGATGGTAAATGGTCACTGCTGCGGATGGACATATGCAAGCAACTGAAATGAAATGAAAAATTGTCAGTTACATTTTTTTCTTACACTAACACAGGATCGAAACTGAGAAGATCCAGAAAGAAACTCAGCGGGTTTTGTTTTTTCGTTATTTATATATATATTTTTTGTATAATTACAATTATGTTCTGTACATGGTAATGAAAGTTAGCTCTAGTATCTTGCCTTACAGTTCAGTATAAAGAGCCCTGTTTGGCATGATACGCTACACTTTGATACAGATGGCACAACTTAATATAGAGCAAATTGTGTCATCTGAAATCAATCATAGATGCGCTGCGAGTCCCGAGGATTAAGATGGTCGCCTCATATGAAATGAGACGGCAACTACTCCCATCCACCGAAACGCTAGAACCCCAGTAGCCCGGTTGAACCAAATACGTTCTACCACCTTGCTAATAGAAGAATTAGGCGTTGTTTTAGCATTTAAACGAATTGAATGATAAGGTTCTACATTCCATGTATATTTTATTCTTATTCATTTGTTAGTCAACTACAACGATTACATTGATTTAATAATTATAATACCTATATTACTCGGTCGAAGTTTTTTAGTAACTCAATATTGACTTATATGTATATATATAAATTACATCGATATTTTTATAAATATCGATAAAACACGACCACAACACTACCGCTCAGACGATTTGCAAACACTAAGCCACTGTTTGTCGTCTCACTTTTGTGTTTAATGTTGGCACATCGTTTAGGCCTTTAGGGGCAATGAATGATTGTAGAGGTAATATTTGTTAGTCAACTATGTTGAAGGGGGAAGTGTTTGCGCCATATCTACTTCATAAATACTATCCGGATCTGTGGAATTGCCACCATCTCACCTATCTTTTATGAAAAAGCAGGAAACGAGTATGCAGTTCATCTGATGAGAAGTCACTGCCGTCCATAGACATCTGTAAGCATCTTCTTATAGCACAAGGATTCTAACGAAGTCAGCTGCGTTGTTACTTTCAGGTCTAAAATGGTCGTTTGGTATAAAAGTAAGCCGAAAGGAAAGTTTGCAGTCTCACTTTTGTTTTTAATGTTGGCATACTGTGAATAATATCGATAGTTTTTTTATAAATGTCGACAAAACACGACAAAATCACTACTGCTCAGACAATTTGCTAACACTAAGTCACTCTTTGACGTCTCACTTGTTTTAATGTTGGCACATCGTGAATAATATCGTTATTTTTTATAAATATCGATAAAACATCATCACATCACTACCGCTCAGACGATTTGCAAACACTAAGCCACTGTTTGTCGTCTCACTTTTGTGTTTAATGTTGGAACATCGTTTAAGCCTTTAGGGGCAGTGAGTGATTGTAAAGGTAATATTTGCTAGTCAACTATGTTGAAGGGGGAAGTGTTTGCGCCATATCTACTTCATAAATGCTATCCGGATCTGTGGAATTGCCACCATCTCACCTATCTTTTATGAAAAAGCAGCAAACGAGTAAGCAGTCAACCTGATGAGATGTCACTGCCAACCATAGACATGTATATGTAAGCATCTTCATATATATATAGCACAAGGATTCTAACGAGGTCAGTTGCATTGCTACTTCAAAAATGGTAGTTTGATATAAAAGTGAGCCAAAAGGAAAGTTTGCCATCTCACTTTTGTTGTTAATGTTGGCACATCGTGAATAATATCGATATTTTTTTATAAAAATCGACAAAACACGGCCATATCACTACCGCTCAGACAACTTGCAAACACTAAGCCACTCTTAGGCGTCTCACTTGTTTTGATGTTGGCACATCGTGAATAATATCGATAGTTTTTTACAAATATCGATAAAACTCGATCACATCACTACCGCTCAGACGATTTGCAAACACTAAGCCACTGTTTGTCGTCTCACTTTTGTGTCTAATGTTGGCACATCGTTTAGGCCTTTAGGGGCAGTGAGTGATTGTAGAGGTAATATTTGCTAGTCAACTATATGGAGGTGGGGAGTGTTTGCTTCATAATTACTTTATAAATGCTATCCAGACTTTAGTGGGCCGGCCACATCGAAAGGACCGATAACTGATGGGGAAGAAAGGTCCTCGAGTGGCGACCACGTTTAGGCAAAAGGAGTACAGGTCGCCCCCCTACCAGATGGACCGATGACCTGAAGAAGACAGCGGGAAACCGTTGGATTCAGAGGGCACAGGACCGGTTGGAGTGGCGCCATTGAGGGGAGGGCTACGTCCAGCAGTGGACATCAAAGGGCTGATGGATGAATGGATGGATGCAGACTTTTTGAAATTGTAACCTGTAATTTGGGTTGAAACTTGCCCTCATACGGCGAAAGAAAAAAGTTTTTAAAAAAACTTATTGAAGGTTTCTGGAATACAAAATTTGGGTCATTCCCGCTCGGTAACACCCCGTCGTCCACACTGTTGACGAGTGGGAATTAAAAGTTGCAATTGTGCACAGTGTTGACGAACGCTACTTTTTTTTCCCGTTCGTCCACGACGTGTATAGTCCGAGAGACAAGATATAAAAAGTAACATTAAATAAAAGATAATGCAGATTTCAAGTAAAACTTTATCATAATGTTTAGCTAAAAATATACTTATGCTTCATAAGTACGTAGATAAGTACTAAATATTTTTTGTAATTCACGCAAAGTTCTAATTTAACAGAACTGTTACTATTTATACGTCACAAATAAAATCATATCATTTACAAATACTTAATAAATAATAGTCTAATATTTAGTAGGTATTACAACATCGTTCCTGTAGTTCCAGGATCAGAATAGGGCTACGGTATCCCCTGCCTGTCGTAAGAGGCATCTGAAAGGGGCTTCCGGGGTTGCGGGCGGCTAAGTAGCTTGAACCATCCAGCCAGGCGATCCCGGGAAGGTTGGCGGTATGTGTGGTCGCATATCGCCGTAAATGGGCCAGCCGCCCATCTGTGTGTGTCAGAATCGCGGGTGTACCTCACGGATTTAAATATGTCTTTTATATTGCAAACGTACTTGCTGTGTAACTTAGTGTACCTAACATAAAATTCTGTGTCCTTATATGCATAGATTTAAAATGAAATAGGTACACCCGCCATCCTGACGTCAGAATCGCGGGTGTACTTCTAGTCAGCATATGTACCTAAGTAAAGAGTATACGTAGATTTGGTACCTCCTGTGTACCTGCAGAAACAAAATATTGAATAAATAAAAAATAGGAAGGTTGCTGAGAAAATAAAAAAAAAAAAACAGTTTTCTTTCTTTGACGTCGTTTTTATTTTATAAAAATAACTACTGTATTAATAACTAAAGTTGAAATTAAATATTAATTGCATCTGTTAGAATAACAAAAAAATATATTGCGTTTGTTTTTTTTTATTGTAAAAGATTTAGGATTAGCATGTTTACCGGTTTTTTCGGAATGAAAATTAAACGAGTTTTGAAGTTTTTTTTATTATTTTAATATTAAGTAATTCGAATGGTAACAAAAAAACATTTCATTTTAAATCTATGCATAGAAGGAGGTAAACAGGATTTTATGTTAGGTACA